>CM075729.1:130321379-130428879 GCA_037974335.1 Prionace glauca | reverse complement strand
GCGTGTTGCATGTTCCAGTCTCGTCGATGTCTACGGCAGTTTGCCTTGTTCACCCATCCTGCTGCTGGGGAAGAGGGAGGTAGAAAAGTTACAGGGCAGAAGGAGGCCATTTAGTCCCTCTTATCCGTGGCAGCCGATGAAAACCATTCCTAATCCCACCTTCCTGCACTGGGCCCTGCACCTTGCAGCACTTAAAGTGCAGATCCAGGTACTTTTTAAAAGAGTTTTGGATCTCTGCCTCCACCACCGACTCAGATACCCACCACCCAAGGATGGTGGATAGAACTACCGTTTTGCTCTGGAGTGATCGATCGATATTATCGTTTTAAAACGGGAACATTTTGTGTGCTTTGGAGTTCCGTATATTTGGAATCGGGGAATAATTAGATTATGGTCCAGCCACCTCCCACTGCTCCTGTCCGGATACAATGCCCTCCAATCAATTATCACCTCTGGACATCACTGATACATTTCCAGTAACAGCAGGAAGTGCCACCACCTTCTGGGAAAGACAGGGAGGTCTCACTCTGCAGCCCTGAGATAGCTGGCTCAGTCTTCTAACCACACAATGAACCATGAATCCTCTCACAACTTACACTCACTGTTAATCCCCTTCTCTGAGCAGAAGGTATTTTATATCTCAATGTGCATTCATTCATGCTGCATTATCCAAACTCCATTGTAACAAATATCCTATGAATTCCATTAATTCCAAATTTCTAATCGGCATTCCTTTTATTCATTTGAGGATGTGTAAATTGCAGTGTTTGTTACATATTCCTAATTCCCGTTGAGAAGGTAGGGGCCAGCTGCCTTCTTGAATCCCTGGAGTCTACCCAGAATATCTTTGTTGTTTATTCATTCTTGGGACATGGGTGTTGCTGGCTGGGCCAACATTTATTGCCCATCCCTACTTGCCCCTTGAACTGAATGGCTTGCTTGGCCATTTCAGAGGGCAGTTAAGAGTCAACCATGTTGCTGTGGATCTGGAGTCACGTGTAGGCCAGACCAGGTAAGGACGGCAGATTTCCTTCCCTGAAGGGCATTAGCGAACTGTTAGAAAGGGAGATTCGGGACTCTGACACAGCAGCAGCTCCGAGTCAGCTTGTGTGTGGCTTGGGAGAGGGATTTACAGGAGGTGATATTCCCCCGGCTGTCTTCGGCATTCTGGATGGTAGAGGCCACAGGTTTGGAGAGTGCTGTCAAAGTAGTCATGGAGAGTTGCCGCAATGTGGGTCATGTGCATCAGTGATGGAGGGAATAGATATTTGATTGAGTGCCAATCAAGCAGATTACTTTGTCCTGAATGTTGTCACACTTGAGTATTATTGGATCTGCACCTATCCAGGCTAGTGTGGAGTATTCCATCACACTCCTGACTTGTGTCCTTGTAGACAAGCTTTGGGGGAGTCAGGAGGTGAGTTACTCACCGCAGGATTCCCAGCCTCTGACCTGCTCTCGTAATCATACTTTTTTTTTGTTCATAGGATGTAACTGGCTGGGCCAACACTTATTGCCCATTCCTGAGGGCATTTCAGAGTCAACCACATTGCTGTGAGTCACATGTAGGCC
Source organism: Prionace glauca (assembly GCA_037974335.1). Classification (NCBI taxonomy): domain Eukaryota; kingdom Metazoa; phylum Chordata; class Chondrichthyes; order Carcharhiniformes; family Carcharhinidae; genus Prionace; species Prionace glauca. Next base: position 130,427,307 of record CM075729.1, on the reverse strand, counting down.
AGACCAGGTAAGGACATTAGTGAACTAGGTGGACTTTTCCGATAATTGATAGTGGTTTCAAGATCATCGGTAGATTCTTAATTCAAATTCCACCATCTGCTGTGGTGGGATTCGAACCTGGGTCCCTGGAACATTTGCTGAGTTTCTGGATTAACAGTCTAGCGATAATACCACTGGGCCATTAGTACATTAGAGGACATTAGTGTACAATTCATATGGCTGCTCTGCCTCAGTTTCTGGTCAATGGGATGTGGATGGTGCAGTGGTAATGGAGTCACTGGAGATGTGTTGCAGGCGAATATTCTGAGAGACACAGGTTCAAATCCCACCACGGAAGCTGGAGGAATTTCAATTCAATTAAGGAAGAAAGAAATAGCCAGCATTGAAAGCTCAGCTCTGTCATAGCTTCCATGAAATATCATTATAACATATCTGGTTTGCTAATGTCCTTTAGGAAAGGAAGTTCGCCGTGTAAGAATACTTCACATTGACTATGACTCTTCTTCAGGACTTATTTTCACAGTCGCTGCCAGAATAATTCCAGAACTTTCTATTTTGAGGGTGGAGGTTAAAACCCGTACAGATTTTTAAGCACCCACTGGATAGTGTGAAGGTAGCACAGTGAGAAGAAGGGACTTCAAATCGAGATTGTAACGCTCAGCGCCGAACTGAGAGTGTGTGCCTCACTGCCAGAATCATAGAGTCCCAACAGTGCAGAAGGAGATCATTCGGCCCATCGAGTCTGCGCTGACTCTCTGACAGAGTGTCTTATCCAAGCCCTTTCCCTCACTCGATCCCCTTAACACCACACGTTTACCATGGCTAATGCACCTAACCTACACATCTTGGGATCATAAGACCAGAAGATCATAGGAGCAGAATTAGGCCACTCAGCCCATCGAGTCTGCTCCGCCATTCTATCATGGCTGATATTTTTCTCATCCCCATTTTCCTGCCTCTTCCCCATAACCCCTGATCCCCGTATTAATCAGGAACCTATCTATCTCTGTCTCAAACACACTCAGTGACCCGGCCCCCTCTGTGGCAAAGAGTTCCACAGATTCCCCACCCTCTGGCTGAAGAAATCCCTCCTCATCTATGTTTTAAAGGATTGTCCCTTCAGTCTGAGGTTGTTCCCTCTGGTTCGAGTTTTTCCTACCAGTGGGAACATCCTCTCCGTGCCCACTCTATCCAGGCCTCGCAGTATCCTGTAAGTTTCGATAAGATCCCCCCATCCTTCTAAACTCCAATGAGTACGGGCTTGCAAAATCATTTAAAAGGCCATTGCACCCGTTTTGGCTGTGGTCCTGATTGCGGCCATTTTCGGGCCTTGGTAAAGGGTGCAGGGGCCGTCATAGATCGCGCTACTCACCTCATGCCCAACTTTACCAAGTCTTTGTGCCCGAGAATGGGCACGGCGCAATGGTAAAATCGGGCCCTAAGGATCAATTTAATATGGCCAATCCACCTAACCCGCACATCTTTGGAGTGTGTGAGGAAACTGGAGCACCTGCTGGATAGACACGGGGAGAATGTGCAGACTCCACACAGACAGTGACTCAAGCCAGGGACTGGACCCAGGTTCCTGGCGCTGTGAGGCTTCAGGTCTAACCACTGTGCCACCGTGCCACCCTCAACCTTCAGCACACTGACGGCTTATTGAAAGGTTGGGTGTAAGCATTTTCTTGGATGGATGAGTGAAGAACATTCACCGTGACACTGTGACAGCCACTGGGAGGCACGAAAGAACTCGCCATTTCCAGGTGGCAGTGACCTGTTGCCAGGGTTGCTTTTAGCATTAAGCAGCGCCATCGAGAAATGAGGCAAAACCAAAAGGAGCGTCATTTTCAGAATTACTGCAGAATGCAGCACAGACTCAGTTTCAAGCCCTTTGCTCAGTGCTAAATGAAACCTCTCAGCGCTGAAAATAAAGCAGCAAAAATCTGTCACTAACTCTCCTCTCGCCCACTTACAGGATAATTAGTGAGGCTCCAGATCAGATTCCACACTGGAAGACATCTACCATTTGTTTGTGAGTAAACTGTCAACACGAGGGGGCATGGCTTTAAATTAAGGGGGGGTAGCTACAGGATTGATGTCAGGGGTAGGTTCTTTACCCAGAGGGTGGTGAGGGACTGGAATGCCCTGCCAGCTGCAGTTGTAAATGCACCTAGTTTGGGGGCGTTTAAGAGATCCGTAGATAGGTTTAGGGACGAAAAGGGATTGGTTTAGGCTAGTGGGTCATTGCTTTGTAACTGGTCGGCGCAACATCGTGGGCCGAAGGGCCTGTTCTGCGCTGTAATGTTCTATGTTCTATGTTCTATGTTCTATGTTCTATGACTACTGGCGTAAACTGGAGCAGAGCTGATTTAAGAGGGGTTTATTTTGCTGTCACTTTGAAACAGGGAACAGCCGGTGATAACCTTTAACCTCTCAACCTGCATCAATATAACACCCTTCACAATCACAGGACATCCACAGCACCTTCGTGTCAATTAAATACTCTTGAACTGTCGTCAGTATTCTAAAGGGATAATTAAGCGGCGTGCGACAATGTTAGTGTGACACAAGTACAGATTATTGCAGTCGATTTGAAAACAGCAATGAGGTCACGAGCGAATGACCTGTTTTTAAGAGATGTTGGTTGAGGGGTGAACTTGCAAACATACAAACAGGGAACAGGAGTAGGCCATTCAGCCCCTCGAACTGCTCCACCACTCAATAAGATCATGGCTGATAGGATTGGAGCCTCAAATCTTCAGCCTGTCTGCCCTGAGAGTCTGTTACCCCCCCCACCACCCACCTCACTTACCAGAGAAATATCTGAAAATTATTCAAAGGCTCTGCTTCCCGCATCTTTTCAGTAAAAGTTCCAAAGACTCACAACCCTCTGGGTGAAAGGGAGGAAATACAGAGGAAGTCCACTTTGTGCAGCGCGGTGGCACAGTGGGTTGGCACTGCTGCCTCGCAGTGCCAGGGACCTGGGTTCGATCCCCGGCTTGGGTCACTGTCTGTGTGGAGGCTGCACATTCTCCCCATGTCTGCATGGGTTTCCTCCGGCTGCTCTGGTTTCCTCCCATGCCCTAAGGATGTGCAGGTTAGGCTGATTGGCCACGATAAACTGTCCCTTTAGCGTCAGAGAGATTAGCTGCGTAAATGTGGGTTACAGATATAGGGCCTGGGTGGGTTTGTGGTCAGTACAAATGGCCTCCTTCTGTACTGTAGGGATCCTATGATTATTTAGATTGATTCCAGACATATGGGGCAAGATTCTTCGCCCCCAGCCCCCCAGCTGCATGTTTCCCATGGTAGGAGGTGGTGTGTTGTTTCCCAGTGGTGAGACTCGCTAGTCCTACCACTGTCAATGGGAATCCCTCGGAGGATTCCTGGTGTCCGTCCTCTTCACCTTCTCACTGACTGTCTTTAACCACTTGGAGAGTGTGGTGTTTGGGAAAGACTTTCGATCAAAGATATTTCCACAGATCACAGTGTGCTGGCTGTTATCCCTCTTTGCATCAGCTCTTGCCCATCGAGTCTGTGTAACTACATGCATCATCCAATAAGAACGTAAGAAATAGGAGCAGGAGTAGGCCATCTGGCCCTTCGAGCCTGCCCCGCCATTCAATAAGATCATGGCTGATCTGAAGCGGCTCAGTTCCACTTTCCCGCCCTCTCCCCATAACCCTTAATCCCCTTGCCTATCAAAAACCTATCAACCCGCGTCTTAAATATATTTAGCAAGGCAGCCTCCACCACTTCAACGGGCAGAGAATTCCAGAGATTCACCACCCTTTGAATGAAGAAGTTCCTCCTCAACTCCGTTCTAAACCGCCCCCCCTTTATCTTGAGGCTGTGCCCCCTAGTCCTACTGTCCTTTCTGAGCGGGAAGAGTCTCTCCACCTCTATCCTATCCATCCCATTCATCATCTTATACGTCTCAATAAGATCTCCCTTCATTCTTCTAAACTCTAACGAGTACAAGCCTAGTTCATTCAGCCTCTCCTCATAGCTCAACCCCCTCAACTCCGGTATCAGCCGAGTAAACCTCCTCTGCACTCCCTCCAAGGCCAAAATATCCTTGCGTAAGTGCGGCGCCCAAAACTGCACACAGTACTCCAGCTGCGGCCTCACCAATGCCCTATACAGCTGCAGCAAGACCTCCCTACTTTTATATTCAATCCCCTTCGCTATGAAGGCCAGCATCCCATTCGCCTTCCTGACCACCTGCTGCACCTGCAAGCTGGGTTTTTGCGACTCATGCACAAGGACCCCGAGGTCCCTCTGCACCGTCGCCTGCTGCAGTTTTTTGCCATGTCAGTAATAGTCCTTCCTACCATTATTCCTACCAAAGTGGACAACTTCACATTTGCCAACATTAAATTCCATTTGCCATTTCCTGGCCCATTCGCCCAGCCTATCTAGATCCTTCTGCAGACTCTCCACACCCTCCTCACAATTTGCCTTTCCCCCAATCTTGGTGTCATCAGCAAATTTCGACACGCTGCACTCGGTTCCCTCCTCCAGATTGGCCCACACTCCTGGGAGCTTAGAAGAATGAGAGTGGATCTAATTGGAGTGTACAAAATGATAAGGGGGATAGACATGGGGAAGGTGTTTCCTCTAGTGGGACAATCTAGAACTTGGTTTGAGGATGAGGGGTAGCAGATTTAAAACAGAGATGAGGAGAACTTAGTTCTCTCAAAGAGCTGTGAATCTGTAAAATTCATTATCCCCAAGTGAGGTGGGTGCCAGGATATTGAGTAAATTTAAGGAAGAAGGGGACAGATTTTTGTAATGGGTTTGAAGGGCGATGGTGAATGAGCAGGAAATTAGAATTGATGCTAAGATGAGATTAACCATGATTGTATGAAGTGGTGGAGGAGGTTCAAAGGCCAATGAGGTGCCGATGGGGGCTTGGGAATAGTTGTAGCCCAGGCACTTACTCAATCCCCTTTTGAAAGGTTAGCGATGTTCTACAATGTTAAAGACAGGGTTTAAATCAGGCTTCTGTTACAGAATGTATTTAGAACCAGCATCAGTGATCCACATGAAGATACAAATACTATATCAAAGTGAAGTAATGCATTGATTGCTGTAGGGATTTGATGTGGGTGATTGTATTCTGAGTGACTGGAGTGAGTGGTTAGCACCGCTGCCTCATAGCACCAGGGACCCAGGTTTAATTCCAGTCTTGGGTGTCTGTGTGGGTTTCCTCCAGGTGCTCTGGTTTCCTCCCACAGTCCAAAGATGTGTAGGTTAGGTGGATTGGCCATGCTAAATTGCCCCTTAGTGTCCAAAGATGTGTAGGTTAGATGGATTGGCCATGCTAAATTGTCCCTTAGTGTCCAATGATGTGTAGGTTAGGTGGATTGGCCATGCTAAATTGCCCCTTAGTGTCCAATGATGTGTAGGTTAGATGGATTGGCCATGCTAAATTGTCCCTTAGTGTCCAATGATGTGTAGGTTAGATGGATTGGCCATGCTAAATTGTCCCTTAGTGTCCAATGATGTGTAGGTTAGGTGGATTGGCCATGCTAAATTGCCCCTTAGTGTCCAATGATGTGTAGGTTAGGTGGATTGGCCATGCTAAATTGCCCTTTAGTGTCCAAAGATGTGTAGGTTAGGTGGATTGGCCATGATAAATTGCCTCTTAGTGTCCAAATATTTCTAGGTTAGATGGATTGGCCACATTAACTGTGTGAGGTAACAGGATAGGTTTGGGGAAAGGGTCTGGGTAAGGTACTCTGTCAGAGAGTCAGTGCAGACTCGATGGGCCGAATGCACTCTTTCTGCACTGTTGGGATTCTGTGACTGACACTTTTATAGATGCACAGAGACCTGTCTGGAGCATTTTGTACAAATGGCGAGGAACAGATGAAAAGATGCAAATTCCTCAGAGAGGAATAGGATGGGAAGCTTGACAGATTGAAGTAAAGCGATGTGGTTGGATGATGAGGTCCGAGATGGATGAGAAATAGATTGAGCCACTCTTGCAGTCCACTGCACAGTTTTAGTTTCTATATTCTGAAAAGAATATTGATTCACAAGAATGATAAGCAGAATTTGGTAGATTGTTTATCGATAGGATCTCTCTCTCGAGAACAGATACTACACGGGAAAGACATGGAGAAAATCTCTCCATCTGTGAGAGAATCCAAAACCATATCCTGTCAACCAACCAAAACAACCGCCAAAAAATCCAATCGAGAATTCAGGAGGAATCTCGTTATCCGGGGCGACAGTGGATAGACCATTAAACTCACGACAACATGGATAGATTCACTGGAACCACGGGCATGGATAGATTCAATGGAACCACGGGCATGGATAGATTCACTGGAACCACGGGCATGGATAGATTCACTGGAACCACGGGCATGGATAGATTCAATGGAACCACGGGCATGGATAGATTCACTGGAACCACGGGCATGGATAGATTCACTGGAACCACGGGCATGGATAGATTCACTGGAACCACGGGCATGGATAGATTCACTGGAACCACGGGCATGGATAGATTCACTGGAACCACGGGCATGGATAGATTCACTGGAACCACGGGCATGGATAGATTCACTGGAACCACGGGCATGGATAGATTCAATGGAACCACGGGCATGGATAGATTCACTGGAACCACGGGCATGGATAGATTCACTGGAACCACGGGCATGGATAGATTCAATGGAACCACAGGCATGGATAGATTCACTGGAACCACGGGCATGGATAGATTCAATGGAACCACAGGCATGGATAGATTCACTGGAACCACGGGCATGGATAGATTCAATGGAACCACAGGCATGGATAGATTCACTGGAACCACGGACATGGATAGATTCAATGGAACCACGGGCATGGATAGATTCAATGGAACCACGGGCATGGATAGATTCACTGGAACCACGGGCATGGATAGATTCAATGGAACCACAGGAGGAAGGAAATAATCAGACACAGGAATGAATAGGAATGGGCCATTCAGCTCTCCCATTCTGTCTCCGTATCTTTCCAGAAATTAGGAGTGGCACGGTCACAGCACCAGGGACAAGGGTTCGATCCCTGGCTTGGGTCGCTGCCTGCGGGGAGTTTGCACATTCTCTTCATGTCTGCGTGGGTTTCCTCTGGGTGCTCTGTTTTTCTCCCACGCACCAAAGATGTGCAGGTTAGGTGGATTGGCCGTGCTAAATTGTCCCTTAGTGTCAGGGGGATTAGCAGGGTAAATATGAGGGGTTACAGGGATAGGGGCTGGGTGGGATTGTGGAGAGTGCAGATTCGATGGGATTGTATGGAATCTATCCATTTCTATCTGGAACATGCTCACTGATGGAACTTTCACAGCCCCCCCGGGTTTGGGAATTCCTGAGATTCGCCACCCCTCCTATCTCAGTCTGAAATGGCCTGTCCCTCACACTGAGAGATGCCACTCTGATTTGTCACCCCAGCAGCCAGGGGGCGCACTCTGGGTGTGACCTTACCAGCCGTTCACACTCCCACTGCAGCAAAGTCGGAGAATTTGCCCGGCTGAATCTCGGGAAATCCCGCCAACATGAATGGCCATAACATTCCGGCCCCCCTGTGATACGGTCAAGAACTTTACGTTTCAGTGAGATCAGCCCTCATTCCAGGATACACAGACACAGAGTCCCTGATCTCTCCTTGTAAGACAATCCAGCCATCCCAGGGATTAATCTGGTGAACCTCCATCGCTCTCTCTCTCTCTGGCAAGCCAGTCCTTCCTTAGGGTATGTTGGTAGGGTTAAATGAAGCAAGGTGGGGAGTGGGAGGCAGCATAGACTGTGACGTAGACACTTTGTGATAGGTTGCGGAGGAAGAGAGAACTGGAACAAAGTGTTTCTCCGAGTGTGGATCTTGACAATTGCCCAAAAGCAGGGGGCTGACAGCAATATTTCAGCAAACCTGGTGAGGAGGCCATTGCTCAGGTCTAATTTCAGTTCTCTGTGCTGATTCTCTCATTCTCAGATCTGTCACTGGCTTCTCAGGAGGTCCTCTCAGTCTTCTCCATTTCAACAACCAAGATCTCCTCCCCCAGGAATCTGCATCACACACTGAACTTATCCCCACATTCACACCGTAAGCAAGACAGGACAGGCATGGACGTTTTCATGTCGTGTTCAACGCCACAATCCTGTTAAGGCCATTAGACTCAGAAGGAGGCCATTCAGCCCATTGGGTCTATGCTGCCATTCAGATCTTGGAGAGCTGTTGGAATGAGAGGCTTAATTTAACGTTTCATCCCAGGCTGTCCTGGGTCCTGATAGTGGGGCAATGCTCCGTTCACCAGCCCTGAGCATCAACTCTTAAAAAAAATCATAAAGGGAGGCCATTCAGCCCATCATCTGACAGAGCATCATCCCCATCCTATCCCTGTAACCCCACGCATTTATCCTGCTAATCTCCCTAATTTACATGTCGTGGAGCACTAACGGGCAATTTGGTATGGCCAATCCACCTAACCTGCACATCTCTGGAGTGTGGGAGGAAACTGGAGCACCCAGAGGAAACCCACGCAGACACAACAATCTCACGAATGAGATTGAAACGGATACTAATAAGGAGCAGGATCTTTTCATTTCTGGGAGAACGGGTCGGGAGAGTCAACAAGAAGTTGGTGGGATTGGTGGCGGGGGGGCAGAATTCAGCGGGAAAGTCTATTTTACATTGGTGTGAATTTCCCACGGGATTCTGTTTTCTGGTGCCTGCCACAGCGAATTGGGAAAACCATTGGAAGGCAGTGGGAAACCTCATTTGAATCGTGCGAATAGAATGCAGATGTAGACCTGACCTCCGACTCCCGAATCTCTATGGCAGGAAAACACTGCTTGTGCGGAATATATTTGGAACAACATAGAATCCTTACAGTACAGAAAGAGGCCATTCAGCCCATTGAATCTGCACCAATCACAATCCCACCCAAGCCCTACCCCCATATCCCTACATATTTTACCCACTATTCCCTCTAACATATGCATCTCAGGACACTAAGGGACAATTTTAACATGGTCAATCAACCTAACCCACACATCTTTGGACTGTGGGAGGAAATGGCAGTGCCCGGAGGAAACCCACGCAGACATGAGGAGAATGTGCAAACTCCACACAGACAGTGACCTAAGCCGGGAATCGAACCCAGGTCCCTGGAGCAGCAGTGCTAACCACTGTGCTACCGTGCCAATGTGGTGTGCAAATATAGGGACTCACCTGAAGAACACCAGGGGCTGCCTCCCAAGTTTGGGATGGAGACCATCGGGAATACTGGACCCCAGAACATCACAGCAGTGTGTGGAGGGGCTGGTGGGTGGGTGGAGTATCTACAGTTGGACCTTCCAGACTCAGTGTACCAAAGAGGAGGAAGGAAGTCCATCTTCTGGCCTCAGAGTATTCCCACAGATCCATTACGATCTGCGCAAAGATATTTTGGCCTTGGAGGGAGTGCAGAGGAGGTTTACTGGGCTGATACCGGAGTTGAGGGGGTTGAGCTATGAGGAGAGGCTGAATAAACTGGGCTTGTACTCGTTAGAGTTTAGAAGAATGAGGGGAGATCTCATTGAGACGTATAAGATGATGAATGGGATGGATAGGATAGAGGTGGAGAGACTCTTCCCGCTCAAAAAAGACAGTAGGACTAGGGGGCACAGCCTCAAGATAAAAGGAGGGCGGTTTAGAACGGAGTTGAGGAGGAACTTCTTCAATCAAAGGGTGGTGAATCTCTGGAATTCTCTGCCCGTTGAAGTGGTGGAGGCTGCCTCGCTAAATATTTTTAAGACATGGGTTGATGGGTTTTTGATAAGAGAGGGGATTAAGGGTTATGGGGAGAAAGCGGGAAAGTGGAACTGAGCCACGACAGATCAGCCATGATCTTATTGAATGGCGGGGCAGGCTCGAAGGGCCAGATGGCCTACTCCTGCTCCTATTTCTTATGTTCTTATTACCATTTTCAGAAGATCCACCTTCTTTCTTCAGTTGTCATGCTGGATGTCTTTTCAATATGGCGCTCAAATAGGATGACAGCAGACTGTGTAATATCAGGCCTCCTATTATGCCTTTAAGAAAGGTATTTTAAGCATTTCTCTACAGTTCTAAGCATTTTCCATTGTTGCTGACCTGTCTGATCAGGTGTCCTTTTAGTGCTACTTAAATGGTTTAAATGGGGTTTTGTTTATTTGTAATCTAATGTACTCTCTGTGAGTTTATGACCTTTATTGAATTGTTGTAGGAAGATTGATTGACAGGCCAGGTGGGATAGTTTTTTTTCTCTTTCCCAAGAGTTCTTTTACTTTCAGTTATGGCTGCTGGCTAGTTAGAAGGTATCTAGTTCCAGGCTGGTGGCAGTTTATTTAGTTCTCTCCCTGGTGTGAGAAATTCTGCTAGCTAGCTGGAAGCAGGTTTTCCTGCCTGCTGGAGGGAAAATTGTGCTGTTGCTGGAAGCAAGCAATGGCACTATCTCTACCCCGAGGTGCTGGGATTTCCAGAACGGAGAAACCAGAGATTCAATTCTGCAACCAAAGGACTAATCCATAGCAGGTGGTTGCATAAACCACATGAGCATTCTTGTTTTCTGTGCTAAACCTGGGTTAGGTGTATGTTTGTAAGGAAGTTTATCGTGTTGGAACAGTGCATTTAATTGTTAAAGTGTATGCAATATCATGGCTGTCTGTTTCTTGTTTATAACTGGTAAAAGTTATTGCTAATTTTCTTTCTTTACATGTTAACTCTACTCTTAAATAAGTTTTGTTTGATAAAAGCTCCCCATTGAATCGTACCTGGAAAGAAACGTAATTCTCCATGCCAAAAATTCAATGTGCAAAGTTTATGGCCTAGGCTGACTGTCCCAACAGGGAATAAAACACCCGGTTGCATAATTAAAGTTAAAGTTTTAGTTTATTTATAAAAGTCACAAGTAGGCTCACATTAACACTGCAATGAAGTTACTGTGAAAATCCCGTAGTGGCCACACTCTGGCATCTGTTCGGGTACACTGAGGGAGAATTTAGCACAGCCAATGCACCCTAACTAGCACGTGTTTCGTACCATGGGAGGAAACTGGAGCACCCGGAGGAAACCCACAGAGATACGGGGAGAACATGCAGATTCTGCACAGGCAGTGAATTCATTAATGAGGTTGCGACCAAAAGATTTGATGTGTTTTCCCCGTTCCCCTCCGCAGCGGGAAACACTCCACCTCCCTGTCCCGTCACAATACTGAGTCCAAGGATGGGAGAATTCAGCCCAGAGTTTTATTCCCATTCCCCAGATGAATAAATCAGACTGGGAAACATGTTTCTCTCACTTCAGTGCAGAATCATGGGAAATCAGAGGGGTTCAAATTTGATTTCAACACCACAAAAAGGCAATTTGAAAGTCACACTGCATTGCGCACCTACCTGCGATGGCAGTGATACAATTGTAAATATGCCTTTTTCTATCAGTTAATACAAGAGTACGTATCTGCCTGGAGTCTACCTCTACCCCACTGCCTGTCATCTCTATTTATATAAAGCCCTTAACTGAATTTATTAAAACGCATTTGTGGAACATCGGCTTTGACAAAGAGTCGTTTGGACTCAAAATGTCAGCTCTTTTCTCTCCTTACAAGGTGCTGCCAGACCTGCTGAGATTTTCCAACATTTTCTCATCTGGTTCACCAATGCTCCTTTAGGGAAGGAAATCTGCCGTCCTTACCTGGTCTGGCCTACATGTGACTTCAGATCCACAGTTTTAGTCTAACCTTTCCTTTGCAATCTACCCTATTGTGTCTATAGTCTCTCTCTCTCTGCAATATTTTGATATCTAAAGTTTCTCAAAGCAGTGTATCTCTATTTGTGTCTAGTTAAAGTCTGTCTTTTTCTCTTTCTCATATATTTTTCTGCATTTAAAGTCATTCTCCTGCCGCAGGTCCATCTAAAATCTCCCTGTAGTATATTTTTATTTGTATCCCGTTAAAGTCTGTCTATCTTCCTCTGTCCCCCTGCAGCCTATCTATCTGTATCTATCTAAAATCTATCTATCTCTGCTCTATGGCCCTGCTTCTATCCAAACTCACTCTCTCCCCCTTCTTGCACTATATTAACATCTGGCTAAAGTTTGCCTCTAGCTCCGAGCGTCTCTGCTTGTCCGCAGTTCCCTATACTTAGCCCATCCATTTGTGGGAGAGCTGTTCCTCACATGAGCTGTGTGTAGCCACACGTCAGACTGATTGTAGCTCCAGGCATGTTTCTACATGACTGCATCCCTGCATCAAAATGCAGATATCTGGCCTGCACTGATATGTTTCCATTATTTAACCAAAAAAAAAATCACCCATTGCCTGCCGGATTTAATAGCAGCGCGAACACAGGGATACGATCACAGAAAACAGAAACATACACACACAGGGTAAATCAATCAATGGATTTAAGTCCCTTATCACCTGAGCCCCTGTAAATAAACTCCACACATTACTTCAATTCCCTTTTACATGGGAGATGTTCACATATCTCAGGAGAATCGTTGATGACTCTGGTTTTAATGATATCGCCTGAAAGTGTTCAGCCCCACAGAAATAGTCAAGCCCCCCCCTCTCTCCACCCCGGTTTATTCACCAAAATGAACTTTACGTGGGAGGGAAAAGTCAGCCCTCCCTAAACTGACATGTCCCACATATCAGATTATAACGGCCTGTGGGACAGAGAGACAGACAGAGAGGAAGGATGGAGACTCCTTCACTTTGGAGTGTTTGCCCGAATGTCAACATTAGCACCGAGCAGCTGGGGCAAAGATGTCCTCAACAACCAAAGCAACCCAGGCTGAGGAGTGGGCCGCAATGGGGGGGGGGGGGGGGCGGTGGAGGTAGGGGGTGAGGGGGCTGGGGGGGGCCTCCTTCATCCCAACTGGGTCGCAAGATTGAAATCGGACTTCTTCACTAACCACGGTCCCGTGAGTGAAATTAAATACATTTAATACACGTGGAATATTTCACAAGGGGTTACAGAAAATGCTGAATCATTTATATATTCATGGAACTATCATCAATTTCAAGTGAAAGAAATATTCGCACTTTGAAACATGGAAACATAGAAGATAGGAGCAGGAGGAGGCCATTTGGCCCTTCGAGCCTGCTCCCCCATTCATCATGATGATTGTCCAACTCAATAGCCTAATCCTGCTTTCTTCCATAACCTTTGATCCCATTCGCCCCAAGTGCTATATCCAGCTGCCTCTTGAATACATTCAATGTTTTGCTACTTCCTGTGGTAATGAATTCCACAGGCTCACCACTCTTTGGGTGAAGAAATGTCTCCACATCTCCGTCCTAAACTCTGAATCCTCAGACTGTGACCCCTAGTTCTGGACTCCCCCCACCATTGGGAACATCCTCCCTGTCTAGTCCTGTTAGAATTTTATAAGTCTCTGTGAGATCCCCTCCTCATTTGTCTGAACTCCAGCAGAAGCAATCCTAACCTAGTCAATCTCTCCTCGTACATCAGTCCCGCCTTTCCCAGAATCAGTCTGGACGCAGAGGGGACACACGGCTCTCACAGTTAATGTTAATGTGTGCGAACAGCACGCACTCACTTCACGTGGTCTTACCTTACGTGCATATCACCTTCAGTCAGGCCAGTGTGAAAAAAGACAAAAATCAGCAGAATGTGACCACGCTCTGTATACAGGCAACGGTCAATAAAATGACCGGTGGGACCAGAAGCCCCCAAGCTGCAAGTTGACCACCGCTGTTCCAAAGAGAAGACAATTTTACCGGCCCGAGGTTCATACGATCCCACCCAAGGCCAGTGGAGAATGTCTTTGTCCGAGCCTCGACTGCACCCCACCCCCGGAATCCCCAGGGCATGCTGGTAAAATTTTGGCCAAAGAGTGAACGGAAGAGTGGACAGGAAGGGGCATATGGTACTCACAGCTGCCACTGTAAACTCTGAACAACTTCCCTTTGGACATGAACAGTCAGCCCATATGTCAGTGGGAAAGAAACCAAACAGGAAAAATAGTCAGCAAGGAAGGCACATGTCATACTTGACACTAGCCATCCTGGGTCGTGTAACGCTGTAACCCCAGGACACCAGCACACTCATTCACTATACCCACCACCTTAATTAACACCACTTTGCATTTGCAGAGAGGATTTTTTTTCTCTTTAAATCTGCCACGTTATTAGGATCTCCCCCCACCCCAACTCCACCAAATCCATCAGTACATCCCAAGCTTAAAATAAAAGGGCTTGCACAGCACATCACTGGAAAATAATTTTACCTGCTTTCTCAGTTGCCATGTTCTGTGTGTTAAAAATCAAAATTTAAATAACAGGAAAAAAAAGACTGGAAACATTCGTCAGATCAGAGGCTAAACAGGAAACTAAAACACACTCAAATGAAATTGCTGGAGTGAATTGCTTTTTCTGCACCCATTCCCCTAGCAGTTGGATCTGTTCTCTCTCTGTTGCTCTCTCCAGCTCGCTTGGCACTGCATCGCTTGCCTCTGTACCACCTCCTCCCAGCTCATTGGTGCTGGATGCACAGGGTCGCTCCCCTCTGTGGCAATCCACCCTTCCGGAGTGCTCAGTTAACACGTCAATCACCGATGGAGGTTTTTCCTCCCCTCTGTTGGTTGTACTGAGTCGGGGCTGCCTCCTCGTGTTTAACCCTTTGTCTCCCCAGCACTGCTGCTGAAGGAAGACTTGGCAGACGGTTTGTACACATTTGTTCCTACACGTGTGGGGGCTCCCCTTCAACTGCTGTCCAATGCTCATCTGGATCAGACAGCCATTCCCACTCAGTTAGGACTTACCCATTACTCATCTTGTTTTTTGAAATTTCACTGAACCAGTGAAAATGATTCAGGAGTGAAATTTCCCAATGTGTTACCTCAGCTGCAGTAACTTGTATTTCTTTCTAGACTTTTCAAAAGATATTCGATACGCAACAGCCTTGTGAGAAAATTCAGGCAGTGAACGGAATAAAAGGGACAACAGCAAATTGGATAGAAGATTGGCCAAGTCATTGGAAACAGAGAGTAATGGTCAATAGATATTTCTTCGGAGTGGAGGAAGATTTGTAGTGACCTTCTCCAGGGGTATTAAGGACCCTTGATTTTACATTAGCGATTTTGGTGTACAGGGGACAGTTTCAAAGTTTGCAGCTAACACAAAGCCTGGAAGTGTTGTAACCTGAGAAGAGGACAGTGCAGGACTTCAAAAGGACCTGGACAAATTGATGGAGTGCACAGACAGGTGGCAGATGAAGTTCAATGCGGAGAACTATGAGGTGATGCATTGACCCTTAGTGTCCAAAGATGTGCAGGTTAGGTGGATTGGCCATGCTAAATTGCCCCTTAGTGTCCAAAGATGCTCAGGTTAGGGGGATTGGCCATGCTAAATTGCCTCTTAGTCTCCAAAGATGTGCAGGTTAGGTGGATTGGCCATGCTAAATTGCCCCTTAGTGTCCAAAGATGCTCAGGTTAGGGGGATTGGCCATGCTAAATTGTCCCTTAGTGTCTAAAGATGTGCAGGTTAGGTGGATTGGCCATGCTAAATTGCCTCTTAGTCTCCAAAGATGTGCAGGTTAGGTGGATTGGCCGTGCTAAATTGCCCCTTAGTGTCCAAAGATGCTCAGGTTAGGTGGATTGGCCATGCTAAATTGTCCCTTAGTGTCCAAAGATGTGCAGGTTAGGTGGAATGGCCATGCTAAATTGTCCCTTAGTGTCCAAAGATGTGCAGGTTAGGTGGATTGGCCATGCTAAATTGCCTCTTAGTGTCCAAAGATGTGCAGGTTAGGTGGATTGGCCGTGCTAAATTGCCCCTTAGTGTCCAAAGATGCTCAGGTTAGGTGGATTGGCCATGCTAAATTGTCCCTTAGTGTACAAAGATGTGTAGGTTAGGTGGATTGGCCGTGCTAAATTGCCCCTTAGTGTACAAAGATGTGTAGGTTAGGTGGATTGGCCATGCTAAATTGCCTCTTAGTGTCCAAAGATGTGCAGGTTAGGTGGATTGGCCATGCTAAATTGCCCCTTAGTGTCCAAAGATGTGCAGGTTAGGCAGATTCATCAGCTAAGCCCCTGCAGGTCTAAAATGAGAACTTATCCTGTACGTCTAGCTGCCAACTTAAAGGTTTTGTGAGACAAATTGGTGCCTTTAAAAATGCCCCTTACAAGAAACATGCTATAAATATATTTCTTAAAGGTCTGATATCATTACAAGGAATACAGTGGATGTTGGCTACACAAAATTCAAAAATGTGCAGGGACAGAGAGACTTAGGGGCACAGGTCAGGGGTGATATAAGTGAATTGATCTACAGGATATTTTGAGAGAGTGGTTAGCAAAGCAATTGGGATTTTGGGTTCACAAGTAGAGATATTGAGTATAAAAGCAGCAGGGGGATATCATGAGGAAACTTCATATAACTCTGGTTAGGAGTCTGTAATGTACTAACTAGGTGAGGAATTGTGAGTTTTAGCAAAAAGAAAAGATGTGGCTTGCAAACTAACAACAAGGTTTATTGTAAGAGCTCTTGCCTGTACAGAGTAGAAATTGAAACTAAACAATGGCTTGTGAAACATCATAATCAAATATGATCAGCTCCTAAAGCAACCATACAACCACTTAAACATAGAAGATCTCTTGCCTTTAATTCTGTGGTCATGACAACAAAGTGCTATGATGTAATACATTAGGATACTCTAGACAGAGTACTAAGCACATTAATTATTATACAGAGTCAATAAGAAAGTTGATCAGGAGAATGTCCATTCCCCTTTTGTTCTGTCAATCTGGCTGTCCTTGGTGAAGTATCATTTTGGAACTTCAGTGGACACGTCTTCTCTTGGAACTGATTCTGTATCATTCTCACGTGGTGCAGTAACAAAGTCACAATTATCAAGTAACTCAGATTCCACAATGTCTTCATAGTAGTATTCATAACACCAAGGATTAAAGATGTTGGTCCATCTGAGAAATCATTTTGAGATGACAATTGGTCAGCATGTTGTTGCCAAACTAGTTCATCTTCAATTTGAACAGTGTAATAAATTGGACTTGTTTTTGCTAAAACTATGGCTGATAACATTACATGTACAGATGTATATGTATATATATATATAAAATTACTGTCTTCCCAGCACTCCTTTCTAATGTGGAGACTGTTGATTTGATGTAGTTGGCTTCAAATGGACCCAGCTGTACAGCAAAGTATCCCTTCTTTACATCTGTGTCTGGATCTCACACTTCTCTGGAAAACCCCTGTTTTTTAAAACCACATGGAGAGCATTTTCTTACTTAGTCTTCCTGCAATAGCATTTCAACTTTTAACCCTGTTGTTGATTTTCCCCCGCCTTCTAATATTGCAGTGTGAAAACCCACAAGGTTTATTCTTTCACTCCTCTTCGGATCTTTTCTTGATATTCTCAATGAAACAAAATCCTGACCTTTCATCAATTTTATTTTTGTAATGTCCTAACTATGGTAGGAATTGTGGGTTTTAAAGGAAAATAAAAGTTTTAGTTTGCATACGTTGATTTAAACTGACAATGCAAGATTTCTTCCAAAGAGTTCTTTCTTACACAGAGTAGAAACTGAAACTAAACAGCAGCTTATGAAACACCCTAATAATATCACAATGAAATCATGTGACTGACTCTTAAAGCAATCATACAACCCCTTAAATATATAACACATCCACTTGGAGTATTGAGACCAGTTCAAGAAACTATACCTGAGGAAAGATTTGATTTGACTTATTATTGTAATATATATTAGGGCGCAGTAAAAAATATTGTTTCTTGCTTTCTATACAGACAAAAGATATAAAGGTCACATACCAACCGACTCAAAAACAGCCTCTTCCTTGCTGTATTCAGATTTTTGAATGGACTTACCTTGCATTAAGTTGATCTTTCTCAGTTATGACTGTAACACTACATTCTGCACCCTCTTGTTTCCTTCTCTATGAACGGTATGCTTTGTATTGCGCGCAAGAAACAGTACTTTTCACTGTATACTAATATATGTGACAATAATAAATCAAACCAAAATCAAAATCAAACATAAATGAGAAGGAAAGGAGAGGGTACACAATATGATGTTACACTCATAGATAGCGTGTAGAGAAAGGTTAGCTTAATGTATGGTAGGTCCATTCAAAGTCTGATAGCAGCAAGGAAGAAGCTGTTCTTGAGTCAGTTGGTACGTGACCTCAGACTTTTGCATCTTTTTCCCAATGGAAGAAGGTGGAAGAATGAATGTCTGGGGTGTGTGGGGTCCTTGATAATGCGAGTTGCTTTTCTGAGGGAAGTGTAGACAGAATCAATAGATGAGATGCTGGTTTGTGTGATGGATTGGGCTATGTTCACAACCCTTTGGAATTTCTTGCAGTCTTGGGCAGAGCAGGAGCCCAGACCATGCTGTGATACAACCAGAAAGAATGCTTTCTATGGTGCATCTGTAAAAATTGGTGAGAGCTGTTGCGGACATGCCGAATTTCCCTGGCTTCCCGCGTTGAAGGCCTTTCTTAATTAAAGCATTGGCGTAGAGGGACCAGAACAAATGGAACGTCGTGGAAGTCCTTGAGCACGTGCAGAGGAGATTTTCCAGAATGGTTTCAGGAATGGGATGAAGGAAACTTTGTGGTTACACTTTTAGTTTGGAAAGACTCCCTTGAAACAAAGGAGATTGAGGGGAGATTTGATAGATGTGTACAGGATTATGTCAAATCCAGATAATACAGAAAAGGGAAAACTGCCTCCCATTAACTGATGGTACAAGGTCTGGGATTTAAATATTGGGCAGGGGGAACGTGAGATAGGAGATTATCTTACACAGCAAGCAGTGAGGATCTGGGACCCACTGCCTTTGAAAGTGGGTCCCACAAATGGAAATAGTGAATGAGGTCAAAGGGGAACTGAGCTGAGGGGCTAAAATTGCAATGCTGTGGGGATCGAGCACGAGGTGGATTACTCCACAGGGAGCTGGCTTAGACTTGATGGGCCGAATGGCCTTCCCTTATGCCATGAATGATTCCATGACTGAGGTAGAATTGCGATCTGTCTCCTTCTGCTGCTTCTAAGAGTGGAAAACATTGGCAAACCGTCACTGAATAACAAAATGAAGCATCGGCAGACAGGAACTGCCCTCTGGCTGTGCACACAGAATAATTAACAGGAATTACAGAGAAGAGGAGGATTTGACCCATTTAAAATAAACTTATGTTAGTGACTTATGTCAAGATGCTGTGATGAGGAATGGGTTAAGTTTAAAAGCTACAGGAAGTTCGAGGCTCAAACCTAAAAGGAAATGGCTTTCGAATCTGTGTCATTTTAATCACTAATGTCTCTTTCAACTTGCCCCTGATGTTGACAACTCATTCATCCGTACATTTCTATTTGCAATCAGTCACTGGCCTGTTGTTAATGAGCAATATTAACCCTTTCATGCATCTATTCTTAAAGTCTGCCTGGTTAGGAATGATCCTTCCAACCTTCAGAGCCAGCAGGACTTGTCGTTTCACCCATCGCTTTTTGAAAATGATATTCATTATGGGATGTGAACATTGCTCGTATTTATTACCCATCCCTTCTCTCTAAAAGAATCAAAGGATCCCTATACTGTAGAAGGAGACCATTCGGCCCATTGAACCTTCACTGACAACAATCCCACCCAGGTTTTATCTCTGTATTTACTCTGCTGATCCCCCTGACATTAAAGGGCAATTTAGCACGGCCAATCCACCTAACCTACACATCTTTGGACACTAAGGGACAATTTAACATGACCAGTCCACATAACCTATATATCTCTGGACACTAAGGGCCAATTTAACATGACCAATCCACATAACCTGCACATCTTTGGGACACTAAGGGGCAATTTAGCATGGCCAATCCACCTAGCCTACACATCTTTGGTCACTAAGGGACAATTTAACATGACCAGTCCACATAACCTATATATCTCTGGACACTAAGGGCCAATTTAACATGACCAATCCACATAACCTGCACATCTTTGGACACTAAGGGGCAATTTAGCATGGCCAATCCACCTAACCAACACATCTTTGGTCACTAAGGGCCAATTTAACATGGCCAATCCACCTAACCTGCACATCTTTGGTCACTAAGGGACAATTTAACATGACCAGTCCACATAACCTATATATCTCTGGACACTAAGGGCCAATTTAACATGACCAATCCACATAACCTGCACATCTTTGGACACTAAGGGCCAATTTAACATAACCAATCCCCCTAACCTGCACATCTTTGGACACTAAGGGGCAATTTAGCACGGCCAATCCCCCTAACCTGCACATCTTGGTCACTAAGGGCCAATTTAACATGACCAATCCACATAACCTATATATCTCTGGACACTAAGGGACAATTTAACATGACCAATCTCCCTAACCTGCACATCTTTGGATATTAAGAGGCAATTTAGCATGGCCTATACACCTAACCTACATATCTTTGGAGTGAGGGAGGAAACCGGAGCACCTGGATGAAACACACACAGACATGGGAGAACACGCAGACTCCACACAGACAGTTACCCGAAGCTAAAATTGAACCCATGTCCCTGGCGCTATGAGGCAGCAGTGCTAACCACTGTGCCACTGTGCCGCCCCTAAGCAGTCAAATGGCAGATTTAATGCAGAGAAATGTGAGATGATACGTTTTAGAGGAAGGAAAAGCCAATATAATTGAGTGGAAGACTCCTAAACACACAGGGTCTGGGGAGAATCACAGATCTTACACAGTGACAGGAAATATTGAGGGAATAGTTAGAAGATCACTTGAACTCTTGCACTGCATAAATAAAGATATTCAAAAGAAAGGAAGTTTGACTTGATTTGATTTATTATTGTCACGTGTTGGAATGCAGTGAAAAATATTCTTTCTTCTGTGTTATACAGACCAAACAGACTATTACAGAGTACATAAATGAGAAGGAAAAGAGACAGTGCAGTGTTACAGTTGAGAAAGTTTAGCTTAACATAAGGTAGTTTATAAACTTAACCCATTTCAAAAGTCTGACAGCAGCAGGGAAGAAGCTGTTCTTGAGTTGGTTGGTACGTGATCTCAGACTTTTGTATCTTTTTCCCAATGGAAGAAGGTGGAAGAGAGAATGTCTGGGGTGTGTGAGGTCCTTGATTATACTGGCTGCTTTTCCCCGAGGCAATGGTAAGTGTAGACAGAGTCAATGGATGGGGAGCTATTTTTTTGTGATGGACTGGGCTTCATTCACAACCCTTTGTAGTTTTTTTTCAGACTTGATCAAAGCAGAAGCCATTCCAAGCTGTGATACAATCAGAGGAGATGCTTTCTATGGTGCATCTGTAAAACTTGGTGAGAGTGAGCAGACATGCCAAATTTCTAGAATCTCTGCAGTGCAGAAGGAGGTCATTTGGCCCATCAAGCCTTTACCAATCACAATCCCATCCAGACCCTAACTCCGCAAACCCATTTATTGACCCTTGCTAATCCCAAAGGGGCAATTTATCATGACCAATCCACCTAACCTGCACATCTTTGGACTATGGGATGAAACTCACGCAGACGCTGGGAAAAAGCGCAAACTCCACGCAGTGATCCAAGGCCGGAATTGAGCCCAATTCCCTGGCACTGCGGGGCAGCAGAGCTAACCATTACGCCACCGTGCCATCTTAGCCTCCGAAGAAAGTTAAGGTGTTGGTGGGGCTTTCTTAACTATAGCATTGGCATGGAGGGACCAGGACAGGTTGTTGGTGATCTGGACACCTAAAAACTTACGCTGAACCTTTATTTTATTTCATTCATTCATGGCACGGTAGAGATATGGATGTTACAGGCTGCAGGCAACTTGGTATCTGCTGTAAGAATGAGTTTGTTTTTCAGGTATAAAGAAAGGTTTTCTAAAAGAGGTTGGGGTGTGCTGTTTTATAGAAATAAGCAAGAGAAAAATAAAGTTGCTTACACACATAGTCAGAAAGCCTTGAGGGAGAGAGTGTGTGAGAAAGTTGGACAGAGAGAGTGTGATGGGTGGTTTCTTTGGCCTTCTTATGATGGGTCGGAGGGATGGATGGGGATAGACTTAGCTGAGAACAGGGCCCCATCACCTGTAAATCAACCACTGGCTCTGGAAATGACTTCAATGGGTCAAGAAATGTTCTTTCTGTCATAGAGTTGCTAAACGATGAATTAGTTTGTCTTAAACCCTATGGGCTTTCACATCATAAACCCTCATTAATATGCAGGCATCTCCACCAACTTATCAAAGGGCGTTTAAGGATGGACAATATATACTTGCCAGTAATACCACATCTCACAAAAAGCCCTTCCAGTGAAAGTAACCATAAATAAACACTGCACAGTGCTCGAATTGTAATGTTTTCTATTGCCAGACAAACTCGTAAGTAGAAGCAGAATTTATTCTGCCAATTAATACTTGATGTTTCGATTTACTAAGACCCCTGGTGTGCATGTTTGTGTCCATGTCCATTCATCAGGTTCCAGCTTCCAATCTGAGGCTTGGGGAGAGAGGACAATTCATTAGGAACACACTCAGTGATATTGGTAAAAAATTGCAGCATGCTGCAGTGCAGAGGGACCTGGGTGTCCTTGTGCAAGAATCTCAAGGAGTTGGTTTGCAGGTGCAGCAGGTAATTAAGGTAGCAAATGGAGTTTTGTCCTTCATTGTGAGAGGGATGGAGGTTAAATACAACGAGGTTATGTTGCAGCTGTATAAGGTGCTGGTGAGACCACACCTGGAGTACTGTGTACAGTTTTGGTCTCCTTACTTGAGAAAGGATATACTGGCACTGGTAGGGGTGCAGAGGAGATTCACTAGGTTGATTCGGGAGTTGAGAGGGTTGGTTTACGAGGAGAGACTGAGTAGGCTGGGGCTATACTCATTGGAATTCAGAAGAATGAGAGGAGATCTTATAGAAACAAATAAGATTATGAAGGGAACAGATAAGATGGAATCAAGGGAAGTTGTTTCCACTGGCGGGTGAAACTAGAACTAGTGGGCACAGCCTCAAAATAAGGGGGAGCAGATTTAGGACTGAGTTGAGGAGGAACTTCTTCACACAAAGGGTTGTGAATCTGTGGAATTCTCTGCCCAGTGAGGTTACCTCATTGAATGTTTTTAAGACAAGGGTAGATAAATTTTTGAACAGTAAAGGAATTAAGGGCTGTGGTGAGTGGGTGGGTAAGTGAAGCTGAGTCCATGAAATGACCAGCCATGATCTTACTGAATGGCGGAGCAGGCTCGAGGGGCCAGATGGTCAATTCCTGCTCCTAGTTCTTATGATCTTATACTGAGAGCTGCTATGGTCAAAGTAATCAATTATGAAAAAGGTGAGTCCCCAACACCCAAAAATTCAGGCCCAAGCTTTGTACATCTGGCACTAGCTCACAATGTTCTTTCTGTTATAGGATGGCCCCTGGTTGCTAAGTAGCAAACTAGTTTATTTTCTTTAAAGCCTGTTTGCTTTCATATCATAAACCCTAATTACAATGCAGCCAACTGAACCAATCTGAAGTCAATAATCCTTTCAAATGTAGCAACACAAAATTCAACTTACTTAAAGATAATACCCACAAATCATAGAATCATAGAATCCCTACAGTGCAGACGGAAGCCATTCGGCCCATTGAGTCTGCACTGACCACAATCCCACCCAGCTTCTATCCCCTCCTATATATTTACCTTGCTAGTCCCCCTGACACTGGGTGGCAATTTACCATGGCCAGTCAACCTAACCTGCACATCTTTGGAGTGTAGGAGGAAACTGGAGCACCTGGAGGAAACCCACGCAGACATGGGGAGAATGTGCAGACTCCGTACAGACAGTGAGCCAAGCTGGCAATCAAACACAGGTTCCTGGCGCTGTGGGACAGCAGTGCTGAACACTGTGCCACCGTGCAAATGCAAAGAGAAATTATAGATTATCTCATCACAATAAGTCACAATACTAATGCAGAAGAAGGTGAATCTGTCTGCATGGAGAAAAACAGCTCTGTACCCATCAGGAAGTTCCTCAGGAATCTCTACTTCTCACCTTGTGACCCCAGGTCTTGTCTAACCTGCTCATCAGACTATAAGGCGTAAGGTTCATTACGGTCCTGCAGTTTGATCTTTGTTATTCTTTTTGATATCCTATATTCTTCCATACCGTGGTTTCTGAGTTACCTTCTTTAAAAATAGAACCCTACAGTGCAGAAACAGGCCCTTCGGCCCATCGAGTCTGCACTGAACACAATCCCACCCAGACCCTATCCCCATATCCCTACACATTTACCTGCTAATCCCTCTAACCTACACATCCCAGGACACTAAGGGGCAATTTTAGCATAGCCAATGAACCTAACCCGCACATCTTTGGACTGTGGGAGGAAACCGGAGCACCCGGAGAAAACCCACGCAGACACGAGGAGAATGTGCAAACTCCACACAGGCAGTGACCCGAGCCGGGAATCGAACCCAGGATCCTGGAGCTGTGAAGCAGCAGTGCTAACCACTGTGCTACCGTGCCGCCCCTAATATGCAAGTTCTGCCTTCTTTCAAAGGCAGAACTTGCATATTTACATGCCCTTTTCGTAGGATCCCATCATAGACTCGTTGAATCCCTACAGTGCAGAAGGAGGCCATTCAGCCCATCGAGCCTGCACCAACCACATCCCACCCAGGTCCTAACCCTATAACCCTACTTATTTACCCTACTAACCCTCAGACACTAAGGGGCAATTTAGCACAGCCAATCCACCTAACCCACACATGTTTGGAGCATGGGAGGAAACCCACTCAGTCATGGGAAGAATGTGCAGACAGTCACCCGAGCGGGGAATCAAACCCGGGTCCCTGGCGCTATGAAGCAGCAGTGTTAATCACTGTGCCACCGTGCCACCCAATTTAAAATGACAGCAATGTTCTAGAGTCACAAATTGCACAAACTGCAGTGAGATTAGATCTTTTTATGATTTAATTGGCGAAATGATGAATATAATAAGATACCACTCTCAACCTAGAAACTGGTTTTGGGCCTGGCTACATTTTTCTGTTGGACCCTCCCAGAGTCTCCATTCTGAGGAACCTCTTGGCAGCAGTTCCGCCAACACTACCATGTTCCAGAATATTCCACTGTTTGTGTGGCCCAAAGTTCCAAGCTAAAGGAAGGGAAACTAAAGGCTGGGAACAACTCCATCCCACCTCAGTATCAGCAATGCCCATTGCACTTGGAAAGTCTCGTTCTTCCTCCGAAGGCAATGCTGGGAATCTCAGGCCAGCTTCCAAAGGCAGACATCGAACATACATATGATAGGATGGCACGGTGGCACACTGCTGCCTCACAGCACTAGGGACCCGGGTTCAATTCTGGCCTCGGGTGATTGTCTGTGTGAAGCTTGTACATCTTCCCCGTGTTTGTGTGGGTTTCCTCCAGGTGCTCAGGTTTTCTCCTACAAATTTAGGTGGATTGGCCGTGCGAAATTGCCGTTTAGTGTCCAAAGATGTGTAGGTTAGGTGTATTAGCCATGCTAAATATGTGGGGTTAAGGGGATAGAGTTGGGGGGGGGCTGGGTGTTGAGAGTCAGCGCAGACTTGCTGGGCCGAATGGCCTCCTTCTGTGCTGCAGAGATTCTATTTTCCACGATATTGTGGTTAAATAACACATCACCTCTTAATGCAAAAGTGTGAGATTCTGAGAGGATACACATATTGATGATGTCATCATGCATAAAAGCGTCTATTGGTGAGAGGGTAACTGTTGATGATGTCATTGTAGGGAAGGGCACATGTTGATGATGTCATAGTCTCAGAGGTAACTTGTGGTTTTTTTGTTCATTCGTCAGGCATGGGTGTCACTGGCTGGGCCCTAGTTGCCCTTGATCTGGGTGTCATGCTTGGCCATTTTGGAGGGCAGTTGAGAATCAAACACGTTGCTGTGGATCTGGAGTCACATATAGGCCAGACCGGATAAGGATGACAGATTTCCTTCCCTAAAGGGCATTAATGAACCAGATGGGTTTTTACAACAATCAACAATGGTTTCATGGTCATCAGTGGGTTCTTAATTCCAGATTTTTTTTATTGAATTCAAATTTCACCGTCTGCCATGGTGGATTCAAACCCAGGTTCCCAGAACATTCACTGAGTTGCTGGATTAATAATCTAATGATAATACCACTTGGCCATCGCTTCCCCATAAATAAGTTCTCATGTAAGGTGGCATCTCTTGTTGTTCATCTATGCAGTGTGTCGCTTTTTGATGATGTACTCATGCCGAAGTCACTTGTTGATGATGTAATTGTGTGGCAGGAATTACTTGTTGATGATGTAATTGCATGAGGTAAACTTTTGGTTAATGTCATAAGAACATAAGGACATAAGAAATAGGAGCAGGAGTAGGTCATCTAGCCCTTCGAGCCTGCCCCACCATTCAATAAGATCATGGCTGATCTGTCGTGGCTCAGTTCCACCTTCCCGCCCTCTCCCCATAACCCTTAATCCCCTCTCTTATCAAAAACCCATCAACCCGCGTCTTAAAAATATTTAGCAAGGCAGCCTCCACCACTTCAATGGGCAGAGAATTCCAGAGATTCACCACCCTTTGAGTGAAGAAGTTCCTCCTCAACTCTGTTCTAAACCGCCCCCCCCTTTATCTTGAGGCTGTGCCCCCTAGGTCTACTGTCTTTTTTGAGCGGGAAGAGTCTCTCCACCTCTATCCTATCCATCCCATTCATCATCTTATACGTCTCAATGAGATCTCCCCTCATTCTTCTAAACTCCAACGAGTACAAGCCTAGTTTATTCAGCCTCTCCTCATAGCTCAATCCCCTCAACTCCGGTATCAGCTGAGTAAACTTCCTCTGCACTCCCTCCTAGGCCAAAATATCTTTGTGCAGGTGCGGCGCCCAAAACTGCACACAGTACTCCAGCTGCGGCCTCACCAATGCCCTATACAGCTGCAGCAAGTGAAGTGATGTGGATCTGGATGTGACAATACTGTGCCTTTAAGAAATGTATATTTTTTGTGAGGGGACTGTTTTATACCTCAGCTCTGATTATGGTGCCAATTTGTCTACAACTGGCAGTCCACATGCTGAGCATGCAGAAGAGTAAATTCTCCTAATTATTGGGTTATTTATTTTAATCTGAGTTCATGCAGTTTTGTTATTTTTCGGACTATCCCCTGGGGTTTCAGTATAGGTTTTAATTAAGCTGTTTGATATGTGACTGTGTGAAGCTAGGCTTCCAGAGATAAAAGGCAGGCAGTTGCTGTTTGTACAGAGCAACAGGTCTTCTCTCCCTGGAGATTGAAGTCTGGGACCTGTTAAAAAATATATCTGTCTCTCCAGAGGCCTTTCCCTCTTGTGCTCTCTGGAGCTCTGCTTGTTTGAAGACAGATCTTTCTCTGGAAGCTGCTGTCAAAGAGTCAGAAGACAGGTGTCTCTCTGTATCTCTGTCCAGAGGCATTAAAAGGCTGGGGAACTAACAACCCTATAAGCCTGTGTGTTTTGTGAACTGATTCTGAAGAAGAGTTGACATCTATGGGGAATATTGCTTAAATTGGAATTAATGGAGATAGATTAGCAGTTAAGAATTATACCTTGTTACGTTTAAGTATCTCAATTGGTAAATGTTATGCTAATTCTTTTAGTTATGTGCTAACCATTTTGTTAAATAAAACTTGTTTTAATAAAAGCTTCCTTTGTGTCAATGGAATCTCACCAGGAGTAAAACACCTTATCCTCACACTACTGCCAAAATCAGAATAGTTGGGATCTAGGCTAACTTCATAATACACCTTCACCTGCTGACCCGTAACCGTAGTAATGGAGTATTTCTCTGCATTTGCCTGTGGGATGTTTGACTTAGCCGTGCTTGATGCTGACACTATTAGTTACAAGCAGTAAGTGTTCAATTGCCAACATTAACATTTTGTAATTCGAGTGAAGGCAACTTTATCTACACAATTTTTAAAAAGTAGTTGAGTGCCACTTAAGAAGTAAAAACTTGTGTTCACTTGAGTGAGACTATCTACCTATCCCATCGATCAATGTAGATTGTGTGACCTTTGAACTCAGAAGTGTTGCCTTTAACCCGTCCAATTGGTTCACAGTGATCATTTGTGGTGCTTTTTTTATTCAACTGGGGGACATGGGCATCACTGGCTGGCCAGCATTTATTGCCCATCCCTAGGTGCCTGAGAACAGTTGAGAGTCAACCACATTGCTGAGGCTCTGGAGTCACATGTAGGCCAGACTGGGTAAGGACGGCAGATTTCCTTCCCTAAAGGGACATTAGTGAATCAGATGGGTTTTCTAACAATCGACAATGGTTTCATGGTTATCAGCAGATTCTTAATTCCAGATATTTTTATTGAATTCAAATTTCACCAGTTGCCGCGGTGAGATTTGAACCTGGGTCCCCATGAACATGAGCTGAATTTCTGGTGATTAATAGTCAAGTGTTAATACCACTAGGCCATCGCCCCCCCCCCCCCTATCAAACCTGTTGGATGCTGCAAAGCATGTTCATTGTTGGTGCAGGACTGAAAGGTGGGCCAGAGACAGACAGCAATTCAAGTAGTTCACAAAGTGATGGCTCATTAACTCCCTGGCAACGGAACTGTGTCCATGGTAATGGTGGTTACAGCTCTGTGATTGGTCTAGAAAAATATCACCTGCCATTGGTCCCTGGCTATCACATGACATGACTCTGACAGGGCGACATCACATAACAGGTTCATCTCAATCTTCTGGAACGATATTGAGTCCACAGAGCAGATACAGGTGATTCGGTCTGACTGGTTAATATCTTTCCATGCCTTTCTTTCTCATGAATTTATCTTCCTACCTTTAAATACATCTGTATTATTCACCTCAACTGCTCCGTGTAGAATCATAGACTCCCTATGGTGCAGAAAGAGGCCATTTGGCCCTTTGAATCTGCACCCACAATAATCCCCCACCGATAATAACCCCACGTATTTACTATGCTAATCCCCCTGACACTAAGGGACAATTTAGCACAGCCAATCCACCTAACCCGCACATCTTTGGAGTGTGGGAGGAAACCGGAGCACCCGGAGGAAACCCACGCACACACACACAATGTGTAAACTTTGCACAGAAATGACCCAAGGCTGGAACCAAACCCGGCTCCCTGGCACTGTGAGGCAGCAGTACCAACCACTGTGCCATTGTGCCACTCCAAAGCCACGAGCTCCATGTCCTTGCTGTTCCATGAGTGAAGGGGTTTCTCCGGAATTCCTGTGGTGATCATCCGTTTTATGTAACACAGCAGAATAAGGGTCATTAGGACAGAATGGGGAATCATCCCAGGTTTTGGGGGGGGGGGAATTTCCTTATAAAGAGGTATTCCAGAACTAGTGCAGAGAAGCTGCTGCTTTTGTAGATCCTTCTAAATTAATCCTTTGTTGTTCCCTAATGAAGTCCCTGAAAGTACATCATCATTTTTTGGTTTGACTTGGTTTATTATTGTCACAGGTATTAGTATACAGTGAAAAGTATTGTGCTATGCAGACAAAGCATACCGTTCATAGGGAAGGAAAGGAGAGAGTGCAGAATGTAGCGTTACTGTCGTAGCTAGGGTGTAGAGAAAGATCAGCTTAATGTGAGGTAAGTCCATTGAAAAGTCTGGAAGAAGCTATTCTTGAGTCGGTTGGTACAAGATCTCAGACTTCTGTATCTTTTTCCCAATGGAAGAAGGTGGAAGAGAGAATGTCCGGGTGCATGGGGTACTTAATTATGCTGGCTGCTTTTCTGAGGCAGCGGGAAATATAAACAGTGTCAGTGGATGTGAGACTGGTTTGGGTGATGGATTGGGCTACATTCACCACCTTTTGTAGTTTCTTGTGATCTTGGGCAGAGCAGGAGCCCATACCAAGCTGTGATACAATAAGAAGGAATGCTTTCTGTAAAAGTTGGTGCGAGTCACAGCGGACATGTCAAATTTCCTTCATCTTCTGAGAAAGTAGAGGCGTTGGTGGGGCTTTCTTAACTATAGTATCAGCGTGGAGGGACCAGGACAGGTTGTTGGTGATCTGGACACCTAAAAACATGAGCTTGCGACCATTTCCACTTCATCCCCACTACGCTTCCTGAAGTCGATGACTATCTCCCTCATTTAGTTGACATTGAGGGAGAGATTATCATCATTACACCAGTTCACCAAATTCTCAATCTCTTTCCTGTATTTGCCGTTGAGCAAACTTGAAAATTGAGTTGGAGGGGAATGGGGCCACACAGTCGTAGGTCTATAAGGAGTATAGTAAGGGGATCGCAATCCCCTATTGGATTTATTAGTGACTCTTGACAGCCCTTAATTTGAAACTCACCCACAAGTGGAAATATTTGCACCTTTCCCGTTGAACTTTCTCATCATTTAAAAATATCTCTCGGGCCACATATCAGTTTTGTTCCTTTACTGGATAATATGAGCTGTATCCCATTCAACCTTTCCTGATAGATATGGACAGGAATTCCCCCCCTCCGCCCCACCCCCATTCTCTGGCCATTCACATACCCCCAACCCCCCCCCGGCCCACCACTGCCAGCGAGAACAGAGAACTTGGTTCTCAGCCAAATCTCCAAGCACCACAGCGGGACTGGAAAATGCCAGCCACGGGCAAGGTCGGAGAATCCAGTCCCACAATCTCTCGATTTGAGTATCATTCTTGATGAGTAGAACACAAAATGGGAGGAAAGGTTTCATTAATTGTTTCCAATTTATTAAATGGAGAAATATGTGGTACAGGTGCAATACCATTGCAGTACCCAATGGAATAGCAAGGCAATAATATCTACAGTATTTCCAGCAACTTTGTGTAAAGCGCATACTTTTGGTAAATGTCACACACACTTCCTGTTGCACTTTGACCCTCAGACCATGAGCAGTGCCACAGGTGATAGGTGAGTGAATGTATCTGTATCAATAGTTGTGGGCACCACTGGAGGAGTGAAGCTCTCTCAGCCTCCAGATGGAATGGGTTACACGATCTCCTTCCCTGTGTGCTGTTTGCTGGAATGATCAGACAGGACACCAAAGTAATAAATGTACAAATTGTTAAAGTTTTATTCAGTTTTTTTACTGTTCCTGAAGTTAGAATGCACTGAAATTCAACATTTTGTCTTGTATCCATTCATCAAATGCCACTTGTCTCCCTCTAAGAGTTAAACATAGACAACACACACACACACACTCACACTCAGACAGACACACACTCACAAACTTTCACACACTCTCACGCACACACACACTCTCATACACATACATACGCACACACACACACATACACACACTCATACACACACACGCACTCTCACACACGTGCACACACATACACACACTCATACACACACACGCACTCTCACACACGTGCACACACACACACTCACAACACACACCACATACACACACACTCACAACACACACCACATACACACTCTCTCACACACTTACACACACACTCTCTTTCTCACACACACACACTATCACACACACACACACTCTCTCACACACACACACATACTGTCATACACACACTCTCTCAGACACACACGCACAGATATACATGCACAATCTCACACACGCACACACTATACAAACATGTGTGCACACACAAACACACACATTCATGCAAACACAAACACACATTCACACACACACATGCGCATGTACACACACAGTCTCACACACACACACAGTCTCACACACACACAGTCTCACACACACACAGTCACACACACACACACACACACAGTCTCACACACACACACACACACACACACACACACACAGTCTCACACACACACACACACACAAACACACAGTCTCACACACACACACACAGTCTCACACACACACACATACAGTCTCTCACACACACACACACAATAAGCGTTGTGATGGTTTCTTCTTTAGAACCTCACTTATGAATGGGGGGGGGGTTGGGGAAACAAGCATTTGTTCTTTTCCAGGCCCTGTATTGGGAATCCGTTGGATCATTTGTACATTGGGAATTTAGGAAGACCTGGCGGAATCAACCTTAGCAGAATTTCCACTCAATTTTCCTGCACTGGTTGTGCCCAGGTGATCTCAGGGATCTAACGAACCTGGATAATCTCCCTCCCCCACGTCCCCCTCCCTCCCCCGCATCCCCTTCCCTCCCCCGCATCCCCCCACTGTGGAGGAGATAACTGTAAGCAGCTGGGGAAGGCAGTGTGGCATGGATGCTGGAGAAATCAATTCTGTCGGAACTCAAACAGCGGTGGCACAGGAGAGATTTTCTCCCCCCACTGATGTGGGCAATGGAGCTGCCATCAGATCGTACGTTTCTGATCGCAACGCAGTCAAACCGGTTTCTCAGTGGCTCCACGTCATGCTCCCTTTCTGGTTCAGCTTTACTTCTGGTCGCAGTGTCCGAGTCCCGATTCAGAAGCTGGATTTGCCCATGAGAATCTTAGAATCATTAAAGCCCTATAGTGCAAAAGGAGGCCATTCAGCCCATCGAGGCTGCACTGACAACAATCCCACCCAGAATGAGCGGGTCGTTTAAACCTGGGGAGTGGGAACTCAGTAATTTCCTGATCTCACCCAGTTCCCCATCACCAGGATTCATTAGTATTGAGCGGACAGTAATCTAGGAGTGCGGGGGAGTGAGAGTAGGGAGACTAGCTGCCTGGCTTTTGTTTCCCACCCCAGTGCAGAGCTTCTGAGTTTAGCTGTAATATCCCCCCCTCCCTAGCTCTGACGCTAACACTACATTCTGCACTCCCTTCCTTCTCTATGAACAGTATGCTTTGTCTATATAGTGTGCAAGAAACAATACTATTTACTGTATACTAAAATATGTGACAATAAAATAAATCAAATCAAACCCCTAGCACTGACTCAACAAAATGGTCATATTGTTTATTCATTTGTGGGATATGAGCGCCACTGGCTGGCCAGCATTTATTGCCCATCCCTAATTGCCTTTGAAAGGGCAGTTAAGAGTCAACCACATTGCTGTGGCTCGTGTAGGCCAGACTGGATACGCATGGCAGATTTCTCTCTCTAAGGGACATGAGTGCGTTTTTCCAATAATCGAAATGGCTTCATGGTCATCAATAGATTCTTAATTCCAGAGATTTTTTTATTGAATTCAAGTTCCACCATCAGGCGGGATTCGAACCCGGGTCCCCGAAACATTCACTGTGTTTCTGGATTAATAGTCTAGCAATAACATACCCAGCCATCACCTCTCTGCAGCACATTAATGACCTGTATTGTCATTTTAAAGCACTTTGGATAATTCCCTCTCTTGTCACTTATTTTTAAAGAGCTCCCAGCACATTGTGACCAACAAGTGTCCATTTTCCTTAACGCTGGAAATGAGATGGGCTACGGTTCCCTCTTCCAAACTGCAAAATTATCCAGACTGGTTGTCCAAAGCCTGTTGATAGTAATGTTAAACAAGAACCAGACGGGGCACCAGCAGAGTCAGAACAACACAGTGAAATGTGAACATGACCTACACAGGAACATGGCTTATAGGAACATATTGAAACATAGGGTCATTAAAGCACAAGAATAAAGAAGCAAAGGAACATACAAACATAGGATCATAGGGAGGACATTCAGCCCCTCCAGCCTGGTGCTATTCAATTAGATCATGACTGATCTTTACCCCATTTGTCCATCTTGGTTACACACCCTTTCATAAGCCACCCAACACAAATCTACCCATTCAGATGTGGAATTTCCAATTCACCTCCAGTCTGGACAGATTATTGAGGGAGAGAGTTTCAGATTTCCACAGTCCTCGGTGTGAAGAAGTCTTTCGCCGTGTCACTCCTAGCTGTCGTTTTAAGATTATCCTTTTCCAGAGGAAATTCTTTCTCTCCACTTACCATCTTCAATCCTCCTGAAACATCTTCATCATCGCAACGCCAGAGAATTCAAGCCTAGTCCATACAACCCATCCTTATAACTCTTGTTTAGTTTAGTAACGCAGCCGTTGATACAATTTCAGAACAGATTAAGAGTGAATCGCCCAAATGATGAATGACTGATTTAGGCTGTGATTTCAAATCAGGGACACAGCGACTTTGAGCTGGATGGACCAGGGAAGCCTTGGTGTGTGAATGGTCAGGTCACATTAGGGTAGCATGCTGGCACAGTGGTTAGCACTACTGCCTCACAGCGCCATGGACCCGGGTTCAATTCCCAGCTCGAGTCACTGTCTGTA
The DNA here is from genome assembly GCA_037974335.1 of Prionace glauca. Classification (NCBI taxonomy): domain Eukaryota; kingdom Metazoa; phylum Chordata; class Chondrichthyes; order Carcharhiniformes; family Carcharhinidae; genus Prionace; species Prionace glauca. Next base: position 130,393,058 of record CM075729.1, on the reverse strand, counting down.
TGGGGTTTACACATTCTCCCCATGGGTTTCCTCCGGTGCTCTAGTTTCCTCTCTCAGTCCAAAAATGTGCGGGTTAGGTGGATTGGCCATGTTAAACTGCTCCTTGGTTTCAGGGGGACTAGCTAGTGTAAATGCATGGGGATAGGGCTTGGGTTGGATTGTGGTCAGTGCAGACTCGATGGGCCAAATGGCCTCCTTCTGCACTGCAGGATTCTATGACAATACAACCACAATCCATAAGGAAATGGAATTCCATTTCTGATTGCTATTCAATGGAAAGTGAACAGTGTGAGGATCAGGCCTGGGTGTGATGCTCCACACATACACATCCCACTGCCCTTATATAACCCAATCTTGCCCATTATTAATGCTCTCACTTCCTACAGCCTAAGCCATTTGATTAGGGACAGCAGTAGTTTCTCTGGGCAGTTAGGGATTGGATAATACATGCTGACCTGTCCAGCCATCTCCACTGTCCAAGAACAAAGATACGCAAAGTCCCATCGCTTTTTTTAAAAAGTGAAGGATTTTTCAACAGGTTGTGTTTACATCATCGAGAGAAACACAAAATAAGAATTTATTGCAAAGTTTCAAAAGAAAACTCCCCTCCCCGGTATTTGTGATGGCCTTTTTTTCCAACGGAAAGAATTTGTTGATTGCAAGATGACAATCTGTGATGACCTATGACCCTTTAACCCTTTGGGGAACTGGGAATAGAAAGTGGGCTACTTCAAGGTTAAAGGTTTGTTTATTGATCACAAGTAAGCTTACATTAACACTGCAATGAAGTTACTGTGAAAATCTGTCACCGAATGTGGTCCACTGTCCATGAAAATTAACTTGTTCGGTTATCTCTTCGCAATGGGAAGCTGGTGTGTCGCATTTAGTTATTCCATCGTGGGGGGTTGGGGTGCGGAATCCAGCATTCAAAGGATTAAATTGGGTCAGGCAGTTGCCCTTGGCCTTCGATCATGCCAAGCTCCCCCCTCCACCCTTCAATAAATGGCAAAATAATCTGTGCCCACTCACTCAGGATTCGAGCAGCTAGAAGGCACTGTGCCAACAGGACATGTCTGCTCAGGTAGAGAGAGAGAGACAACAAACAATGACATTATTAAAAACAAAATCTGAGAAATAAATAGATCCACCACTCGAAGCTCAGTTGCAAGGTTAAAAAGCTGGATTAAATTATTGATATATTCATCAATCCTTTTCTACCATCAAGGCATCCATCCAGTTTTTGTTTTATAACTGACCTTCCCACTCACATGGTCAAATACTCACCCCTTGGTTAAAAGTGCGACCCCTGTGGGAGCCTCAAACCAGGGAAACACTGGATTCCATCTCCAATCTGTGCAAAATGAGCTGATTTTCATTAAAACCTCGGGACAGAAGCAGTCCTCCCTGAGATACCCTAAGAAGACGCTGGGGAGCACAGACTGCCATTAGATTGGCCCGTGATGGGCTGAAGTATAACAGCAAGGCGGTAATGTGGGAGTTGTACAGAGTGTTGGTTAGGCCACAGCTGGAGAACCGTGTGTAGTTCTGGTCACCTCACCACAGGAAGGATGTGATCACACTGGAGGGGGTACAGAGAAGGTTCACCAGGATATTGCCTGGGATGGAGTATTTGAGCTACAGGGAGAGACTGGATCAACTTGGATTGTTTTCCTTAGCGCAGAGAAGCTGAGGGGCAGGGACATGATTGGAGTGTATCAGATTATGGACAGGGTGTGAGGAGGGAGCAGCTGTTTCCCTGAGTCGAGGATTCAATCACAAGGGGGCAGCGTTTTTTTAGGGTGAGGGGCAGGAGATTCAGAGGGGAATTTAAGAAATTTATTTTCTGAAAGAAATGCTGGTTAGGGGGCATTGCCTCCGTGTACCCAAATAGGTGCCAGAGTGTGGCGACTAGGAGATTTTCACAGTAACTTCATTGCGTTCAATGTTAATGTAAGGTGACTTATGACACTAATAAATAAACTTAATGAATAGACCTTCCAACGCTATCAAGGTGGGAGTGGGTGGGGGGGGCAGGGTGACATCGTGAAACATTATATTGGATTTTTATCTTCCTGCGTTCCCTCATAAGATTGTCTGATGTAACTGACTGATGTAAAATGGTGATGAAGGATTGGAACCCATTTTGAGGCAACTTTCTGGTTACACCAATTGAGACAACTCCTGGCTTTGTTTACACCGGGGTGGGGTGGGGGGTGGGGAAGGGCAGGGGGAGGGGGGGCAGGGGGGACAAGGAGGTTGGTGGGGGGGGTGGGGCAGTGGTGAAGTTTCAGCTATTTGCTGACACCCACACAAACTTTGATTCTGCAAGGTAGATGAACCACCACAAAGCACAACATCACCACCTGCTGTTCGGAGGGGAGAATGGTTCTGCGCCGACACAAGAACTCACTCGGGGTTTGACAAGTAAAACCTTGACGTCCCATTCCCTTAAATGGGCACAGGATATGGAGGGTGGATCATATCTTTTAAGAAGATTGTAACAATGCAGTGTTAACTTTCCAATCTGTATCAGGGTTGGGGGTGTTTGGGACAATTTTAACCTCAGGTGAGAGTGTTCAAAGAGAACATGGAGTTGAATCCATTAATTTTATTAACAGGGAGATCAGGAAGGTGAGACCACGGGAAGACCAATCCTGCCTGTGTTCCCTCCGGGTGCTCCAGTTTCCTCCCACAGTCCAAACGTGTATGGGTTAGGTTGATTGGCCATGCTAAATTAACCTTAGTGTCCAAAGATGTGCCGGTTACGTGGATTGGCCATGCTAAATTGCCCCTGGGTGTCCAAAGACGTGCAGTTCATTGGATTGGCCATGCTAAATTGTCCCTTAGTGTCCAAAGATGTGCAGGTTAGGTGGATTGGCCATGCTAAATTGCCCCTTAGTGTCCAAAGATGTGCAGGTTAGGCAGATTGGCCATGCCAAATTGTCCCTTGGTGTCCAAAGATGTGTAGTAGGTGAATTAGCCATACTAAATTGCTCCTTAGTGTCCAAAGATATGAAAATAGGGTAGATTCACCATGCTAAACTGCCCTCAGTGTTGTGGGATTAGCAGGGTAGATTCATGGGGCTACGGGGATAGGATCTGAATGGGACTCTATGGGCCAAATGGCCTCCACCACTGTAGGAGTTCTTTGATGACATCTGATTTACACTGTCAGCCAAAGTTAGTGTGTGGATGCAAAGGCTAATCCTACAGTGGGAGGGATATCAGATAATGGATTAGGCCATATGGTTCCTCAAGCTGTTCAAGAGGATCATGGTTAACATTCAGCCTCGATTTCACTTTCTCCCACATCCCATAAAATAGATTAAAATTCTATTCATCTCCTTCTTGAATTTACTCAACAACTGAGCATTCACAACTGTCTGTGGCAGACACTGCTCTCATGAAAAAAATCCTCCACATCTCGGACTGAGATGGCTGTTCCCTTTATCCTGAGTCTGTGACCCCACCCCAACCCCCAAGGTCCAAATTTTCCTTCCAAATGAAGGGGCAGGATCTCAGCATCTACGCAGAGCGTAAGAGTGGGTTTTGATCAGAGGGAGAGAGCTTGAAATGCAACAGCTCAGCCAATCACAGAATCACAAAGCTGTTATGGTGCAGAAGGAGGCCATTTGGCCCATCATGTGCCAAGCATGGTGGCACAATGGTTAGCATTGCTGCCTCAAAGTGCCAGGGACCCAGGTTCAATTCCAGCCTCGGGTCACTGTCTGTGCGGAGTCTGCACATTCTCCCCGTGTCTGCGTGGGTTTCCTCTGGATGCTCCAGTCTCCTCCCACAGTTCAAAGACATGCAAGTTAGGTTGATTGACCATGTTAAATTGCCCTTTAGTGTCAGGGGGATTAAGAGGGTAAATATGTGGGGTGACAGGGATAGGAGTTGGTGGGATTGTGGTTGGTGCAGACCCGATGCACTGTAGATCCTATGATTGTATGTCTGCACTGAGTCTCCAAGAGAGCATCATGGTTTAGTGCCATTATTCCCTGCATGTTGTTTCTAATGGAGACACAGAATTAATTACAGACACTGTCTGGTCACAAAGGATACTTGCAGCCTTTGGGGTAAAAAGCAATCAGTTTTATTTTCATATGGGACATGGGCATCATCGGCTGGGCCAGCATTCATTGCCCATCCCTCACTGGCCTTAATTACTTGGGCATCATCGGCTGGGCCAGCATTCATTGCCCATCCCTCACTGGCCTTAATTACTTGCTGGGCCATTTTACAGGCTGCCACTTATGCTGGGGGTCTGGAGTCACACAGAGGCCAGACTGGGTAAGGATGGCAGATTTCCTTCCCCAAAGGGACGTTAGTGAGCTAGATGGCTTTTTCCGACAATCTTTTCACGGTTATCATTTAATTTCTGATTTCTACTGAATTCAAATTACATCACTTGCCATGGTGGGATTCGAACCCAGGTCCCCCACAGCGTTACCCTTCCTCGCTCGATCATTATCTGGTGACAATATTACTATGCCACCACCTCCTGCGTAGGGAGCAAAGCTTCTACATTCAATGAAATGTTCTCAGCATTGCTACTGCAACTGTCAAAATCGGTAAGGAGAACTTTCTTTAAGAAAAAGCACACAACACAAGATGTCTCTGATAACTTGGCTGTCGCTTTCACACACTGAATTTCACCTTGGTTACGTTTCTCAGACAGTTACAGTCTGTGACTAGAGGGGGTCAGCCACTGGGAGTGACAAGGTCAAACTGACCAGCTATCCACCGCCACATCCATGTGGAAGGACATGTCCGTGTCTGCCTTTCCAATTGCTCTGGTTCTCAGGTTGGCATCTGTTTGAGAAGTTTACTGAGAGACAGGGTAACATAACCCACTGCCTGAAACAAAAAAAACCCATGAGCCAAAGATACTGTCAAACATGGGGCTGTGACATCTTGTGAACTGCCCCCAGCAAACCCTCTAATTCCATCTCCTGTTCCACACTCTTAAAACTCAACTGCAATTCTAATCTTTCTAAACATGCCCTTCTTTATAATATATTAAACTAATCTTTCCCTTCAGCTTATCTGCAACTGCAATATTAATTACTGCACCCTCTGTTTCACCTTTCATCGATCTGCTCTATCAATAGTATGTTTTGTCTGTAAACAACACTTTTCAATAATAAATCAAATCAAAGTAGTTACAGACTTTTAAAAGGGACTTCAAGGGTCGGAAAGCTTTTTGGGGCAAAGTAGTCAGCATAGTCACACCCCACACACCCCGGATATAATCACGGACCCCACACACCGTGGATATAATCACACCCCACACACCGCGGATAAAATCACACCCCACACACCCCGGATATAATCACAGACCCCACACACCGCGGATATAATCACAGACCCCACACACCCCGGATATAATCACGGACCCCACACACCCCGGATATAATCACGGACCCCAAACACCCCGGATATAATCACGGACCCCACACACCCCGGATATAATCACACACCCCACACACCCCGGATATAATCACGGACCCCACACACCCCGGATATAATCACGGACCCCACACACCCTGGATATAATCACACACCCCACACACCCCGGATATAATCACGGACCCCACACACCCCGGATATAATCACGGACCCCACACACCCCGGATATAATCACGGACCCCACACACCCCGGATATAATCACGGACCCCACACACCCCGGATATAATCACGGACCCCACACACCCCGGATATAATCACGGACCCCACACACCCCGGATATAATCACAGACCCCACACACCGCGGATATAATCACAGACCCCACACACCCCGGATATAATCACGGACCCCAAACACCCCGGATATAATCACGGACCCCACACACCCCGGATATAATCACACACCCCACACACCCCGGATATAATCACGGACCCCACACACCCCGGATATAATCACGGACCGCACACACCCCGGATATAATCACACAGCCCACACACCCCGGATATAATCACGGACCCCACACACCCCGGATATAATCACGGACCCCACACACCGCGGATATAATCACGGACCCCACACACCCCGGATATAATCACGGACCCCACACACCCCGGATATAATCACGGACACCACACACCCCAGATATAATCACGGACCCCACACACCCCGGATATAATCACACACACCACACACCGCGGATATAATCACGGACCACACACACCCCGGATATAATCACGGACCCCACACACCCCAGATATAATCACACACCCCACACACCCCGGATATAATCACACACCCCACACACCCCGGATATAATCACACACCCCACACACCCCGGATATAATCACAGACCCCACACACCCCGGATATAATCACGGACCCCACACACCCCGGATATAATCACACACCCTGGATATAATCACGGACCCCACACACCCCGGATATAATCACACACCCCACACACCGCGGATATAATCACGGACCCCACACACCCCGGATATAATCACGGACCCCATACACCCCGGATATAATCACGGACCCCACACACCCCGGATATAATCACGGACCCCACACACCCCGGATGTAATCACGGACCCCACACACCCCGGATATAATCACAGACCCCACACACCCCGGATGTAATCACGGACCCCACACACCCCGGATATAATCACGGACCCCACACACCCCGGATATAATCACACACACCACACACCCCGGATATAATCACAGACCCCACACACCCCAGATATAATCACGGACCCCACACACCGCGGATATAATCACGGACCCCACACACCCTGGATATAATCACAGACCCCACACACCCCGGATATAATCACACACCCCACACACCCCGGATATAATCACACACCCCACACACCCCGGATATAATCACATACCCCACACACCCCGGATATAATCACAGACCCCACACACCCCAGATATAATCACGGACCCCACACACCGCGGATATAATCACGGACCCCACACACCCCGGATATAATCACGGACCCCACACACCCCGGATATAAACACAGACCCCACACACCCCGGATATAATCACGGACACCACACACCCCGGATATAATCACGGACCCCACACACCCCGGATATAATCACGGACCCCACACACCCCGGATATAATCACGGACCCCACACACCCCGGATATAATCACACACCCCACACACCCCGGATATAATCACAGACCCCACACACCGCGGATATAATCACGGACCCCACACACCCCGGATATAATCACGGACCCCACACACCCCGGATATAATCACGGACCCCACACACTCCGGATATAATCACACACCCCACACACTCCGGATATAATCACACACCCCACACACCCCGGATATAATCACGGACCCCACACACCCCGGATATAATCACAGACCCCACACACCCCGGATATAATCACGGACCCCACACACCCCGGATATAATCACGGACCCCACACACCCCGGATATAATCACGGACCCCACACACCCCGGATATAATCACGGACCCCACACACCCCGGATATAATCACAGACCCCACACACCCCGGATATAATCACACCCCACACACCCCGGATATAATCACAGACCCCACACACCCCGGATATAATCACACACCCCACACACCCCGGATATAATCACAGACCCCACACACCCCGGATATAATCACACCCCACACACCCCGGATATAATCACAGACCCCACACACCCCGGATATAATCACACACCCCACACACCCCGGATATAATCACGGACCCCACACACCCCGGATATAATCACACACCCCACACACCCTGGATATAATCACAGACCCCACACACCCCAGATATAATCACGGACCCCACACACCCCGGATATAATCACAGACCCCACACACCCCGGATATAATCACACACCCCACACACCCCGGATATAATCACGGACCCCACACACCCCAGATATAATCACACACCCCACACACCCCGGATATAATCACACACCCCACACACCCCGGATATAATCACACACCCCACACACCCCGGATATAATCACAGACCCCACACACCCCGGATATAATCACGGACCCCACACACCCCGGATATAATCACGGACCCCACACACCCCGGATATAATCACGGACCCCACACACCCCGGATATAATCACACACCCCGGATATAATCACGGACCCCACACACCCCGGATATAATCACACACCCCACACACCCCGGATATAATCACAGATCCCACACACCCCGGATGTAATCACAGACCCTACACACCCCGGATATAAGAACTTAAGAACATAAGAAATAGGAGCAGGAGTAGGCCATCTGGCCCTTCGAGCCTGCCCCGCCATTCAATAAGATCATGGCTGATCTGTCGTGACTCAGCTCCACCTTCCTGCCCTCTCCCCATAACCCTTAATCCCTTCTCTTATCAAAAACCCATCAACCGTTTCTTAAAAATATTTAGCGAGGCAGCCTCTACCACTTCAACGGGCAGAGAATTCCAGAGATTCACCACCCTTTGAGTGAAGAAGTTCCTCCACAACTCTGTTCTAAACCGCCCCCCCTTTATCTTGAGGCTGTGCCCCCTAGTCCTACTGTCTTTTTTGAGCGGGAAGAGTCTCTCCACCTCTATCCTATCCATCCCATTCATCATCTTATACGTCTCAATGAGATCTCCCCTCATTCTTCTAAACTCTAACGAGTACAAGCCTAGTTTATTCAGCCTCTCCTCATAGCTCAATCCCCTCAACTCTGGTATCAGCCTAGTAAACCTCCTCTGCACTCCCTCCAGGGCCAAAATATCCTTGCGCAGGTGCGGCATGCAGAACTGCACACAGTACTCCAGCTGCGGCCTCACCAATGCCCTATACAGCTGCAGCAAGACCTCCCTCCTCCTATATTCAATCCCCCTCGCTATGAAGGCCAGCATCCCATTCGCCTTCCTGACCACCTGCTGCACCTGCAAGCTGGGTTTTTGCGACTCATGCACAAGGACCCCGAGGTCCCTCTGCACCGTCGCCTGCTGCAGTTTTTCGCCCCGTAAGTAATAGTCCTTCCTACCATTCCTCCTACCAAAGTGGACCACCTCACACTAGCCAACATTAAATTCCATTTGCCATTTCCTGGCCCATTCGCCCAGCCTATCTAGATCCTTCTGCAGACTCTCCACACCCTCCGCACAATTTGCCTTTCCCCCAATCTTGGTGTCATCAGCAAATTTCGACACCCTGCACTCGGTTCCCTCCTCCAGATCATCTATATAAATGGTAAATAGCTGAGGCCCCAGCACCGAACCCTGGGGCACCCCACTAGTCACCAACCGCCAATCCGAATAGCATCCATTGACCCCCACTCTCTGCCTCCTATTTGACAACCAATCCTCTATCCACGCTAACACCCTACCCCCAACTCCATGTCCCCTGACCTTCTGCAATAACCTCTTGTGAGGTACCTTGTCAAACGCCTTCTGAAAATCCAGAAAGACCACATCCACCGGCTCTCCTCTATCCACTGCCCTAGACACATCCTCATAGAACTCCAGTAAATTTGTCAGACACGACTTCCCTTTAATGAAACCGTGTTGCGCCCGCCCTATCAAGCAATTCCCCTCAAGATGCCTCGCTATTTCCCCCTTAATGACGGTTTCTAACATTTTACCTACCACAGACGTTAAACTAACCGGCCAATAATTCCCCGCCTTTTGCCTGGCACCCTTCTTAAACAACGGTGTAACATTAGCCGTTTTCCAATCTTCTGGCACTTCCCCGGAATCCAGCGACGTCTGGAAAATAACCACCAAGGCATCCACTATCACCTCCGCCATTTCTTTCAGAACCCTCGGATGCATTCCATCCGGTCCTGGGGACTTGTCCACAATCAGCCCCTCCAGTCTGTCGCGCACCACCTCTCTAGTAACAGTAAAGTCATTAAGACCCTCCATTCCTACCACCTTTCCATCGCTAACACCTGGCAAATTATTCACGTCCTCCTCCGTGAAGACAGAAACAAAAAAGTTTTTCAAGACCTTAGCCATATCCCCATCCCCTACCACTAGCTCCCCTTTCTCATCCTCTAAAGGACCAACGTTTACCCTAGCCAGCCTCTTCCTTTTTATATATTTATAAAAACTCTTGCTATCCTTTTTTATATTAAGTGCTAGCTCAGCCTCATAGCTTCTCCTACCCTCCTTTATCAATTTCTTTGTCAATCTTTGTTGACATTTAAACCTTTCCCAATCCTCTTCTCGCCCACTGCTCTTAGCTACTCTAAACTCCTCCGCTTTTAATTTAACACTTTCCTTCATCTCCTTCGTTATCCACGGCTTATTCCCTCTCCTCCTACTGTCCTTTTTAACCATCGGAATAAATTTCTGCTGAGCACCAAGAAAGATCTCCTTAAAGATCATCCACTGCTCCTCAGCAGACCTACCTTCCAACGCGCTCCCCCAGTCCACATTCGCCAATTCTTCAATCACGGACCGCACAAACCCCGGATATAATCACACACCCCACACACCCCGGATATAATCACAGACCCCACACACCCCGGATATAATCACAGACCACACACACCCCAGATATAATCACAGACCCGACACACCCCGGATATAATCACACACCCCACACACCCCGGATATAATCACGGACCCCACACACCCCGGATATAATCACAGACACCACACACCCCGGATATAATCACACCCCACACACGCCGGATATAATCACGGACCCCACACACACCGGATATAATCACACCCCACACACCCCGGATATAATCACGGACCCCACACACCCCGGATATAATCACGGACCCCACACACCCCGGATATAATCACGGACCCCACACACCCCGGATATAATCACGGACCCCACACACCCCGGATATAATCACAGACCCCACACACCCCGGATATAATCACGGACCCCACACACCCCGGATATAATCACGGACCCCACACACCCCGGATATAATCACGGACCCCACACACCGCGGATATAATCACACACCCCACACACCCCGGATATAATCACACACCCCACACAACCCGGATATAATCACAGACCCCACACACCCCGGATATAATCACAGACCCCAAACACCCCAGATATAATCACAGACCCCACACACCCCGGATATAATCACGGACCCCACACACCCCGGATATAATCACAGACCCCACACACCCCGGATATAATCACGGACGCCACATACCCCGGATATAATCACGGACCCCACACACCCCGGATATAATCACGGACCCCACACACCCCGGATATAATCACGGGCACCACACACCCTGGATGTAATCACAGACCCCACACACCCTGGATGTAATCACAGACCCCACACACCCCGGATATAATCACGGACCCCACACAAACCGGATATAATCACAGACCCCACACACCCCGGATATAATCACAGACCCCACACACCCCGGATATAATCACGGACCCCACACACCCCGGATATAATCACGGACCCAAAACCCCGGATATAATCACGGACCCCACACACCCCGGATATAATCACAGACCCCACACACCCCGGATATAATCACGGACCCCACACACCCCGGATATAATCACGGACCCCACAGACCCCGGATATAATCACGGACCCCACACACCCCGGATATAATCACGGACCCCACACACCCTGGATATAATCACAGACCCCACACACCCCGGATATAATCACGGACCCCACACACCCCGGATATAATCACGGACCCCACACACCCTGGATATAATCACAGACCTCACACACCCCGGATATAATCACACACCCCGGATATAATCACACCCCACACACCCCGGATATAATCACGGACCCCACACACCCCGGATATAATCACGGACCCCACACACCCCGGATATAATCACGGACCCCACACACCCTGGATATAATCACAGACCCCACACACCCCGTATATAATCACGGACCCCACACACCCCGGATATAATCACGGACCTCACACACCCCGGATATAATCACGGACCCCACACACCCCGGATATAATCACGGACCCCACAAACCCCGGATATAATCACGGACCCCACACACCCCGGATATAATCACACCCCACACACCCCAGATATAATCACGGACCCCACACACCCCGGATATAATCACGGACCCCACACACCCCGGATATAATCACACCCCACACACCCCAGATATAATCACGGACCCCACACACCCCGGATATAATCACGGACCCCACACACCCCGGATATAATCACACACCACACCCCGGATATAATCACGGACCCCACACACCCCGGATATAATCACGGACCCCACACACCCCGGATATAATCACGGACCCCACACACCCCAGATATAATCACGGACCCCACACACCACGGATATAATCACACACCCCGGATATAATCACAGACCCCACACACCCCGGATATAATCACGGACCCCACACACCCAGGATATAATCACGGACCCCACACACCCCGGATATAATCACAGACCCCACACACCCCGGATATAATCAGAGACCCCACATACCCCGGATATAATCACAGACCCCACACACCCCAGATATAATCACGGACCCCACACACCCCGGATATAATCACACACCCCACACACCCCGGATATAATCACAGACCCCACACACCCTGGATATAATCACAGACCCCACACACCCCGGATATAATCACGGACCCCACACACCCCGGATATAATCACAGACCCCACACACCCCGGATATAATCAGAGACCCCACACACCCCGGATATAATCACAGACCCCACACACCCCAGATATAATCACGGACCCCACACACCCCGGATATAATCACACACCCCACACACCCCGGATATAATCACGGACCCCACACACCCCGGATATAATCACGGACCCAACACACCCCGGATATAATCACACACCCCACACACCCCGGATATAATCACAGACCCCACACACCCCGGATATAATCACGGACCCCACACACCCCGGATATAATCATACACCCCACACACCCCGGATATAATCACACACCCCACACACCCCGGATATAATCACACACCCCACACACCCCGGATATAATCACGGACCCCACACACCCCGGATATAATCACAGACCCCACACACCCCGGATATAATCACACCCCACACACCCCGGATATAATCACACCCCACACACCCCGGATATAATCACACACCCCACACACCACGGATATAATCACAGACCCCACACACCCCGGATATAATCACACACCCCACACACCCCGGATATAATCACAGACCCCACACACCCCGGATATAATCACACACCCCACACACCCCAGATATAACCACGGACCCAACACACCCCGGATATAATCACACACCCCACACACCCCGGATATAATCACAGACCCCACACACCCCGGATATAATCACACACCCCACACACCCCGGATATAATCACGGACCCCACACACCCCGGATATAATCACACACCCCACACACCCCGGATATAATTACGGACCCCACACACCCCGGATATAATCACGGACCCCACACACCCCGGATATAATCACACACCCCACACACCCCGGATATAATCACGGACCCCACACACCCCGGATATAATCACAGACCCCACACACCCCGGATATAATCACACACCCCATACACCCCAGATATAATCACGGACCCCACACACCCCGGATATAATCACAGACCCCTCACACCCCGGATATAATCACGGACCCCACACACCCCGGATATAATCACGGACCCCACACACCCCGGATATAATCACGGACCCCTCACACCCCGGATATAATCACGGACCCAACACACCCCGGATATAATCACGGACCCCACACACCCCGGATATAATCACACACCCCACACACCCCGGATATAATCACGGACCCCACACACCCCGGATATAATCACATACCCCACACACCCCGGATATAATCACGGACCCCACACACCCCGGATATAATCACACACCCCGGATATAATCACGGACCCCACACACCCCGGATATAATCACGGACCCCACACACCCCAGATATAATCACGGACCCCACACACCCCGGATATAATCAAGGACACCACACACCCCGGATATAATCACGGACCCCACACACCCCGGATATAATCACACACCTCACACACCCAGGATATAATCACAGACCCCACACACCCCGGATATAATCGCACCCCACACACCCCGGATATAATCACACCCCACACACCCCAGATATAATCACACCCCACACACCGCGGATATAATCCCGACCCCACACACCCCGTATATAATCACAGACCCCACACACCCCGGATATAATCACACGCCCCACACACCCCGGATATAGTCACGGATCCCACACACCCCGGATATAATCACACCACACACACCGCGGATATAATCACAGACCCCACACACCCCGGATATAATCACAGACCCCACACACCCCGGATATAATCACGGATCCCACACACCCCGGATATAATCACACACCCCACACACCCCGGATATAATCACAGACCCCACACACCCCGGATATAATCACGGACCCCACACACCCCGGATATAATCACGGACCCCACACACCCCGGATATAATCACAGACCGCACACACTCCGGATATAATCACGGACCCCACACACCGCGGATATAATCACGGACCCCACACACCCCGGATATAATCACACCCCCACACACCCCGGATATAATCATGGACCCCACACACCCCGGATATAATCACGGACCCCACACACCCCGGATATAATCACACACCCCACACACCCCGGATATAATCACGGACCCCACACACCCCGGATATAATCACAGACCCCACACACCCCGGATATAATCACGGACCCCACACACCCCAGATATAATCACAGACCCCACACACCCCGGATATAATCACAGACCCCACACACCCCGGATATAATCACAGACCCCACACACCCCGGATATAATCACAGACCCCACACACCCCGGGTATAATCACGGACCCCACACACCACGGATATAATCAAGGACCCCACACACCCGGGATATGATCACGGATCCCACACACCCCGGATATAATCACAGACCCCACACACCCCGGATATAATCACGGACCCCACACACCCCAGATATAATCACGGACCCCACACACCCCGGATATAATCACAGACCCCACACACCCCGGATATAATCACGGACCCCACACACCCCGGATATAATCACGGACCCCACACACCCCGGATATAATCACGGACCTCACACACCCCGGATATAATCACGGACCCCACACACCCCGGATATAATCACAGACCCCACACAACCCGGATATAATCACGGACCCCACACACCCCGGATATAATCACACACCCCACACACCCCGGATATAATCACGGACCCCACACACCCCGGATATAATCACGGACCCCACACACCCCGGATATAATCACAGACCCCACACACCCCGGATATAATCACGGACCCCACACACCCCGGATATAATCACGGACCCCACACACCCCGGATATAATCACGGACCACACACACCCCGGATATAATCACGGACCCCACACACCCCGGATATAATCACAGACCCCACACACCCCGGATATAATCACGGACCCCACACACCCCGGATATAATCACGGACCCAACACACCCCGGATATAATCACAGACCCCACACACCCCAGATATAATCACACACCCCACACACCCCGGATATAATCACATACCCCACACACCCCGGATATAATCACGGACCCCACACACCCCGGATATAATCACAGACCCCACACACCCCGGATATAATCACACACCCCACACACCCCGGATGTAATCACAGACCCCACACACCCCGGATATAATCACGGACCCCACACACCCCGGATATAATCACGGACCCCACACACCCCGGATATAATCACGGACCCCACACACCCCGGATATAATTACGGACCCCACAGACCCCGGATATAATCACACACCCCACACACCCCGGATATAATCACGGACCCCACACACCCCGGATATAATCACAGACCCCACACACCCCGGATATAATCACGGACCCCACACACCCCGGATATAATCACGGACCCCACACACCCCGGATATAATCACAGACCCCACACCCCCCAGATATAATCACGGACCCCACACACCCCAGATATAATCACACACCCCACACACCCCGGATATAATCACGGACCCCACACACCCCGGATATAATCACGGACCCCACACACCCTGGATATAATCACAGACCCCACACACCCCGGATATAATCACGGACCCCACACACCCCGGATATAATCACGGACCCCACACACCGCGGATATAATCACGGACCCAACACACCCCGGATATCATCACACACCCCACACACCCCGGATATAATCAAAGACCCCACACACCCCGGATATAATCACACACCCCACACACCCCGGATATAATCACGGACCCCACACACCCCGGATATAATCACGGACCCCACACACCCTGGATATAATCACAGACCCCACACACCCCGGATATAATCACGGACCCCACACACCCCAGATATAATCACACACCCCACACACCCCGGATATAATCACAGACCCCACACACCCCGGATATAATCACACACCCCACACACCCCGGATATAATCACACACCCCACACACCCCGGATATAATCACGGACCCCACACACCCCAGATATAATCACGGACCCCCACACCCCGGATATAATCACGGACCCCACACACCCCGGATATAATCACACATCCCACACACCCCGGATATAATCACACACCCCACACACCCCGGATATAATCACACACCCCACACACCCCGGATATAATCACGGACCCCACACACCCCGGATATAATCACGGACCCCACACACCCCGGATATAATCACGGACCCCACACACCCCGGATATAATCACGGACCCCTCACACCCCAGATATAATCACGGACCCCACACACCCCGGATATAATCACGGACCCCACACACCCCGGATATAATCACACACCCCACACACCCCGGATATAATCACGGACCCCACACACCCCGGATATAATCACAGACCCCACACACCCCGGATATAATCACGGACCCCACACACCCCGGATATAATCACACACCCCGGATATAATCACGGACCCCACACACCCCGGATATAATCACGGACCCCACACACACCAGATATAATCACGGACCCCACACACCCCGGATATAATCACACACCCCACACACCCAGGATATATTCACAGACCCCACACACCCCGGATATAATCACACCCCACACACCCCAGATATAATCACACCCCACACACCGCGGATATAATCCCGACCCCACACACCCCGGATATAATCACAGACCCCACACACCCGGATATAATCACACACCCCACACACCCCGGATATAGTCACGGACCCCACACACCCCGGATATAATCACACCCCACACACCGCGGATATAATCACAGACCCCACACACCCCGGATATAATCACAGACCCCACACACCCCGGATATAATCACGGATCCCACACACCCCGGATATAATCACACACCCCACACACCCCGGATATAATCACAGACCCCACACACCCCGGATATAATCACGGACCCCACACACCCGGATATAATCACGGACCCCAAACACCGCGGATATAATCACGGACCCCACACACCCCGGATATAATCACACCCCACACACCCCGGATATAATCATGGACCCCACACACCCCGGATATAATCACGGACCCCACACACCCCGGATATAATCACACACCCCACACACCCCGGATATAATCACGGACCCCACACACCCCGGATATAATCACGGACCCCACACACCCCGGATATAATCACGGACCCCACACACCCCGGATATAATCACAGACCCCACACACCCCGGATATAATCACGGACCCCACACACCCCGGATATAATCACAGACCCCACACACCCCGGATATAATCACAGACCCCACACACCCCGCATATAATCACGGACCCCACACACCCCGGATATAATCACAGACCCCACACACCCCGGATATAATCACGGACCCCACACACCCCGGATATAATCACGGACCCCACACACCCCGGCTATAATCACGGACCACACACACCCCGGATATAATCACGGACCCCACACACCCCGGATATAATCACAGACCCCACACACCCCGGATATAATCACGGACCCCACACACCCCGGATATAATCACACACCCCACACACCCCCGATATAATCACGGACCCCACACACCCCGGATATAATCACGGACCCCACACACCCCGGATATAATCACAGACCCCACACACCCCGGATATAATCACGGACCCCACACACCCCGGATATAATCACGGACCCCACACACCCCGGATATAATCACGGACCCCACACACCCCGGATATAATCACGGACCACACACACCCCGGATATAATCACGGACGCCACACACCCCGGATATAATCACAGACCCCACACACCCCGGATATAATCACGGACCCAACTCACCCCAGATATAATCACGGACCCCACACACCCCGGATATAATCACAGACCCCACACACCCCGGATATAATCACACCCCACACACCCCGGATATAATCACACCCCACACACCCCACATATAATCACACCCCACACACCGCGGATATAATCCCGACCCCACACACCCCGGATATAATCACAGACCCCACACACCCCGGATATAATCACACACCCCACACACCCCGGATATAGTCACGGACCCCACACACCCCGGATATAATCACACCCCACACACCGCGGATATAATCACAGATCCCACACACACCGGATATAATCACAGACCCCACACACCCCGGATATAATCACGGATCCCACACACCCCGGATATAATCACACACCCCACACACCCCGGATATAATCACAGACCCCACACACCCCGGATATAATCACGGACCCCACACACCCCGGATATAATCACAGGCCCCACACACCCCGGATATAATCACGGACCCCAAACACCGCGGATATAATCACGGACCCCACACACCCCGGATATAATCACACCCCACACACCCCGGATATAATCATGGACCCCACACACCCCGGATATAATCACGGATCCCACACACCCCGGATATAATCACACACCCCACACACCCCGGATATAATCACGGACCCCACACACCCCGGATATAATCACGGACCCCACACACCCCGGATATAATCACACACCCCACACACCCCGGATATAATCACGGACCCCACACACCCCGGATATAATCACAGACCCCACACACCACGGATATAATCACGGACCCCACACACCCCAGATATAATCTCAGACCCCACACACCCCGGATATAATCACAGACCCCACACACCCCGGATATAATCACAGACCCCACACACCCCGGATATAATCACAGACCCCATACACCCCAGATATAATCACAGACCCCAAACACCCCGGATATAATCACGGACCCCACACACCACGGATATAATCACGGACCCCACACACCCCGGATATAATCACAGACCCCACACACCCCGGATATAATCACGGACCCCACACACCCCGGATATAATCACGGACCCCACACACCCCGGATATAATCACAGACCACACACACCCCGGATATAATCACGGACCCCACACACCCCGGATATAATCACAGACCCCACACACCCCGGATATAATCACGGACCCCACACACCCCGGATATAATCACACACCCCACACACCCCGGATATAATCACGGACCCCACACACCCCGGATATAATCACGGACCCCACACACCCCGGATATAATCACGGACCCCACACACCCCGGATATAATCACGGACCCCACACACCCCGGATATAATCACGGACACCACACACCCCGGATATAATCACGGACCCCACACACCCCGGATATAATCACGGACCCCACACACCCCGGATATAATCACTGACCACACACACCCCGGATATAATCACGGACCCCACACACCCCGGATATAATCACAGACCCCACACACCCCGGATATAATCAAGGACCCAACACACCCCGGATATAATCACGGACCTCACACACCCCGGATATAATCACAGACCCGACACACCCCGGATATAAGCACACACCCCACACACCCCGGATATAATCACATACCCCACACACCCCGGATATAATCACGGACCCCACACACCCCGGATATAATCACAGACCCCACACACCCCGGATATAATCACACACCCCACACACCCCGGATATAATCACGGACCCCACACACCCCGGATGTAATCACAGACCCCACACACCCCGGATATAATCACGGACACCACACACCCCGGATATAATCACGGACCCCACACACCCCGGATATAATCACGGACCCCACACACCCCGGATATAATCACTGACCCCACACACCCGGATATAATCACGGACCCCACTCACCCCGGATATAATCACGGACCCCACACACCCCGGATATAATCACAGACCCCACACACCCCGGATATAATCACGGACCCAACACACCCCAGATATAATCACGGACCTCACACACCCCGGATATAATCACAGACCCCACACACCCCGGATATAAGCACACACCCCACACACCCCGGATATAATCACATACCCCACACACCCCGGATATAATCACGGACCCCACACACCCCGGATATAATCACGGACCCCACACACCCCGGATATAATCACAGACCCCACACACCCTGGATATAATCACACACCCCACACACCCCGGATATAATCACAGACCCCACACACCCCGGATATAATCACACACCCCACACACCCCGGATGTAATCACAGACCCCACACACCCGGATATAATCACACACCCCACACACCCCGGATATAGTCACGGACCCCACACACCCCGGATATAATCACACCCCACACACCGCGGATATAATCACAGACCCCACACACCCCGGATATAATCACAGACCCCACACACCCCGGATATAATCACGGATCCCACACACCCCGGATATAATCACACACCCCACACACCCCGGATATAATCACAGACCCCACACACCCCGGATATAATCACGGACCCCACACACCCCGGATATAATCACGGACCCCAAACACCGCGGATATAATCACGGACCCCACACACTCCGGATATAATCACACCCCACACACCCCGGATATAATCATGGACCCCACACACCCCGGATATAATCACGGACCCCACAAACCCCGGATATAATCACACACCCCACACACCCCGGATATAATCACGGACCCCACACAGCCCGGATATAATCACGGACCCCACACACCCCGGATATAATCACGGACCCCACACACCCCGGATATAATCACAGACCCCACACACCCCGGATATAATCACGGACCCCACACACCCCGGATATAATCACAGACCCCACACACCCCGGATATAATCACAGACCCCACACACCCCGGATATAATCACGGACCCCACACACCCCGGATATAATCACAGACCCCACACACCCCGGATATAATCACGGACCCCACACACCCCGGATATAATCACGGACCCCACACACCCCGGATATAATCACGGACCACACACACCCCGGATATAATCACGGACCCCACACACCCCGGATATAATCACAGACCCCACACACCCCGGATATAATCACGGACCCCACACACCCCGGATATAATCACACACCCCACACACCCCCGATATAATCACGGACCCCACACACCCCGGATATAATCACGGACCCCACACACCCCGGATATAATCACAGACCCCACACACCCCGGATATAATCACGGACCCCACACACCCCGGATATAATCACGGACCCCACACACCCCGGATATAATCACGGACCCCACACACCCCGGATATAATCACGGACCACACACACCCCGGATATAATCACGGACGCCACACACCCCGGATATAATCACAGACCCCACACACCCCGGATATAATCACGGACCCAACTCACCCCAGATATAATCACGGACCCCACACACCCCGGATATAATCACAGACCCCACACACCCCGGATATAATCACACCCCACACACCCCGGATATAATCACACCCCACACACCCCAGATATAATCACACCCCACACACCGCGGATATAATCCCGACCCCACACACCCCGGATATAATCACAGACCCCACACACCCCGGATATAATCACACACCCCACACACCCCGGATATAGTCACGGACCCCACACACCCCGGATATAATCACACCCCACACACCGCGGATATAATCACAGATCCCACACACCCCGGATATAATCACAGACCCCACACACCCCGGATATAATCACGGATCCCACACACCCCGGATATAATCACACACCCCACACACCCCGGATATAATCACAGACCCCACACACCCCGGATATAATCATGGACCCCACACACCCCGGATATAATCACAGGCCCCACACACCCCGGATATAATCACGGACCCCAAACACCGCGGATATAATCACGGACCCCACACACCCCGGATATAATCACACCCCACACACCCCGGATATAATCATGGACCCCACACGCCCCGGATATAATCACGGATCCCACACACCCCGGATATAATCACGGACCCCACACACCCCGGATATAATCACAGACCCCACACACCCCGGACATAATCACAGACCCCACACACCCCGGATATAATCACGGACCCCTCACACCCCGGATATAATCACACACCCCACACACCCCGGATATAATCACGGACCCCACACACCCCGGATATAATCACACACCCCACACACCCCGGATATAATCACGGACCCCATACACCCCGGATATAATCACAGACCCCACACACCCCGGATATAATCACGGACCCCACACACCCCGGATATAATCACGGACCACACACCCCGGAGATAATTACACACCCCACACACCCCGGATATAATCACACACCCCACACACCCCGGATATAATCACGGACCCCACACACCCCGGATATAATCACGGACCACACACCCCGGATATAATCACACACCCCACACACCCTGGATATAATCTCACACCCCACACACCCCGGATATAATCACGGACCCCACACACCCCGGATATAATCACGGACCCCACACACCCCGGATATAATCACACACCCCACACACCCCGGATATAATCACACACCCCACACACCCCGGATATAATCACGGACCCCACACACCCCGGATATAATCACAGACCCCACACACCCCGGATATAATCACAGACCCCACACACCCCAGATATAATCACGGACCCCACACACCCCGGATATAATCACGGACCCCACACACCCCGGATATAATCACGGACCCCACACACCGCGGATATAATCACGGACCCCACACACCCCGGATATAATCACACACCCCGGATATAATCACGGACCCCACACACCCTGGATATAATCACACACCCCGGATATAATCACACCCCACACACCCCGGATATAATCACAGACCCCACACACCCCGGATATAATCACGGACCCCACACACCCCGGATATAATCACACACCCCACACACCCCGGATATAATCACACACCCCACACACCCCGGATATAATCACAGACCCCACACACCCCGGATATAATCACAGACCCCACACACCCCGGATATAATCACACCCCACACACCACGGATATAATCACGGACCCCACACACCCGGATATAATCACGGACCCCACACACCCCGGATATAATCACGGACCCCACACACCCCGGATATAATCACACACCCCACAGACCCCGGATATAATCACGGACCCCACACACCCCGGATATAATCACAGATCCCACACACCCCGGATATAATCAAACACCCCACACACCCCGGATATAATCACACACCCCACAGACCCCGGATATAATCACGGACCCCACACACCCCGGATATAATCACAGACCCCACACACCCCGGATATAATCACGGATCCCACACACCCCGGATATAATCACACACCCCACACACCCCGGATATAATCACGGACCCCACACACCCCGGATATAATCACACACCCCACACACCCCGGATATAATCACGGATCCCACACACCCCGGATATAATCACACACCCCACACACCCCGGATATAATCACAGACCCCACACACCCCGGATATAATCACGGACCCCCCACACCCCGGATATAATCACAGACCCCACACACCCCGGATATAATCACGGACCCCACACACCCCGGATATAATCACGGACCCCACACACCCCGGATATAATCACACACCCCACACACCCCGGATATAATCACAGACCACACACACCCTGGATATAATCACACCCCACACACCCCGGATATAATCACGGACCCCACACACCCCGGATATAATCACAGACCCCACACACCCCGGATATCATCACACCCCACACACCCCGGATATAATCACGGACCCCACACACCCCGGATATAATCACAGACCCCACACACCCCGGATATAATCACGGACCCCACACACCCCGGATATAATCACGGACCCCACACACCCCGGATATACTCACACACCCCACACACCCCGGATATAATCACGGACCCCACACACCCCGGATATAATCACAGACCCCACACACCCCGGATATAATCACGGACCCCACACACCCCGGATATAATCACACACCCCACACACCCCGGATATATTCACGGACCCCACACACCCCGGATATAATCACAGACACCACACACCCCGGATATAATCACACACCCCACACACCCCGGATATAATCACGGATCCCACACACCCCGGATATAATCACGGACCCCACACACCCCGGATATAATCACGGACCCCACACACCCCGGATATAATCACGGACCCCACACACCGCGGATATAATCACGGACCCCACACACCCCGGATATAATCACAGACCCCACACACCCCGGATAGAATCACAGACCCCACACACCCCGGATATAATCACAGACCCCACACACCCCGGATATAATCACGGACCCCACACACCCCGGATATAATCACGGACCCCACACACCCCGGATATAATCACACACCCCACACACCCCGGATATAATCACACACCCCACACACCCCGGATATAATCACACACCCCACACACCCCAGATATAATCACACACCCCACACACCGCGGATATAATCACGGACCCCACACACCCCGGATATAATCACAGACCCCACACACCCCGGATATAATCACAGACCCCACACACCCCAGATATAATCACACACCCCACACACCCCGGATATAATCACACACCCCACACACCCCGGATATAATCACAGACCCCACACACCCCGGATATAATCACACACCCCACACACCCCGGATATAATCACGGACCCCACACACCCCGGATATAATCACAGACCCCACACACCCCGGATATAATCACAGACCCCACACACCCCGGATATAATCACGGACCCCACACACCCCGGATATAATCACAGACCCCACACACCCCGGATATAATCACAGACCCCACACACCCCGGATATAATCACAGACCCCACACACCCCGGATATAATCACGGACCCCACACACCCCGGATATAATCACACACCCCGGATATAATCACGGACCCCACACACCCCGGATATAATCACAGACCCCACACACCCCGGATATAATCACGGACCCCACACACCCCGGATATAATCACAGACCCCACACACCCCGGATATAATCACAGACCCCACACACCCCGGATATAATCACACACCCCACACACTCCGGATATAATCACGGATCCCACACACCCCGGATATAATCACGGACCCCACACACCCCGGATATAATCACGGACCCCACACACCCCGGATATAATCACGGACCCCACACACCCCGGTATAATCACAGACCCCACACACCGCGGATATAATCACGGAACGCACACACCCCGGATATAATCACACACCCCACACACCCCGGATATAATCACACCCCGGATATAATCACAGACCCCACACACCCCGGATATAATCACACACCCCACACACCCCGGATATAATCACACACCCCACACACCCCGGATATAATCACGGACCCCACACACCCCGGATATAATCACAGACCCCACACACCCCGGATATAATCACAGACCCCACACACCCTGGATATAATCACGGACCCCACACACCCCGGATATAATCACAGACCCCACACACCCCGGATGTAATCACAGACCCCACACACCCCGGATATAATCACACACCCCACACACCCCGGATATAATCACGGACCCCACACACCCCGGATATAATCACGGACCCCACACACCCCGGATATAATCACAGACCCCACACACCCCGGATATAATCACGGACCCCACACACCCCGGATATAATCACGGACCCCGCACACCCCGGATATAATCACAGACCCCACACACCCCGGATATAATCACAGACCCCACACACCCCGGATATAATCACGGACCCCACACACCCCGGATATAATCACGGACCCCACACACCCCGGATATAATCACGGACCCCACACACCCCGGATATAATCACGGACCCCACACACCCCGGATATAATCTCGGACCCCACACACCCTGGATATAATCACGGACCCCACACATCCCGGATATAATCACGGACCCCACACACCCCGGATATAATCACGGACCCCACACACACCGGATATAATCACGGACCCCACACACCCCGGATATAATCAGGGACCCCACACACCCCGGATATAATCACACACCCCACACACCCCGGATATAATCACGGACCCCACACACTCCGGATATAGTCACGGACCCCACACACGCCGGATATAATCACACACCCCACACACCCCGGATATAATCACGGACCCCACACACCCCGGATATAATCACCGACCCCACACACCCCGGATATTATCACACACCCCACACACCCCGGATATAATCACGGACCCCACACACCCCGGATATAATCACGGACCCCACACACCCCAGATATAAGCACAGACCCCACACACCCCGGATATAATCACGGACCCCACACACCCCAGATATAAGCACAGACCCCACACACCGCGGATATAATCACGGACCCCACTCACCCCGGATATAATCACGGACCCCACACACCCCGGATATAATCACAGACTCCACACACCCCGGATATAATCACAGACCCCACACACCCCGGATATAATCACAGACTCCACACACCCTGGATATAATCACGGACCCCACACACCCCGGATATAATCACGGACCCCACACACCCCAGATATAATCACAGATCCCACACACCCCAGATATAATCACAGACCCCACACACCCCGGATATAATCACGGTCCCCACACACCCCAGATATAATCTCGGACCCCACACACCCCGGATATAATCACACACCCCGGATATAATCACAGACCCCACGCACCCCGGATATAATCACAGACCCCACACACCCTGGATATAATCACACACCCCACACACCCCGGATATAATCACGGACCCCACACACCCCGGATATAATCACAGACCCCACACACCCCGGATATAATCACACACCCCACACACCCCGGATATAATCACACACCCCACACACCCCGGATAGAATCACAGACCCCACACACCCCGGATATAATCACGGACCCCACACACCCCGGATATAATCACGGACCCCACACACCCCGGATATAATCACACACCCCACACACCCCAGATATAATCACGGACCCCACGCACCCCGGATATAATCACACACACCACACACCCCGGATATAATCACACACCCCACACACCCCGGATATAATCACAGACCCCACACACCCCGGATATAATCACGGACCCCACACACCCCGGATATAATCACGGACCCCACACACCCCGGATATAATCACAGACCCCACACACCCCGGATATAATCACAGACCCCACACACCCCGGATATAATCACACACCCCACACACCCCGGATATAATCACAGACCCCACACACCCCGGATATAATCACTGACCCCACACACCCCGGATATAATCACGGACCCCACACACCCCGGATATAATCACGGACCCCACACACCCCGGATATAATCACGGACCCCACACACCCCGGATATAATCACGGACCCCACACACCCCGGATATAATCACAGACCCCACACACCCCGGATATAATAACACACCCCACACACCCCAGATATAATCACGGACCCCACGCACCCCGGATATAATCACACACACCACACACCCCAGATATAATCACGGACCCCACACACCCCGGATATAATCACGGACCCCACACACCCCGGATATAATCACGGACCCCACACACCCCGGATATAATCACGGACCCCACACACCCCGGATATAATCACACACCCCACACACCCCGGATATAATCACGGACCCCACACACTGCAGATATAATTACAGACCCCTCACACCCCAAATATTCTCTCTTCCACCTTCTTCTGTCGGGAAAAAGATGCAAAAGTCTGAGGTCACGTACCAACTGACTCAAGAACAGCTTCTTCCCTGCTGCTGTCAGACTTTTGAATGGACCTGTCTTATATAAAGTTGCTCTTTCTCTGCACCCTGGCCATGTAACATTCTCCACTCTCTCCTTTCCTTCTCTATGAACAGTGTGCTTTGTTGGTATCATGCCCAAGAAACGATATTTTTCTCTGCAAACTATTACAAGTGACAATAATAAATCAAATTAACTCAAATCCTGGAACACAGGACTTGAGTGTGAAGTTGTTTCTTTTACAGAGTCTGGCTGGTGCCAAATCTCTCACAAGAGAGTGGATGTTAACGGCAGCTAAACTTTGAATGAGTCGCTCCTCTAATTCTGCTAATTGTCATGGGGTCGGAGCCGTTAGAGAGTTTTAAATCCACCAAATTAGAACCAAAGAATCAATGTCAGCCCCTTCCTCAGCCCCACCTGTCCCTCTTACCTGATCCGAGACTTGGCAAGAGAACTTGCGAAAGTTCCACGTCATCAATCCGCCCTCCCCCCCCCAACACTGCAAAAGCATCTGTTCAGGACACTGCCCAACTCAGTAGTTTTGTACGAAAAGTGTTTGTCTGTATTTAAACCAAACACATATAATCAATTGCACAAAACATTCTCAGTCCCTTTACAAAAGCAGGGAGCCAATGGAGGTAAATACAAGGCTATTATTTTGGCAAAAATGAACAACTGTTCCCCGTGTCGAGTGGTTTCGGGTAGAGGCGTAATGTCTGCAAACTAATTTGATCTGAAGACGCTGGTTGGGTTGTGGGGGGGGGCGGTGGAGGGGGAGGGCAGAGCGGGCAGGGGGAGGGAGGGGAAAGGGAGGGAGGTGATGCTTGGTCGAGGAGTTCCTGCATGGTAACACCTGAAGTGTCGAGAAGGTCTCGGGCCTGCTGATCCACCGCCGTGCCTGTCCGCGGCCCTGGTTAAGGGTCCCACTCGTCGTCATGGTGCTGGGCCGCGATGACGATCACCACTGTCAGGATGGCGCACAGGACCATGGAGGCAATGCCCACGGCGAGGCTGATGAAGGAGAAGTTCCGCGCTTCGCGGGAGGCGATCTCCGCCGACACCATGTCCCCGCGCGCAATGGCAGCCCGCACCTGTTTCAGAGAGAGAGGACGTTAGCCGCACTGCGCGGTCAGTGCACCAAAACCAAACCGCAACGGGTCAATTCATTTGGCACAGAGTGGAGGAAGAACGCACTCACTCAGGTCGCCAACTCTGGTTAGAAATATCTCTGGCGGGTTCATTGGTAGCACCTCCCACTGTCTCCTACAACATCGGTCTCACCAATTGAGCCAGTTGAACGGCAAATAGACTTTTGATGGATTAACTGGGTAACTTGTGATTCCATTAAACCCTAACAGAGCAGAAGGAGGCCACTCAGCCCATCGGGTCTGCACTGAGCCTCCGCCAGAAGAACACCCCCACCCTATCCCCATAAACCCACAGTTTACCCTACTACAGAAGAACATAAGAAATAGGAGCAGGAGTAGGTCATCTGGCCCTTCGAGCCTGCCCCGCCATTCAATAAGATCATGGCTGATCTGTCGTGGCTCAGTTCCACTTTCCTGCCCTCTCCCCATAACCCTTAATCCCCTCTCTCATCAAAAACCCATCAACCCGCGTCTTAAAAATATTTAGCGAGGCAGCCTCCACCACTTCAACGGGCAGAGAATTCCAGAGATTTACCACCCTTTGAGTGAAGAAGTTCCTCCTCAACTCTAATCCCCTAACCTGCACATTTCTGGACACTAAGGGGCAATTTAGCATGGCCAATCCACCTAACCTGCACACTTTTGAACACTAAGGGACAATTTACCATGGCCAATCCACCTAACCTGCACATCTTTGGACACTAAGGGGCAATTTAGCATGGCCAATCCACCCTAACCTGCACATCTTTGGACACTAAGGGACAATTTACCATGGCCAATCCACCTAACCTGCACATCTTTGGACACTAAGGGGCAATTTAGCATGGCCAATCCACCTAACCTGCACATCTTTGAACACTGAGGGACAATTTACCATGGCCAATCCACCTAACCTGCACACTTTTGAACACTAAGGGACAATTTACCATGGCCAATCCACCTAACCTGCACATCTTTGGACACTAAGGGGCAATTTAGCATGGCCAATCCACCCTAACCTGCACATCTTTGGACACTAAGGGACAATTTACCATGGCCAATCCACCTAACCTGCACACTTTTGAACACTAAAGGACAATTTAGCATGGCCAATCCACCTAACCTGCACACTTTTGAACACTAAGGGCAATTTAGCATGGCCAATCCCCCTAAGCTACATACCTTTGGATACTACGGGGCAATTTACCATACTTAATCCCCCAGGCTACAATCTTTGGACATGAAGGGGCAACTTAGCATGGCCAATCCACCTAATCTGCACATTTTTGGACTGTGGGAGGAAACTGGAGCACTCGGAGGAATCCCACACAGACATGGGGAGAACATGAAAACTGCATCCAGGCAGTCACTCGAGGCCGGAATTGAACCCGGATCCCTGGTGCTGTGAGGCAGCAGTGCTAACCACTGTGCCACCATGCTGCCCTAATCTGAGGTCTCCATAACTACTAAAGGTTTAAAATAAACGAAAAACAAATTTCTGTTAATTCCCTTCCTCAATGACTTTTCTCCTTGAGTCTTGTTCAGAAGGTGTTCTGGCAATTATCAGCAACTCTCAGAGGTCAGTCCGCGGGGGGCCTGACACCATCCTAGCGTCAGGTGTACCATTTCCAATGGCTTTTACTTCCAGAGCTTCTGGTTGGGAAATTCTGCAGACTTTCCCTACACTGAGATGGAAAATCCATGTCGAGTCAAGGGAAGCGAGGGAGTCAAAAACCAAGGAGGGGTCATAAATATGAGGGGATCATTCAGATAAATGAGAAGTGTTGCATTTTGATAAGACAAACCAGGGCAGGACTTACACACTGAATTGTAGAACCCTGGGGAGACAAGTCTCAGTAGCATCCTAGTAAACCTTTTCTGGACACTTTCTAGTTTAATAATATCCTTTCTATAATAGTGACCATATCTGTACACAGTATTCCAAGTGTGGCCTTACCAATGCCTTATACAACTTCAACAAGACGTCCCAACTCCTGTGTTCAATGTTCTGACCGATGAAACCAAGCATGCCAAATGCCTTCTTTACCACTCTGTCCACCTGTGACTCCACTTTCAAGGAGCTATGAACCTGTACCCCTAGATCTCTTGGTTCTATAATTCTCCCCAACACCTTACCATTAACTGAGTAAGTCCTGCCCTGGTTCAATCGACCAAAACGTGTCACCTCGCATTTATCTAAATTAAACTTCATTCGTCAATCCAATGGCCCAATTGATCAAGATCCCATTGCAATCCTAGATAACCTTCTTCACTGTCCACTATGCCACCAATCTTGGTGTCATTTTCAAACTTACTAATCATGCCAAATAAATTCTCATCCAAATCATTAATATAAATGATAAGTAACAGTGGACCCAGCACCAATCCCTGAGGCACACCACTGAGCACAGACCTGCAGTTTGAAAAACAACTCTCTACGACCACCTCTGGCTTCTGTCATCAAGCCAATTTTGTATCCGTTTGGTTGCCTCGCTCTGGATCCTGTGAGATTTAACCTGATACAACAACCTACCATGTGGTACTTTGTCAAAGGCCTTGCTAAAGGCCACGTAGACGACATTAACTGCACTGCTCTCATCTTGTCGAATAGTGAGTCCTAGGGGTGCAGGTACGTAACTCCTTGAAAGTGGCAACACAGGTAGACAGGGTGGTGAAGAAGGCATTTGATACACTTGCCGTCATCGGTCAGAGCAGTGAGCACAGGAGTTGGGACATTATGTTACAGCTGTACAAGATATTGTTAAGGCCACATTTGGAGCATTGTGTACAATTCGGGTTGACCTGCTACAAGAAGGATGTTATTAAACTGGAAAGGGTGCAAAAAAAGATTTACAAGGATGTTACTGGGGCTGGAAAATTTGAATTCTAAGGAGAGGCTGGGATTTTTTCCCTGGTGTGTAGGAGGATAAGGGGTCACCTTATAGAGTATTATAAAATCATTAGAGGCCTAGATAAGGTGAATCGCCAATGTCTTTTCCCAAGGATAAGGGAGTTCTAAACTAGAGGGCATAGGTTAAAGGTGAGAAGGAAACGGTTAAAAAGGGATACGGAAGCACAGTGGTTAACACTGCTGCTTCACAGCTCCAGGGACCTGGGTTCAATTCCTGGCTTGGGTCACTGTCTGTGTGGAGTTTGCACATTCTCCTTGTGTCTGTGTGGGTTTCCTGCGAGTGCTCCGGTTTCCTCCCACAGTCCAAAGATGTGCGGGTTAGGTTGATTGGCCATGCTAAAATTGCCCCTTAGAACATAAGAACATAAGAACATAAGAAATAGGAGCAGGAGTAGGCCATCTGGCCCTTCGAGCCTGCCCCGCCATTCAATAAGATCATGGCTGATCTGTCGTGACTCAGCTCCACCTTCCCGCCCTCTCCCCATAACCCTTAATCCCTTCTCTTATCAAAAACCCATCAACCCGTTTCTTAAAAATATTTAGCGAGGCAGCCTCCACCACTTCAATGGGCAGAGAATTCCAGAGATTCACCACCCTTTGAGTGAAGAAGTTCCTCCTCAACTCTGTTCTAAACCGCCCCCCCCTTTATCTTGAGGCTGTGCCCCCTAGTCCTACTGTCTTTTTTGAGCGGGAACAGTCTCTCCACCTCTATCCTATCCATCCCATTCATCATCTTATACGTCTCAATGAGATCTCCCCTCATTCTTCTAAACTCTAACGAGTACAAGCCTAGTTTATTCAGCCTCTCCTCATAGCTCAATCCCCTCAACTCCAGTATCAGCCGAGTAAACCTCCTCTGCACTCCCTCCAGGGCCAAAACATCCTTGCGCAGGTGCGGCGCCCAAAACTGCACACAGTACTCCAGCTGCGGCCTCACCAATGCCCTATACAGCTGCAGCAAGACCTCCCTACTTTTATATTCAATCCCCTTCGCTATGAAGGCCAGCATCCCATTCGCCTTCCTGACCACCTGCTGCACCTGCAAGCTGGGTTTTTGCGACTCATGCACAAGGACCCCGAGGTCCCTCTGCACCGTCGCCTGCTGCAGTTTTTCGCCCCGTAAGTAATAGTCCTTCCTACCATTCCTCCTACCAAAGTGGACCACCTCACACTTGCCAACATTAAATTCCATTTGCCATTTCCTGGCCCATTCGCCCAGCCTATCTAGATCCTTCTGCAGACTCTCCACACCCTCTGCACAATTTGCCTTTCCCCCAATCTTGGTGTCATCAGCAAATTTCGACACCCTGCACTCGGTTCCCTCCTCCAGATCATCTATATAAATGGTAAATAGCTGAGGCCCCAGCACCGACCCCTGGGGCACCCCACTAGTCACCAACCGCCAATCCGAATAGCATCCATTGACCCCCACTCTCTGCCTCCTATTTGACAACCAATCCTCTATCCACGCTAACACCCTACCCCCAACTCCATGTCCCCTGACCTTCTGCAATAACCTCTTGTGAGGTACCTTGTCAAACGCCTTCTGAAAATCCAGAAAGACCACATCCACCGGCTCTCCTCCATCCACTGCCCTAGACACATCCTCATAGAACTCTAGTAAATTTGTCAGACACGACTTCCCTTTAATGAAACCGTGTTGCGTCCGCCCTATCAAGCAATTCCCCTCAAGATGCCTCGCTATTTCCTCCTTAATGACGGTTTCTAACTTAGTGTCCTGAGATGTGTAGATTAGAGGGATTAGTGAGTAAAATATGTCGGGATATTGGCCTGGGTGGGATTGTGGTCAGTGCAGACTCGATGGGCCGAATGGCCTCTTTCTGTACTGTAGGGTTTCTATGATTCTATGACCCGAGGGGCACCTTTTGGAATCAGCTGATGGAGATGATAGAAACAGCTACAATTACAACATTTAAAAGACATTTATATATGGGTGGGAAAGGTACAGAGGGATAAGGCCTAAAAGCAGGCAAATGGGGTGGGTTCAGTTTAGGAAATGGATGAGTTAGGCCAAAGGGCCTGTTTCTGTGCTGATTATCTCAATGACTCTACGACGCTATGTGAAATGGCTGACATTTATCAGTTTCCATCAAGTGTCTCTTTTCCACAGCCTCTTCCAGACCTTTATCCTGGAATTGAGAGAGGGCAACGATCCAGAAAATTGGATATTTCCCCAATTTCCCAGTCGACAAAAGGACAAAGTAGATTTAATGCTGTTGAAATGCCAAAACGTCCACTTTGGATTCAATTTTAGATTTGGATCAGAAAACAAAGCAGGCAAATTGATTTAGTTGTTTAGAAAAAAATTCCATTTGGGACATAGGGGGGTCAATAAATTAGTGGCCTTGCAATAAAGCCTAAACCGATACACATCAATTAGTTAGGAGTTTGACTGGAATAAAGTCCAGTTCTGATTGCCGAGATACAAAGAGGAGGTTGCAGTTCTTCAGAGAGGAGGCAGAATGACTGAGAGGCTGGAGGGATTGGATAATGAGGATTACAGGCTCGCTCCAACTGGGAAAGAGACGGTTGCTAGGCGATGTGATTGCTGATTTTCAGAAACGGGTACACACCAAATCACACAAAGCTCCTTCACCCCGTCTGCGACAGTCAAACCAGAGGACATGACCTACACTTGAGAGAGATAAATTTTAATCTAATCTGTGGGAACAGTATTTGAGAGAGTGAGTGAGTGATCTATAGTCCAGGCCCCTAGGGAGATGATAGAAGCTATTGGTATTGTTTCACTCAAAAACGCAAATTAACTCGATTTCTTTTAAGAAATAACATTTGGTTATATCGTATTATGCCAATTTAAAGCTACAAACATTATAGTGGGCATCACGGTGGCACAGTGGTTAGCACTGTTGCCTCACAGTGCTGGGGACCTGGGTTCGATTCCCAGATCGGATCACTGACTGTGCAGAGCCTGCACATTCTCCCCGTGTCTACATGGGTTTTTTTTCTGGGTACTCCGGTTTCCTCCCATCGTCCAAAGCTGCGTGGATTTGGTGGATTGGCTATGCTGAATTGCCCCTTAGTGTCAGGGTAAATATTAGGGAATAGGGCCTGGGTGGGATTGTGGTCCATGCAGATTCGATGGGCTGAATGGCCTCCTTCTGCACTGTAGGTTTCTATGATTCTATTAAAAGGAGAAAGAAAAAGACTCAGGGACAAAAAATGGTGTTAAAGTTGGTTTGAATATTAAAGGTACCTTTTAATTACTTTTTTATGGCTTCAAGCATCTTGTGACTCCAAATATTCTTTGCCACAGTCCAGATCTCCACACAGCCTCAGTTAAAGCTCTGTCTGTGGGTGAGTTTTTAACGTTTATTTGTGTACCTTGCAGCCACTATCCAGACAGTGTGAATCAGTCAAGGTTCCAGAGCCTGGGTTCCCTCCTCCCTTTCTGGAGCCTTGAGTCGGGAGTTTGAGCTCCAGCATCATCCCAGGGTACAAAAACGTCGCTCCTCTAAACTTGCGACTCTCGGTGAATGGGGAAATGTTAAGAACTAGGATCAGGAGGCCATTTGGCCCCTGCTCCGCCTTTCCATGCTATCATGGCTGATCTTTTGCCTCAGTTCCTTTCTCCCAGAGATCAAAGCTTCGTCCATCTCAGGTGTAAATATATTCAGCGATGGAGCATTCTCAATTCTCTGGGATAGAAAATTCCAGCAACTCTACAAGGAACAGCCTGCCTGTCGATGTTTTTCGGGACAGCAAGGATCAGCCACTCACTGCCTAAAGACTTCCAATCGATATTGTGGAGAACGTTAAGGCAAACAGTGCTGTTTAATCCACTGTGCGGCCATTAACCTCTCACTCTGAGAGAAGACATTTCTCCTCATCTCAATTCTAAACGATCGACCCTTTATTTTGAGGACGTGACCTCTGCCTTTTAAATTTCCCACCCAAGTCACAGCCTCTCACTGTCTGCCCTGTCCAGCCTCTTCAGAAACCTGGGGTCAGTAAGAGAGTTCTCCCTGCCCAACCTCATACACATCACCCGGTCAGGCTGAGTCAGAGATTAATGGTGGGTTAAAATGCTTTGGAGAAGGGGTCAACAGTGGCCTGGTGCTCAGATTCTGTGTGAGCGCACTCAAGGGGCCATCTACAGAATGAATCTTTAGATGGACTGGCCATGGTAAGTAGTGTGTTGGTTAGGTGAATCAGCTGTGGTGGATGTTGCGGAGATGGGGAGGATGTAACAAGAGAACCATGGTGAAGGGGACACCTGGGGGTGGGTGTATACTCGATGGGCTAAATGGCCTCCTTCTGCACTTTAGGGATTCAATGCAGCGATTCACCAAAGATCCTTAGACAGCACCTTCCAAACCTGTGGCCAGTACCATCTAGAAGGACAAGGGCAGCAGACACATGGGAACACCACCACCTGCAAGTTCCCCTCCTGACTCACTCACCGTCCTGACTTGGGGATATATCGCCGCTCCGTCACATCGCTGGGTCAAAATCCTGGAACTCCCTCCCTAACAGCATTGTGGGTCAACCCGCAGAACATGGACTGCAGCGATTCAAGAAGGCAGCTCCCCACCACCTTCTCAAGGGCAACTAGGGATGGGCAATATATGCTGGCCAGCCAGCAAAGCCCATGTCCCACAAATCAATAAAAAAACTCTACGACTCTATATGAAGCTCTACAGTGTGATCACAACTAACAAGCCCGCTTGCAGTAACTACAGGAGTCTCCCACCTGTCTGACATAGGGAAGGCCAGTGGAAGTTACCTCCTCAGTGGCTGAGAAATTCCTTCCAAACATTCCACTATCTTTTAAGGAAGAGAGTTCCAGCGACTCACCACCCTCTGAGAGAAAAAGACACATGGGCTGGAATTTTCCAGCCATTCACACCGGTGGGATTTTCCAGACCTGCCGATGACGCACCCCCATCACAGATTTCCTGGAAGCAAGGGTTGTATCCAATGGGAAAGCTCATCCCCTGCTAATTACACAGGCACATGGAGATAATCCGCACAACATTCCGGAACAGACTCCACCACCTTCAATCTGAAATCAGAATCACACACAACATATACACCTACATTTACACACACACACACACATATACACAAATAACACTGCACACATATCTCCATATCGATACACAACACACAAATATCACACACACACATATACCCCCATATTTCCATACATACACTGTACTCGTATACTCATTCATTTCATACATACGAAACATGTATATTTGTCTCCAACTCTATATACACACTGTTATATACATGTCAAAACACATTAACACTAAAGATCCATATACATCCAACACACACAAGCACATATGTACAGCCCAATATACAACAGTACCATACATACATCTTCCAAAATGTCTACACCTACACAAACATTGCACTACTATTACATACATGTGCATATTGTGTGTCTGTATGTGTGTGTGTGTGAATGTGTGTGTATGTGTGAATGTGAGTGTGTGTGTATGTGTGTGAGTGTCAACATGTGTGTGCATGTGTGTGCGTATGTATGTGCACACACACGTGTGTGTGTATGTGCATGTGTGTGAGTGTGAGTGTGTGTGTGTGTATAAAGTATTTAGTTAAGCAGTTGGAAATGGAAACAACTTGTCTGAGAGAGTTAAGAGAGGAAACAGCTGAAGTTGCTGACTGCAATATAGACCATGGTGAAGTGGAAATATAGGTAATTGGTGGGGTTTAAAAATTTGCATTAAGAGATAGACTGTGATTTGGCTTTTCCCTCTTCAAAGAGGACTATTATAATTAACAAATGTTTCATAAGTAGACCATGGAAGGTTATTGACTTTTATTTGACCCAAAAGGGGAAACAATAAGAAACATTAAAGATTAGAAAAGTTGAATTCAAAGATGTGCTGACGACAATGGAATTGGAGATGAAAGGGGTAAAGGCTGTACGGAAAGATGTTGAGCTGTGTTGTGCTGACTGTGCGGGAAGGTGGACTGAGGACAGCTCTGTACTAAAAGAAGGTTTGAAATCTGAGGCAGCCATCCAGGAAGAGTGTTTGTTTCAGAACGCAGCCCTGTGCCAGAATTTTCTTGGGTTTCCACAGCAGGGTGAAGTGAGTTGTGTGCTTTACCTTTGCTAAACAGCCAGCAATACTGGCTAAATATTACTGGATTTTAAGAGTTAAAAATCTATAGGAGGAAATCTATAAGATTTATTTGTGTGTTCTGACCAATTGGGTTACAGAGCAGGGGGAGATGTTTATAAGACTGTTCTAGCTGCGTAACTTTAAAATCTGTGCTTAATCCTTTTAAACTTCTCGTTAATAAATACTTTAATATTTTTTAAATCCCAAAAGTATTGCTGGCATTTTTTTGCTTCTCAGATAAACAGATTTCTCCCCATTTTCAGAAAACAAATAAAAAAGGTAATGACCCCAGTAAGACAGGTTTCCCTCTGGGATCTGGACATCTCAGCAAATAACGTCTGTTGTAGCCTTAAAAATATACACCAATATAAATGTAAATCTGGTAGTTGCCAAGGTGAGCTTTGAATCTGTGCTTCAGATATATTAACCTGAATCTCTCAGTTACTAATTCCGTCACATTGTCACCAGCTTTCTCGGGTTGTGTGTTGTTGGAATCTAGAAGTGTTGGGCAATTCTTGGCAAGACAGATTGTTGAACTGGGAAGTACACAAGCATACAGGGATCTGCACCATCTTTGACTGAGACATCTCGGCCTAATGAATGATGACCACATCCCTTAAAGCCACACTCAGTAATGGGCTTATTACAGACATCAGAACAACAGGTCGCTCAAATCTGGGACACAAGGATGTCTGTGATTGAGAGCTTCACGTTTTTAGTGTCCAGATCACCAACAACCTGTCCTGGTCGCCCCATGCTGACACTATAGTTAAGAAAGCCCACCAACACCTCTACTTTCTTAGGAGAAGAAGGAAATTTGGCATGTCCGCTTCAACTGTACACAACTCTGGTGCGGCCACACTTAGAGTTTTGTGTGCAATTCTGGTCCCCACATTACAGGAAGGATGTAGAGGCTTTGGAGAGGGTGCAGAGGAGGTTTACCAGGATGTTGCCTGGTATAGAGGGGAGATCCTATGAGGAGAGACTGAGAGATTTGGGGTTGTTTTCGCTGGAAAGAAGGTGGCTAAGAGGGGATCTCATTGAAACATATAAGATGATTAGAGGTTTAGACAGGGTAGATAGTGATAGCCTTTTTCCTAGGATGGAGAAAGCTAGCACGAGAGGGCACGACTTTAAATTAAGGGGGGGTAGTTATAGGACTGATGTCAGGGGTAGGTTCTTTACCCAGAGGGTGGTGAGGGACTGGAATGCCCTGCCAGCTGCAGTTGTAAATGCGCCTAGTTTGGGGGCGTTTAAGAGATCTGTGGATAGGTTTATGGATGAAAAGGGATTGGTTTAGGCTAGTGGGTCATTGTTTTGTAACTGGTCGGCGCAACATCGTGGGCCGAAGGGCCTGTTCTGCGCTGTAATGTTCTATGTTCTATGTTCTAACTCTCACCAACATCTACAGATGCCCAGAGGAAAGCATTCTTTCTGGTTGTATCACAGCTTGGTATTGTTCCTGCTCTGTCCCAGACTGCAATAAACTCCAAAGGAATGAAGCCCAGTCCATCACTCAAACCAGCCTCCTATCCATTGACTCTGTCTACACTTCCCACTGCCTGGGAAAAGCAGCTAGCATAATCTAGGACTGCACGCACTCTGGACATTCTCTCTTCCACCTTCCGTCAGGAAAAAGATGCAAAAGTGTGAGGTCACGGACCAACCGATTGAAGAACAGCTTCTTCCCTGCTGCTGTCAGACTTTTGAATGGACCCTATCTCACACTAAGTGATCTTTCTCTACACCCTGGCTATGACTGTGAAACTCCATTCTGCAGCCTTTCTATGAACAGTATGCTTTGTACAGCATGCAAGAAACAACGGTGCAGAGGGACCTCGGGGTCCTTGTGCATGAGTTGCAAAAACCCAGCTTGCAGGTGCAGCAGGTGGTCAGGAAGGCGAATGGGATGCTGGCCTTCATAGCGAGGGGGATTCAATATAAAAGTAGGGAGGTCTTGCTACAGCTGTATAGGGCATTGGTGAGGCCGCAGCTGGAGTACTGTGTGCAGTTTTGGGCGCCGCACCTGCGCAAGGATATTTTGGCCCTGGAGGGAGTGCAGAGGAGGTTTACTAGGCTGATACCGGAGTTGAGGGGATTGAGGCTGAATAAACTAGGCTTGTACTCATTAGAGTTTAGAAGAATGAGGGGAGATCTCATTGAGACGTATAAGATGATGAATGGGATGGATAGGATAGAGGTGGAGAGACTCTTCCCGCTCAAAAAAGACAATAGGACTAGAGGGCACAGCCTCAAGATAAAGGGGAGGCGTTTTAGAACAGAGTTGAGGAGGAACTTCTTCACTCAAAGGGTGGTGAATCTCTGGAATTCTCTGCCCGTTGAAGTGGTGGAGGCTGCCTCGCTAAATATTTTTAAGACGCGGGTTGAAGGGTTTTTGATAAGAGAGGGGATTAAGAGTTATGGGGAGAGGGCGGGAAAGGGGAACTGAGCCACGACAGATCAGCCATGATCTTATTGAATGGCGGGGCAGGCTCGAAGGGCCAGATGGCCGACTCCTGCTCCTATTTCTTATGTTCTTATGTTCTTTTCACTGTATACCAATACATGACACAATAATAAATCAAATCAAATTAAATGAAAATAGGAGTCTCGCCGGGAGTGTTCACTGTTGACTGGAGTGACAGGACACAAGCAGGCAGGCAGGAAGAACATGGAAAAGATGGAAATGACCAGGTGGCGGACAAGGGAATGTGTCAGATGGAAATATCATCAGGAAACTTCCAGCCAATACTGTTCACCTGTGCCGACTACAAAAGGGACTGCCTCACAAATCGAACTCTACAGCCAACATCCAACCACAAATAATATCCTCCTGGATACAGTGCACCATCTCCCGACAGGGATGGGTTCCATTGGTTCAACATTACCAAGGATATAGAACAGTACAGCACAGGAACAGGCCCTTCAGTCCATGATGTTGCGTTGAACATGAAGCCAAATTATACTAATCCCCTCTGCCTGCCCTTGGTCCATATCCCTATATTCCTCACATTTTCACATGCTGATCTAAAAGCCTCTTAAACACCCGTATTGTATCTGCCTCCACCATCATCCTTGGCAGCATGTTCCAGATACCCACCACTCTCTGTGTAAGAAACTTGCCTTCACATCTCCCTTGAACTTTGCCCCTCTCCCCTTAAGTGCATGCCCCCCAGTATTAGACATTTCAACTCTGGGAAAAGGATTCTGAGTGTCAACCCTATCTATGCCTCTCATAATTGTATAGACTTCTATCAGGTCTCCCCTCAGCCTCTGCTGCTCCAGAGAAGACAACCTTAGTTTATCCAGCCTCTCCTTATAGCTCATACTCTCTAATCCAGGCAGCATCCCAGTAAACCTCTTCTGCACCCACTCCAAAATCTCCACATCTTTCCTTTAACGTGGCGACCAGAATTGAACGTAATAGTGACGTCTCTCTGCCACCCTCAACTTACTATGCATGTCTTCCTCAAGATTCACATTCTAGATGTTCATGATGTTTTTAGAATAGAAGAACTCAGTGTAAGGGCTTGGGATATCCAATCAGTATCAGACAGTGATACAATCAATACAACACACTATAGAATGGTGCCTATGTACTTCCCTCTCAGAAAGGAACGCTAATGTGGTGACTCCCTCCTTCAAAGTCACATTGATGAGGTGGAAACTGATTCCTCACTCTGGAACAATAAAAACACTCTAATCACTGCCCCTTAACATTCAATGGTGCTACCCTCACTGAATCCCCCACTGTCAACATCCTTGGGGTTACCATTGACCAGAAACTCAACTGGACTCACCACACACACACACAGTGGCTACAAGAGCAGGTCAGAGGCTCGGAATACAGCGGCAACTAACTCACCTCCTGACTCCCCAAAGCCTAGCCATCATCTACAAGGGACAAGTCAGGACTATGATGGAATACTCCCCACTTGCCTGGATGGGTGCAGCTCCAACAACACTCAAGAAGCCTGACACCATCCAGGACAAAGCAGCCCCGCTTGATTGGCACCCCATCTACAAACATCCACTCCCTCCACCACCGATGCTCAGTAACATCTACAAGATGCACTGTAGCAATTCACCAAAGATCTTTAGGCAGCGCCTTCCAAAACCCACAACCACTTCTGTCTAGAAGGACAAGGGCAGCAGATACCTGGGAACACCACCACCTCTAACAAGTTCCCCTCTAAGTCGCTCACCATCCTGACTTGAAAACAAATCCCTGTTTCTTCGCAGTTGCTTGGTTGAAATCCTGGAATTCTCTTCCTAACTGCATTGTGGGTTAACCCACAGCATGTGGACTGTAGCGATTCAGGAAGGCAGCTCCCCACCACCTTCTCAAGGGTAAATAGGGGTGGACAATAAATGCTGGCCAGCCAGCAACACCCATATCCCACAAACAAATTTAAAAAAAGGGTAAATGCCAATCTAAAACCTCAGCAGATCTGGTGTTTCCCATGCACATGTACAGAACAGGAGGTGACACAGGGTAGGGAAGAAGGCAGCGTCAGCACTCACCTGCACTGCTTTGAATATTGCAAAGATGCCAGTAGGCCAGAAACAGCAGACTGTGGTCAACACCGCGATGGGTAGGTAATCGTGAGGGGGTCGCGGAGGGTTCATCACTGCGACGGATGCTGGCATCTGCTGCCCACCTGGCGTGATCCCGCTGTTCCCCGGAAGGTACAGCCCCACATTCTGCGGAGAACGGAAGCACAGTGAGAGGAACAGCAAAAGAGGCCCCGAAATTCCTGACCCTTCTCCCGCTGAGTAATTGAAATCAGTGTGAGGGGACAGCAGCAAGGAAACTTCCTGACTCCTTTCCCCACTGAGTAACTGAGGATTGGGATTGCTGTACAGACAGGAGTCCGGGAATCTCTGAGGGTGAAATGCCTGTCGTAATGTTAAGGATGTAGCCATCAGTCCCCGACAGTTCTGGCCCTCCTCGAGTTGATGAGGAAGGGCACCCAACTGGCACAGACAGTAGGGCACAAGTGGCAGTGTGGCTATATCTCTGGTGCCCGCTACCCCCATGTAGTTGGGAAATCCACCACCCATCACCATGGTTCCCATTCAC
Source organism: Prionace glauca (assembly GCA_037974335.1). Lineage (NCBI taxonomy): Eukaryota > Metazoa > Chordata > Chondrichthyes > Carcharhiniformes > Carcharhinidae > Prionace > Prionace glauca. Next base: position 130,349,369 of record CM075729.1, on the reverse strand, counting down.
AACCAGCCTTGCCACCACCACCTTACAACCCAACCTTGGGCAGTAAATATTGGCCCAGCCAGTGCTGCCCACATCTCCAGTAGAATAAAAAAGGGAGATGCCAGCTAAATCATGTTGTTCTTCCCTGCCTCTTGGCCAATACCAGCTACAGTTTACAAATCAGAGTTGTGAAAGTTAAAACACATTTCATCATTTCAGTGTTAAATCCCACAAGCTCTGTGACTGGATGCTCCATATTGTTTCGATGTCTCTGTTGCCCAGTGTTAAATTCATTGCACATTTAAGTTCTACCCTTGCTTGAGCTGTGGGGAGCACCAGCGTTACATTTCATCTTACTCTCCAGCTGGCATCTGTGCCATCCGAATATCCTTGATCCCATATCCAGGGCAATTGTCCAAAATGGAATTTCCTCTTTAATTATGAATATTTTCAGTGGTCAGAAAATCCACAAGAGTATTCACATCGTCAATAACTATCCTTAGGAAGAAGGAAGGGAGAGAGAGGGGGGCAGGGAGAAGGAGAGGGAGGGAGGGAGGCAGTGAGAAGGAAGAGAGAGGGAGAAAGGGAAAAGGAAAAGGAGGAAGAAGGGAGAGAAGGAGGAAGGCAGGGAGAAGGAAGAGAGAGGGAGGGAGGCAGTAAGAGAAGGAGAAAGACAGGATAAAGGGAGAGAGAGAGGAGGGAGATAATGGGAAGAAGGGCAGGGAGGAATGAAGGAAGAGATGGAAAGAGGAATAGAGAAAGAAAGATTGGGAGGTACACCAGAAATGAAGGGAGGCAGGAATTTCTACAACATCTTTCACAATGTTAAAACTTCTCAAGGTACTTTCCAAACAATGAAATACTTTAGAAGTATAGTCACGTAGGAACTATGGCTGCCAACTTCTGCAAAACCCCACAAACAACACTATTGTAGTGAGGGATTATTATCAGCTGGGGCACTGTAACAAATGGCAGGTGGGGGATTTCCCTCAAAGTTCCCCTGACTGTGAATCTTCCTCGCAGGCAAGAGTGTAGGCTTGTAGGAGGCAACACGGCAAAGTCCATGCAACACAAGCTCCAGACAGAGCGAGCCGTTAGTCTTTCCTGGCCCTGAATCAGGAGGTGCCAGGTTCAAATCCAGCTCTGGGCATTGCCAGCAGGAGATGACCAGAGCTTCGGCTGGTCACTGGGATGCCCACATCTGTGGGTGACATCCTACCTGGGTCTTGGGAATCTATAAAACTCAGCCACCGTTGTGGAACTAACCACTTAAAGAAGACCATAAGAAATAGGAACAGGAGGAGACCATTCAGCCCCTCATTCAATAGGACCGTAGCTGACCCAACATTATTCATGTCCATTTTCCCTCTCAGGTCAATATCCCTCTCAGCCTTATCTATATACAAGGACTCTGTCCCTACAGCTCTCTGTGGCAAGGAGACCTAAAGACTCTCAATCCTCTGACAGAAGGAATTCCTCCTCATTTCAGTCTTAAATTGACACCCCTTTATTCTGAGACTCCGCCCTCTGGTCCAAGACTCTCCCTTGAGGGGAAGCATTTACCCTCAAGCCCCTTAACAATCCTCCAAGAGATCCCCTCTCATTCTTCTAAATTCCAATGAGTTCCAACTTGTTGAAGTTTTGTTCCTAAAACAATCCCTCCAAAACGGATATCATCCTCATGAACCTTCTCTGAACTGCCTCCAACGAATTAATATCTTTCCTCAAATAAGGGAACCAAAACTGCTCACAGGACCCCGGATGTGGTCTCACCAGTACCTTGCACAGTTGCAGCAAGACTTCCCTATTCTTATATTCCAACCCCCTTGAAATAAGGGTTAACATTCCAATAGCCTTGCTGTTTAATCAACTTTCTTTGTGTCATCTGCAAATCCAGTACATCCGCTTCCTTTGTCAAAGTCATCAATATATGTTATAGACAGCTGGGCTCCCAGCACTGATCCCTGAGGAACCCCACTGGTAACAGGTTACCAAACCTGAAAACCCTTATCCACATCACTGTTTCCTGCCCATTAAGCAATTCTCTATCCAGGCTAATATACTACTTCCAACACATCGTCTCTTAGCTTAAGGCTTAACGCTCTGAGAGGTACCTTGTTGAACATCTTCTGGAAGTCCAAATACATCACATCTCCTGGTTCCCCTCTAGGGTATGATCAGGCTGTAGCCTGGAAGGGGGGTGTTGACCTCAGGACTTTAAACAGCCCCTGAATCCTTTCAATACTTTCCATACTTCTCCATGGGGAGATATGAAGTCAGTAACGATCTCACATTGATCCTGCACAGGCAGTATAATGTGTGACTTTCGCAAACCCTCATAACTCCCCTCCCTCCACCTTCCCCCATCATCTCCCACCTCCCCTCCTCCCCACCCCAACCCCACCTTTCCCACCTCCCCCACCTTCACCCACCCCGCCCCCACTTTCCCCACTTCACCCTCACTTTCCCAATCCCACCCCCACTTTCCTCCACATCCACCCACTACCAGGTTCACACTTTGACAGGAGTCTTACTCACATTTGTCATTGGGTAGAGTGGCACGTAGGCAGCACAGGGCTGGTACTGCACGGCGTAGCCTTGGTGCCCATACCCTGCCGGTCCCATGGGTGCCGCTGGGTGATTTGTGGGTATGGCATATCCTTGAGATGATCCATTGAACTGCGTCTCCTGGACAAAGCCCTCTGTGCCCAGCGTCATTGTGGAAGTGTGCATTGGCATGGAGTAGGCTGGTGATGTACCATTAGCTGACGCTTCCTGCACTGGGTATGGCGGAGGTGACATGGGTGCTTGGTGCCCTGCTTCCTGTAAGGCTTTAGGAGACAACAAAGTTAGAATAGATAGTCCATATTCAGAGGAACTCTGCTGTCATTTACATCATACCCAGCTCTTTAATATTGGGGGTAGGGAATGAGAACAGAGGAAGGTAGAACCATAGAATCCCGACAGTGAAGAAAGAGACCATTTGGTCCACTGAGTCTGCACCAAAATCTCACACAGGCCCTCCTCTCCGGCCTATCGCCATAAGCCTGCACCATTCCATCTAACCTATACATCTTTGGACACTAAGGGGCAATTTAGCGTGGCCAATCCATCTGAACTGCACATCTTTGGACTCTAAGAGGCAATTTAGTACGGCCAATCCACCTAACCTGCACATATTTGGACACTAAGGTTAATTTACCATTACGTGGACCATCACGAGAGGATTTGAGTTACACACCTGATTTCACAACCTATCATTATCACAGTGGAGTGCTTGCCGATTCACTGAGAGTGCCAAATGATTATAAAGTTATTGATGTAAGATTGTGAATACAAATGCTTGTTTTAAGGAAGAATTAAGGACTTGCATAAAATGTTTGCTTTTATAAGGGATTAGGTGGTTAAATGAATTTAAATGTATTGAATGAGAAATTATGAATGACTGTTTTAAAAATATAAACTCAACAACAGACACACAAAAATACTTAACGTTATTTATTCTCTGAATATTTTTAAGGCAGAGGGAGGTGGGGAAAGGTTATTGGGGGTGGACAGGAATATGGAATGGAAGTTATAATCAGATTAGCTATGATATTACTGAGCGGTACAACAGGCTCGAGGGGCTGAGTGACCTATTCTTAATTACATGTTCATATGTATATAATAACCAACATTGCTAAGCAAAAAAAGGGAGAGAGAAAAAGAGAAGATTTTCTAGGATCTGTCAGCAAAACAAACTAAAGGGTTTAAAATATATTCTCACTGAGGGCAGTTGTAATTTGAGAAGGAGGTTCTCCCCAGCAAGATCACATTGTCAAAGACTTCAAGCAAAGCAATTCCACATGCTGCACTCTAAGGGGAGACAATAGCCTAGTGATATTATCACTAAACTATTAATCCAGAAACTCAGCTAATGTTCTGGGGACCTGGGTTCGAATCCTGCCATGGCAGACGGTGAAATCTGAATTCAATGAAAAATATCCGGAATTGAGAATCTGATGATGACCATGAAACCATTGCTGATTATCACAAAAACCCAGTTGGTTCACTTTAGAGAAGGAAATCTGTTGTCCTTACCCGGTCTGGCCTACATGTGACTCCACATCAATGTGGTTGATTCTCAATTGCTGTCCAAGAGTAACTGGGGATGGCCAATAAATGCTGGCCAGCCAGCAAAGCCCATGTCCAATGAATAAATTTTACAAATGGAGCAAAGTAATTGCTACCCTGCATTCACTCAATGTTTTGACTGCTGTTTGTTTAAATATCATCTACTCAGGCAAATTTTAGCAAAGAAATAATCACATGGCTTCATTCAGTGGAGGCTAACCTCCAAGAGCTGGCCTAGATTGAGTGTTACGAGCCACGATGAAGTATTTTGTGTTTCTCGCTCTATCATCGCTGAAACCAATCCAGGACTGAGAAACTGAAAGATAACTGTTGCCAGGGAAAGCAAAAATAATATGTGCGCTGCCAGTAGCAACAGCCATCTCTGACAGCAATAACCTGCACACAGTGCCTTCAACCTAGTACAACACCCCAAGTAACCACACGGTGAAGATTGTCAGTCACACCTGGCACCCAGACAAAAGAAGGGAGACATTTTGACAAGGAAAGGTCAAGAGGGAGCATCTTAAAGGGATATCATCCTCTTAGGCAGTGCCTCAGAGACGAGCATGTTTTGCTTACACACTAACAATGAGTTCTCAGGTGACTGAGGAGTCCAGTACGTGACCAATCAAACAAAGTACAAAGAAAGAGCAACGCAGGAACAGGCCCTTTGACCCTCCAAGCCCGTGTTGACACATGACGTCTTTCTAAGCTAAAGATCTTTTGCAACTACGTGGTCCGTATCCCTCTATTCCCTGCCTGTTCATGTATCTGTCAGGATGCCTCTTAAATGATGTGATTGTATCTCCTTTTTCCACCTCCTCTGGCAGTGTATTCCAGACACGTACCACCCTCTGTGTAAAAACACTTGCCTCTCACATCTCCTTTGACCTATGCGCCCCCCCCCCCCCACCCTTTTACCTTAAACCTATGTCCCTGAGTAATTGAGATTTATAATAGATAAGATAGAAGCAGGGAAGTTGTCTCCCCTGGCAGGTGGAACTAGGAACTAGTGCACATAGCCTCAAAATAAGGGGATCTTGAAGAATATAAGGACTGTAGAAAGGAGGTTAAAAGGGAAATTAGGAGAGCCAGAAGGGGTCATGAGAAGACCTTGGCGGGTAAGATTAAAGAAAATCCCAAGGCCTTCTATAAGTATGTGAAAGGTAAAAGGGTGAGAAGGGAAAGGATAGGACCTATAAAAGATGAAGGGGGAAAGGTCTGTGTAGAACCAGAAGAAATGGCGGAGGTGCTTAATGAGTACTTTGCATCAGTATTCACAGTGGAAGCTGATTTGGGAGATCTTGCTATGGACTTGCAGCAGGTGGAAAAGATTGAGTACGTGGACATTAAAGAGGAGGATGTGTTAGAACTTTTGAATTCTATCAAGGTAGATAAGTCGCCGGGACCAGATGGGATGTACCCCAGGATACTGTGGGAGGCCAGGGAAGTGATTGCAGAGCCCTTGGCGATGATCTTTGCGTCGTCAATGGAGACGGGAGAGGTTCCGGAAGATTGGAGGATTGCGGATGTAGTCCCTATTTTCAAGAAAGGGAACAGAGATAGCCCGGGAAATTACCGCCCGGTGAGTCTGACCTCAGTGGTTGGTAAGCTGATGGAGAGGCTTCTGAGGGACAAGATTTACGACCATTTGGAGAGGTTTGACATGATCAGGAATAGTCAGCATGGATTTGTCAAGGGCAGGTCGTGCCTTACGAGCCTAGTTGAGTTCTTCGATAATGTGACTGAACACATTGACGAAGGAAGTGCCGTGGACGTAGTGTACATGGACTTCAGCAAGGCTTTTGATAAGGTCCCCCATGCAAGACTTCTTGAGAAGGTGAGAGGGCATGGGATCCAAGGGCCTTTGGCCTTGTGGATCCAGAACTGGCTTGCCTGCAGAAGGCAGAGAGTGGTTGTGGATGGGTCTTTATCGGAATGGAGGTCAGTCAACAGTGGGGTGCCCCAGGGATCTGTTCTGGGACCCTTGTTGTTTGTCATTTTCATAAATGACCTGGATGAGGAAGTGGAGGGATGGGTTAGCAAATTCGCTGATGACACGAAGGTCGGCGGTGTTGTGGATGGTCTGGAAGGATGTCAAAAGTTGCAGCAGGACATAGATAGGATGCAGGAATGGGCGGAGAAGTGGCAGATGGACTTCAACGCGGATAAATGTGTAGTAGTCCATTTCGGCAGAACCAACGGGATGAACGAGTACACTATTAAGGGCAGGGGTCTTAGTAGCGTTGAAGAGCAGAAGGATCTCGGGGTCCGGGTTCACAGGACTCTTAAATCGGCCTCGCAGGTGGAGGAGGTGGTCAAGAAGGCGTATGGTGTACTGGCCTTCATTAATCGAGGGATTGAGTTTAGGAGTCGGGAGGTAATGCTGCAACTTTACAGGACCCTCGTCAGGCCTCATTTGGAGTACTGTGCGCAGTTCTGGTCGCCTCACTATAGGAAAGACGTAGAAGCTATTGAAAGGGTGCAGAGGAGATTTACAAGGATGTTGCCTGGACTGGGAGGCATGCCTTATGAAGATAGGTTGAGGGAGCTGGGACTCTTTTCCCTGGAGAGGCGAAGGTTGAGAGGCGACCTGATAGAAGTTTATAAAATGTTGAGAGGAATAGATAGGGTGGACTCTCAGAGGCTATTTCCCCGGGTTGAAATGGTCGCTACGAGAGGACACAGATTTAAGGTGCGGGGAGGGAAGTACAGAGGTGATGTTAGGGGTAAGTTTTTCACTCAGAGGGTAGTGAGTGATTGGAATCGGCTGCCGTCGTCGGTGGTGGAGGCGAACTCGCTGGGGTCTTTTAAAAGACTTCTGGATGAGTATATGGGGTTTAATGGGATTGGGGGTTATAGATAGGCCTATAGATTGGTGGGGTTGATGCGATCGGTGCAACTCGAGGGCCGAAGGGCCTGTTTGTGCTGTAATGTTCTATGTTCTATGGAAGCAGATTTAGGACTGAGGTGAGGAGGGATTTCTTCACACAGAGGGTTGTGAATCTGTGGAATCAGTGAAGCAGTTCAGGCCACCTCACTGAATGTTTTTAAGGCAAAAATATGTAGATTTTTGGACAATAAAGGAGTTAAGGGTTATGATGAGCGGGTGGGTAAGTGGAACTGAGTCCATAAAAAGATCATCCATGATCTTATTGAATGGGGGAGCAGGCTCGAGGGGCCAGATGGCTTAATCCTGCTCCCAGTTCTTATGTTCTTATTTCTACCCTGGGAAAAACACCCTGATTATCCATTCTATGCATTCCTCTCATAATTACGTAAACTTCGATCAGGTCGCCCTCAGTCTCCAACCTTCAGGTGGAAGCAAACTAAATTTGTTCAATCACTCCTCATAGGTAATACCCTCGAAACCAGGCAACATCCTTTTCTGCACCCTCTCCAAAGCCCCCACCTCACTAAGGTGACACTCTGGAACGCACAATTCCAAATGGAGCCAAACTGAAGTTCTCTGAAGTCTCTGTCACAGGTGGAGTCCATGGTGGGGGGAGGAATGGGCGGGTGAGGTGCCCAGGTTGCCATGAACTCCATTCACTGCCAAAGTTTGGCTTCAGCTTGCTCCTGGCAACTAAACTCGAGGTGTTCAGCTCCTCCCCTGATTATCTTCCTCCATTTTGGCTCTCTTGGGTCAGGGATTTCTGAATTCTCTGAGCATGTTGCACTCTTCCAGGTTCCACCTAACCTGCACATCTTTGGACACTAAGGGACAATTTAGCATGGCCAATTCATCTAACCTGCACATCTTTGGACACTAAGGGGCAATTTAGCATGGCCAATTCATCTAACCTACACATCTTTGGACACTAAGGGACAATTTAGCATGGCCAATCCATCTAACCTACACATCTTTGGACACTAAGGGACAATTTAGCATGGCCAATCCCCCTAATCTGCACATCTTTGGACACTAAGGGGTAATTTAGCATGGCCAATCCCCCTAATCTGCACATCTTTGGACACTAAGGGACAATTTAGCATGGCCAATCCACCTAACCTGCACATCTTTGGACACTAAGGGATAATTTAGCATGGCCAATCCACCTAACCTACACATCTTTGGACACTAAGGGACAATTTAGCATGGCCAATCCACCTAACCTACACATCTTTGGACACTAAGGAGCAATTTAGCATGGCCAATCCCCCTAACCTGCACATCTTTGGAATTGGGAGGAAATCGGAGTGCCTGGAGGAAACCCACGTATAAAGGGGGAGAATATGCAAACTCCATACAGACAGTGACCCAAGGATGGAATTCAACTTGGGTCCTTTGTGCTGTGACGCAGCAATGTTAACCACTGTGCCACCGTGCCACCCATTGTGTGCCATCAGAGCTGCCCCACTGGCAGGAGTGACAGCATAGATATAGATGGCAATAGGCAGGTTCATTTTAAATAGTAAGCAGTTAGATGGATAAAGAAGTGCTCAAAACAAGCAAAAGATATGGATAGAAGGTGAGATAGTGAGATAGAGAGAGAGAGAGAAACATCTGATGAACGGTCATGAACCTGAAATATTCACCGGAACTTTACCGCCTCGCTCGCCACGGAATCGGAGTGGGAGAGGGGTGGACAATGGGAATATCCATTAACCTCGGGCAGGAGCCAGTCTGTATAATCCCGCCAGGTAATTCTGTTCTTCTCCACACTTGCTGCCTAACCTGACAGCTGTTTGTCTTTTATTCAATATTCAAGAGAGATAGAGATAGAGAGAGGTGGAGACAGAGGTAGAGATAGAGGGAGAGTGAGGTGGAGATGGAGGGAGAGATAGAGTGAGGTGGAGATGGAGATAGAGATAGAATGAGGTGGAGATGGAGATAGAGTGAGGTGGAGATGAGGATAGAGTGAGGTGGAGATGAGGATAGAGTGAGGTGGAGATGAGGATAGAGTGAGGTGGAGATGAGGATAGAGTGAGGTGGAGATGGAGATAGAGTGAGGTGGAGATGGAGATAGAGTGAGGTGGAGAAGAGGATAGAGTGAGGTGGAGATGGAGATAGAGTGAGGTGGAGATGGGGATAGAGTGAGGTGGAGATGAGGATAGAGTGAGGTGGAGATGAGGTGGAGATGAGGATTGAGTGAGGTGGAGATGAGGATAGAGAGAGGTGGAGATGGAGATAGAGTGAAGTGGAGATGAGGATAGAGTGAGGTGGAGATGGAGATAGAATGAGGTGGAGATGGAGATAGAATGAGGTGGAGATGAGGATAGAGTGAGGTGGAGATGGAGATAGAGTGAGGTGGAGATGAGGATAGAGTGAGGTGGAGGTGGAGATAGAGTGAGGTGGAGATGAGGATAGAGTGAGGTGGAGATGAGGATAGAGTGAGGTGGAGATGAGGATAAAGTGAGGTGGACATAAAGATAGAGTGAGCTGGAGATGAGGATAGAGTGAGGTGGAGATGGAGATAGAGTGAGGTGGAGATGGGGATAGAGTGAGGTGGAGATGGAGATAGAGTGAGGTGGAGATGGAGATAGAGTGAGGTGGAGATCAGGTGGAGATGAGGATAGAGTGAGGTGGAGATGAGGATAGAGTGAGGTGGAGATGGAGATAGACTGAGGTGGGGATGAGGATAGAGTGAGGTGGAGATGGAGATAGAATGAGGTGGAGATGGAGATAGAGTGAGATGGAGATGAGGTGGAGATGGAGATAGAGTGAGGTGGAGATGGAGATAGAGTGAGGTGGAGATGAGGTGGAGATGAGGATAGAGTGAGGTGGAGATGTGGATACAGTGAGGTGGAGATGAGGATAGAGTGAGGTGGAGATGAGGATAGAGTGAGGTGGAGATGAGGATAGAGTGAGGTGGAGATGGAGATAGAGTGAGGTGGAGATGGACATAGAGTGAGGTGGAGATGAGGATAGAGTGAGGTGGAGATGGAGATAGAGTGAGGTGGAGATGGGGATAGAGTGAGGTGGAGATGAGGATAGAGTGAGGTGAAGATGAGGATAGAGTGAGGTGGAGATGGAGATAGAGTGAGGTGGAGATGAGGATAGAGTGAGGTGGAGATGGAGATAGAGTGAGGTGGAGATGAGGATAGAGTGAGGTGAAGATGAGGATAGAGTGAGGTGGAGATGAGGATAGAGTGAGGTGGAGATGGGTACAGAGTGAGGTGGAGAGGGAGATAGAGTGAGGTGGAGATGGAGATAGAGTGAGGTGGAGATGAGGATAGAATGAGGTGGAGATGAGGATAGAGTGAGGTGGAGATGAAGATAGAGTGAGGTGGAGATGAGGAGAGAGTGAGGTAGGGATGGAGATAGAGTGAGGTGGAGATGGGGATAGAGTGAGGTGGAGATGAGGATAGCGTGAGGTGGAGATGGACATAGAGTGAGGTAGGGATGAGGATAGAGTGAGTGGAGATGGAGATTCAGTGAGGTGGAGATGGAGACAGAGTGCGGTGGAGATGAGGATAGCGTGAGGTGGAGATGGAGATAGAGTGAGGTAGGGATGAGGATAGAGTGAGTGGAGATGGAGATTGAGTGAGGTGGAGATGAAGATAGAGTGAGGTGGAGATGAGGATAGAGTGAGGTGGAGATGAGGATAGAGTGAGGTGGAGATGGAGATAGAGTGAGGTGGGGATGAGGATAGAGTGAGGTGGAGATGGAGATAGAATGAGGTGGAGATGGAGATAGAGTGAGATGGAGATGAGGTGGAGATGGAGATAGAGTGAGGTGGAGATGGAGATAGAGTGAGGTGGAGATGAGGTGGAGATGAGGATAGAGTGAGGTGGAGATGTGGATACAGTGAGGTGGAGATGAGGATAGAGTGAGGTGGAGATGAGGATAGAGTGAGGTGGAGATGAGGATAGAGTGAGGTGGAGATGGAGATAGAGTGAGGTGGAGATGGACATAGAGTGAGGTGGAGATGAGGATAGAGTGAGGTGGAGATGGAGATAGAGTGAGGTGGAGATGGGGATAGAGTGAGGTGGAGATGAGGATAGAGTGAGGTGAAGATGAGGATAGAGTGAGGTGGAGATGGAGATAGAGTGAGGTGGAGATGAGGATAGAGTGAGGTGGAGATGGAGATAGAGTGAGGTGGAGATGAGGATAGAGTGAGGTGAAGATGAGGATAGAGTGAGGTGGAGATGAGGATAGAGTGAGGTGGAGATGGGTACAGAGTGAGGTGGAGAGGGAGATAGAGTGAGGTGGAGATGGAGATAGAGTGAGGTGGAGATGAGGATAGAGTGAGGTGGAGATGAGGATAGAGTGAGGTGGAGATGAAGATAGAGTGAGGTGGAGATGAGGAGAGAGTGAGGTAGGGATGGAGATAGAGTGAGATGGAGATGGGGATAGAGTGAGGTGGAGATGAGGATAGAGTGCGGTGGTGATGGAGACAGAGTGAGATGGAGATGAGGATAGCGTGAGGTGGAGATGGAGATAGAGTGAGGGAGGGATGAGGATAGAGTGAGTGGAGATGGAGATTCAGTGAGGTGGAGATGGAGACAGAGTGCGGTGGAGATGAGGATAGCGTGAGGTGGAGATGGAGATAGAGTGAGGTAGGGATGAGGATAGAGTGAGTGGAGATGGAGATTGAGTGAGGTGGAGATGGAGATAGAGTGAGGTGGAGATGAAGATAGAGTGAGGTGGAGATGAGGATAGAGTGAGGCGGAGATGAGGATAGAGTGAGGTGGAGATGAAGATAGAGTGAGGTAGGAGATGAGGATAGAGTGAGGTGGAGATGGAGATAGAGTGAGGTGGAGATGGAGATAGAATGAGGTGGAGATGAGGTGGAGTGAGGTGGACATGGAGATAGAGTGAGGTGGAGATGAGGATAGAGTGAGGTGGAGATGAGGATAGAGTGAGGTGGAGATGAAGATAGAGTGAGGTGGAGATGAGGATAGAGTGAGGTGGAGATGGAGATAGAGTGAGGTGGAGATGGGGATAGAATGAGGTGGAGATGGAGATAGAGTGAGGTGGAAATGGAGATAGAGTGAGGTGGAGATGAGGATAGAGTGAGGTGGAGATGAGGATAGAGTGAGGTGGAGATGGAGATACAGTGAGGTGGGGATGAGGATAGAGTGAGGTGGAGATGAGGATAGAGTGAGGTGGAGATGGAGATAGAGTGAGGTGGAGATGGACATAGAGTGAGGTGGAGATGAGGATAGAGTGAGGTGGAGATGGAGATAGAGTGAGGTGGAGATGGCGATAGAGTGAGGTGGAGATGAGGATAGAGTGAGGTGAAGATGAGGATAGAGTGAGGTGGAGATGGAGATAGAGTGAGGTGGAGATGAGGATAGAGTGAGGTGGAGATGGAGATAGAGTGAGGTGGAGATGAGGATAGAGTGAGGTGGAGATGAGGATAGAGTGAGGTGGAGATGGGTACAGAGTGAGGTGGAGAGGGAGATAGAGTGAGGTGGAGATGGAGATAGAGTGAGGTGGAGATGAGGATAGAGTGAGGTGGAGATAAGGATAGAGTGAGGTGGAGATGAAGATAGAGTGAGGTGGAGATGAGGAGAGAGTGAGGTAGGGATGGAGATAGAGTGAGGTGGAGATGGGGATAGAGTGAGGTGGAGATGAGGATAGAGTGCGGTGGTGATGGAGACAGAGTGAGATGGAGATGAGGATAGCGTGAGGTGGAGATGGACATAGAGTGAGGTAGGGATGAGGATAGAGTGAGTGGAGACGGAGATTCAGTGAGGTGGAGATGGAGACAGAGTGCGGTGGAGATGAGGATAGCGTGAGGTGGAGATGGAGATAGAGTGAGGTAGGGATGAGGATAGAGTGAGTGGAGATGGAGATTGAGTGAGGTGGAGATGGAGATAGAGTGAGGTGGAGATGAAGATAGAGTGAGGTGGAGATGAGGATAGAGTGAGGTGGAGATGAGGATAGAGTGAGGTGGAGATGGAGATAGAGTGAGGTGGGGATGAGGATAGAGTGAGGTGGAGATGGAGATTGAATGAGGTGGAGATGGAGATAGAGTGAGATGGAGATGAGGTGGAGATGGAGATAGAGTGAGGTGGAGATGGAGATAGAGTGAGGTGGAGATGAGGTGGAGATGAGGATAGAGTGAGGTGGAGATGTGGATACAGTGAGGTGGAGATGAGGATAGAGTGAGGTGGAGATGAGGATAGAGTGAGGTGGAGATGAGGATAGAGTGAGGTGGAGATGGAGATAGAGTGAGGTGGAGATGGACATAGAGTGAGGTGGAGATGAGGATAGAGTGAGGTGGAGATGGAGATAGAGTGAGGTGGAGATGGGGATAGAGTGAGGTGGAGATGAGGATAGAGTGAGGTGAAGATGAGGATAGAGTGAGGTGGAGATGGAGATAGAGTGAGGTGGAGATGAGAATAGAGTGAGGTGGAGATGGAGATAGAGTGAGGTGGAGATGAGGATAGAGTGAGGTGAAGATGAGGATAGAGTGAGGTGGAGATGAGGATAGAGTGAGGTGGAGATGGGTACAGAGTGAGGTGGAGAGGGAGATAGAGTGAGGTGGAGATGGAGATAGAGTGAGGTGGAGATGAGGATAGAGTGAGGTGGAGATGAGGATAGAGTGAGGTGGAGATGAAGATAGAGTGAGGTGGAGTTGAGGAGAGAGTGAGGTAGGGATGGAGATAGAGTGAGGTGGAGATGGGGATAGAGTGAGGTGGAGATGAGGATAGAGTGCGGTGGTGATGGAGACAGAGTGAGATGGAGATGAGGATAGCGTGAGGTGGAGATGGAGATAGAGTGAGGTAGGGATGAGGATAGAGTGAGTGGAGATGGAGATTCAGTGAGGTGGAGATGGAGACAGAGTGCGGTGGAGATGAGGATAGCGTGAGGTGGAGATGGAGATAGAGTGAGGTAGGGATGAGGATAGAGTGAGTGGAGATGGAGATTGAGTGAGGTGGAGATGGAGATAGAGTGAGGTGGAGATGAAGATAGAGTGAGGTGGAGATGAGGATAGAGTGAGGCGGAGATGAGGATAGAGTGAGGTGGAGATGAAGATAGAGTGAGGTAGGAGATGAGGATAGAGTGAGGTGGAGATGGAGATAGAGTGAGGTGGAGATGGAGATAGAGATAGAATGAGGTGGAGATGGAGATAGAGTGAGGTGGAGATGAGGATAGAGTGAGGTGGAGATGAGGATAGAGTGAGGTGGAGATGAGGATAGAGTGAGGTGGAGATGAGGATAGAGTGAGGTGGAGATGGAGATAGAGTGAGGTGGAGATGGAGATAGAGTGAGGTGGAGAAGAGGATAGAGTGAGGTGGAGATGGAGATAGAGTGAGGTGGAGATGGGGATAGAGTGAGGTGGAGATGAGGATAGAGTGAGGTGGAGATGAGGTGGAGATGAGGATTGAGTGAGGTGGAGATGAGGATAGAGAGAGGTGGAGATGGAGATAGAGTGAAGTGGAGATGAGGATAGAGTGAGGTGGAGATGGAGATAGAATGAGGTGGAGATGGAGATAGAATGAGGTGGAGATGAGGATAGAGTGAGGTGGAGATGGAGATAGAGTGAGGTGGAGATGAGGATAGAGTGAGGTGGAGGTGGAGATAGAGTGAGGTGGAGATGAGGATAGAGTGAGGTGGAGATGAGGATAGAGTGAGGTGGAGATGAGGATAAAGTGAGGTGGACATAAAGATAGAGTGAGCTGGAGATGAGGATAGAGTGAGGTGGAGATGGAGATAGAGTGAGGTGGAGATGGGGATAGAGTGAGGTGGAGATGGAGATAGAGTGAGGTGGAGATGGAGATAGAGTGAGGTGGAGATCAGGTGGAGATGAGGATAGAGTGAGGTGGAGATGAGGATAGAGTGAGGTGGAGATGGAGATAGACTGAGGTGGGGATGAGGATAGAGTGAGGTGGAGATGGAGATAGAATGAGGTGGAGATGGAGATAGAGTGAGATGGAGATGAGGTGGAGATGGAGATAGAGTGAGGTGGAGATGGAGATAGAGTGAGGTGGAGATGAGGTGGAGATGAGGATAGAGTGAGGTGGAGATGTGGATACAGTGAGGTGGAGATGAGGATAGAGTGAGGTGGAGATGAGGATAGAGTGAGGTGGAGATGAGGATAGAGTGAGGTGGAGATGGAGATAGAGTGAGGTGGAGATGGACATAGAGTGAGGTGGAGATGAGGATAGAGTGAGGTGGAGATGGAGATAGAGTGAGGTGGAGATGGGGATAGAGTGAGGTGGAGATGAGGATAGAGTGAGGTGAAGATGAGGATAGAGTGAGGTGGAGATGGAGATAGAGTGAGGTGGAGATGAGGATAGAGTGAGGTGGAGATGGAGATAGAGTGAGGTGGAGATGAGGATAGAGTGAGGTGAAGATGAGGATAGAGTGAGGTGGAGATGAGGATAGAGTGAGGTGGAGATGGGTACAGAGTGAGGTGGAGAGGGAGATAGAGTGAGGTGGAGATGGAGATAGAGTGAGGTGGAGATGAGGATAGAATGAGGTGGAGATGAGGATAGAGTGAGGTGGAGATGAAGATAGAGTGAGGTGGAGATGAGGAGAGAGTGAGGTAGGGATGGAGATAGAGTGAGGTGGAGATGGGGATAGAGTGAGGTGGAGATGAGGATAGCGTGAGGTGGAGATGGACATAGAGTGAGGTAGGGATGAGGATAGAGTGAGTGGAGATGGAGATTCAGTGAGGTGGAGATGGAGACAGAGTGCGGTGGAGATGAGGATAGCGTGAGGTGGAGATGGAGATAGAGTGAGGTGGAGATGGGGATAGAGTGAGGTGGAGATGAGGATAGAGTGAGGTGAAGATGAGGATAGAGTGAGGTGGAGATGGAGATAGAGTGAGGTGGAGATGAGAATAGAGTGAGGTGGAGATGGAGATAGAGTGAGGTGGAGATGAGGATAGAGTGAGGTGAAGATGAGGATAGAGTGAGGTGGAGATGAGGATAGAGTGAGGTGGAGATGGGTACAGAGTGAGGTGGAGAGGGAGATAGAGTGAGGTGGAGATGGAGATAGAGTGAGGTGGAGATGAGGATAGAGTGAGGTGGAGATGAGGATAGAGTGAGGTGGAGATGAAGATAGAGTGAGGTGGAGTTGAGGAGAGAGTGAGGTAGGGATGGAGATAGAGTGAGGTGGAGATGGGGATAGAGTGAGGTGGAGATGAGGATAGAGTGCGGTGGTGATGGAGACAGAGTGAGATGGAGATGAGGATAGCGTGAGGTGGAGATGGAGATAGAGTGAGGTAGGGATGAGGATAGAGTGAGTGGAGATGGAGATTCAGTGAGGTGGAGATGGAGACAGAGTGCGGTGGAGATGAGGATAGCGTGAGGTGGAGATGGAGATAGAGTGAGGTAGGGATGAGGATAGAGTGAGTGGAGATGGAGATTGAGTGAGGTGGAGATGGAGATAGAGTGAGGTGGAGATGAAGATAGAGTGAGGTGGAGATGAGGATAGAGTGAGGCGGAGATGAGGATAGAGTGAGGTGGAGATGAAGATAGAGTGAGGTAGGAGATGAGGATAGAGTGAGGTGGAGATGGAGATAGAGTGAGGTGGAGATGGAGATAGAGATAGAATGAGGTGGAGATGGAGATAGAGTGAGGTGGAGATGAGGATAGAGTGAGGTGGAGATGAGGATAGAGTGAGGTGGAGATGAGGATAGAGTGAGGTGGAGATGAGGATAGAGTGAGGTGGAGATGGAGATAGAGTGAGGTGGAGATGGAGATAGAGTGAGGTGGAGAAGAGGATAGAGTGAGGTGGAGATGGAGATAGAGTGAGGTGGAGATGGGGATAGAGTGAGGTGGAGATGAGGATAGAGTGAGGTGGAGATGAGGTGGAGATGAGGATTGAGTGAGGTGGAGATGAGGATAGAGAGAGGTGGAGATGGAGATAGAGTGAAGTGGAGATGAGGATAGAGTGAGGTGGAGATGGAGATAGAATGAGGTGGAGATGGAGATAGAATGAGGTGGAGATGAGGATAGAGTGAGGTGGAGATGGAGATAGAGTGAGGTGGAGATGAGGATAGAGTGAGGTGGAGGTGGAGATAGAGTGAGGTGGAGATGAGGATAGAGTGAGGTGGAGATGAGGATAGAGTGAGGTGGAGATGAGGATAAAGTGAGGTGGACATAAAGATAGAGTGAGCTGGAGATGAGGATAGAGTGAGGTGGAGATGGAGATAGAGTGAGGTGGAGATGGGGATAGAGTGAGGTGGAGATGGAGATAGAGTGAGGTGGAGATGGAGATAGAGTGAGGTGGAGATCAGGTGGAGATGAGGATAGAGTGAGGTGGAGATGAGGATAGAGTGAGGTGGAGATGGAGATAGACTGAGGTGGGGATGAGGATAGAGTGAGGTGGAGATGGAGATAGAATGAGGTGGAGATGGAGATAGAGTGAGATGGAGATGAGGTGGAGATGGAGATAGAGTGAGGTGGAGATGGAGATAGAGTGAGGTGGAGATGAGGTGGAGATGAGGATAGAGTGAGGTGGAGATGTGGATACAGTGAGGTGGAGATGAGGATAGAGTGAGGTGGAGATGAGGATAGAGTGAGGTGGAGATGAGGATAGAGTGAGGTGGAGATGGAGATAGAGTGAGGTGGAGATGGACATAGAGTGAGGTGGAGATGAGGATAGAGTGAGGTGGAGATGGAGATAGAGTGAGGTGGAGATGGGGATAGAGTGAGGTGGAGATGAGGATAGAGTGAGGTGAAGATGAGGATAGAGTGAGGTGGAGATGGAGATAGAGTGAGGTGGAGATGAGGATAGAGTGAGGTGGAGATGGAGATAGAGTGAGGTGGAGATGAGGATAGAGTGAGGTGAAGATGAGGATAGAGTGAGGTGGAGATGAGGATAGAGTGAGGTGGAGATGGGTACAGAGTGAGGTGGAGAGGGAGATAGAGTGAGGTGGAGATGGAGATAGAGTGAGGTGGAGATGAGGATAGAATGAGGTGGAGATGAGGATAGAGTGAGGTGGAGATGAAGATAGAGTGAGGTGGAGATGAGGAGAGAGTGAGGTAGGGATGGAGATAGAGTGAGGTGGAGATGGGGATAGAGTGAGGTGGAGATGAGGATAGCGTGAGGTGGAGATGGACATAGAGTGAGGTAGGGATGAGGATAGAGTGAGTGGAGATGGAGATTCAGTGAGGTGGAGATGGAGACAGAGTGCGGTGGAGATGAGGATAGCGTGAGGTGGAGATGGAGATAGAGTGAGGTAGGGATGAGGATAGAGTGAGTGGAGATGGAGATTGAGTGAGGTGGAGATGAAGATAGAGTGAGTGGAGATGAGGATAGAGTGAGGTGGAGATGAGGATAGAGTGAGGTGGAGATGGAGATAGAGTGAGGTGGGGATGAGGATAGAGTGAGGTGGAGATGGAGATAGAATGAGGTGGAGATGGAGATGAGTGAGATGGAGATGAGGTGGAGATGGAGATAGAGTGAGGTGGAGATGGAGATAGGTGAGGTGGAGATGAGGTGGAGATGAGGATAGAGTGAGGTGGAGATGTGGATACTGTGAGTGGAGATGAGGATAGAGTGAGGTGGAGATGAGGATAGAGTGAGGTGGGAGATGAGGATAGAGTGAGGTGGAGATGGAGATAGAGTGAGGTGGAGATGGACATAGAGTGAGGTGGAGATGAGGATAGAGTGAGGTGGAGATGGAGATAGAGTGAGGTGGAGATGGGGATAGAGTGAGGTGGAGATGAGGATAGAGTGAGGTGAAGATGAGGATAGAGTGAGGTGGAGATGGAGATAGAGTGAGGTGGAGATGAGGATAGAGTGAGGTGGAGATGGAGATAGAGTGAGGTGGAGATGAGGATAGAGTGAGGTGAGATGAGGATAGAGTGAGGTGGAGATGAGGATAGAGTGAGGTGGAGATGGGTACAGAGTGAGGTGGAGAGGGAGATAGAGTGAGGTGGAGATGGAGATAGAGTGAGGTGGAGATGAGGATAGAGTGAGGTGGAGATGAGGATAGAGTGAGGTGGAGATGAGATAGAGTGAGGTGGAGATGAGGAGAGAGTGAGGTAGGGATGGAGATAGAGTGAGATGGAGATGGGGATAGAGTGAGGTGGAGATGAGGATAGAGTGCGGTGGTGATGGAGACAGAGTGAGATGGAGATGAGGATAGCGTGAGGTGGAGATGGAGATAGAGTGAGGTAGGGATGAGGATAGAGTGAGTGGAGATGGAGATTCAGTGAGGTGGAGATGGAGACAGAGTGCGGTGGAGATGAGGATAGCGTGAGGTGGAGATGGAGATAGAGTGAGGTAGGGATGAGGATAGAGTGAGTGGAGATGGAGATTGAGTGAGGTGGAGATGGAGATAGAGTGAGGTGGAGATGAAGATAGAGTGAGGTGGAGATGAGGATAGAGTGAGGCGGAGATGAGGGATAGAGTGAGGTGGAGATGAAGATAGAGTGAGGTAGGAGATGAGGATAGAGTGAGGTGGAGATGGAGATAGAGTGAGGTGGAGATGGAGATAGAATGAGGTGGAGATGAGGTGGAGTGAGGTGGACATGGAGATAGAGTGAGGTGGAGATGAGGATAGAGTGAGGTGGAGATGAGGATAGAGTGAGGTGGAGATGAAGATAGAGTGAGGTGGAGATGAGGATAGAGTGAGGTGGAGATGGAGATAGAGTGAGGTGGAGATGGGGATAGAATGAGGTGGAGATGGAGATAGAGTGAGGTGGAGATGGAGATAGAGTGAGGTGGAGATGAGGATAGAGTGAGGTGGAGATGAGGATAGAGTGAGGTGGAGATGGAGATACAGTGAGGTGGGGATGAGGATAGAGTGAGGTGGAGATGAGGATAGAGTGAGGTGGAGATGGAGATAGAGTGAGGTGGAGATGGACATAGAGTGAGGTGGAGATGAGGATAGAGTGAGGTGGAGATGGAGATAGAGTGAGGTGGAGATGGCGATAGAGTGAGGTGGAGATGAGGATAGAGTGAGGTGAAGA
Organism: Prionace glauca; assembly: GCA_037974335.1. Lineage (NCBI taxonomy): Eukaryota > Metazoa > Chordata > Chondrichthyes > Carcharhiniformes > Carcharhinidae > Prionace > Prionace glauca. The sequence continues at coordinate 130,329,453 of CM075729.1, read as the reverse complement.
TGAGGATAGAGTGAGGTGGAGATGGAGATAGAGTGAGGTGGAGATGAGGATAGAGTGAGGTGGAGATGGAGATAGAGTGAGGTGGAGATGAGGATAGAGTGAGGTGGAGATGAGGATAGAGTGAGGTGGAGATGGGTACAGAGTGAGGTGGAGAGGGAGATAGAGTGAGGTGGAGATGGAGATAGAGTGAGGTGGAGATGAGGATAGAGTGAGGTGGAGATAAGGATAGAGTGAGGTGGAGATGAAGATAGAGTGAGGTGGAGATGAGGAGAGAGTGAGGTAGGGATGGAGATAGAGTGAGGTGGAGATGGGGATAGAGTGAGGTGGAGATGAGGATAGAGTGCGGTGGTGATGGAGACAGAGTGAGATGGAGATGAGGATAGCGTGAGGTGGAGATGGACATAGAGTGAGGTAGGGATGAGGATAGAGTGAGTGGAGACGGGAGATTCAGTGAGGTGGAGATGGAGACAGAGTGCGGTGGAGATGAGGATAGCGTGAGGTGGAGATGGAGATAGAGTGAGGTAGGGATGAGGATAGAGTGAGTGGAGATGGAGATGAGTGAGGTGGAGATGGAGATAGAGTGAGGTGGAGATGAGATAGAGTGAGGTGGAGATGAGGATAGAGTGAGGTGGAGATGAGGATAGAGTGAGGTGGAGATGGAGATAGAGTGAGGTGGGGATGAGGATAGAGTGAGGTGGAGATGGAGATTGAATGAGGTGGAGATGGAGATAGAGTGAGATGGAGATGAGGTGGAGATGGAGATAGAGTGAGGTGGAGATGAGGTGGAGATGAGGATAGAGTGAGGTGGAGATGTGGATACAGTGAGGTGGAGATGAGGATAGAGTGAGGTGGAGATGAGGATAGAGTGAGGTGGAGATGAGGATAGAGTGAGGTGGAGATGGAGATAGAGTGAGGTGGAGATGGACATAGAGTGAGGTGGAGATGAGGATAGAGTGAGGTGGAGATGGAGATAGAGTGAGGTGGAGATGGGGATAGAGTGAGGTGGAGATGAGGATAGAGTGAGGTGAAGATGAGGATAGAGTGAGGTGGAGATGGAGATAGAGTGAGGTGGAGATGAGAATAGAGTGAGGTGGAGATGGAGATAGAGTGAGGTGGAGATGAGGATAGAGTGAGGTGAAGATGAGGATAGAGTGAGGTGGAGATGAGGATAGAGTGAGGTGGAGATGGGTACAGAGTGAGGTGGAGAGGGAGATAGAGTGAGGTGGAGATGGAGATAGAGTGAGGTGGAGATGAGGATAGAGTGAGGTGGAGATGAGGATAGAGTGAGTGGAGATGAAGATAGAGTGAGGTGGAGTTGAGGAGAGAGTGAGGTAGGGATGGAGATAGAGTGAGGTGGAGATGGGGATAGAGTGAGGTGGAGATGAGGATAGAGTGCGGTGGTGATGGAGACAGAGTGAGATGGAGATGAGGATAGCGTGAGGTGGAGATGGAGATAGAGTGAGGTAGGGATGAGGATAGAGTGAGTGGAGATGGAGATTCAGTGAGGTGGAGATGGAGACAGAGTGCGGTGGAGATGAGGATAGCGTGAGGTGGAGATGGAGATAGAGTGAGGTAGGGATGAGGATAGAGTGAGTGGAGTTGGAGATTGAGTGAGGTGGAGATGGAGATAGAGTGAGGTGGAGATGAAGATAGAGTGAGGTGGAGATGAGGATAGAGTGAGGCGGAGATGAGGATAGAGTGAGGTGGAGATGAAGATAGAGTGAGGTAGGAGATGAGGATAGAGTGAGGTGGAGATGGAGATAGAGTGAGGTGGAGATGGAGATAGAGTGAGGTGGAGATGAGGTGGAGTGAGGTGGAGATGGAGATAGAGTGAGGTGGAGATGGAATAGAGTGAGGTGAGAGATGAGGATAGAGTGAGGTGGAGATGGAGATACAGTGAGGTGGGGATGAGGATAGAGTGAGGTGGAGATGAGGATAGAGTGAGGTGGAGATGGAGATAGAGTGAGGTGGAGATGGACATAGAGTGAGGTGGAGATGAGGATAGAGTGAGGTGGAGATGGAGATAGAGTGAGGTGGAGATGGCGATAGAGTGAGGTGGAGATGAGGATAGAGTGAGGTGAAGATGAGGATAGAGTGAGGTGGAGATGGAGATAGAGTGAGGTGGAGATGAGGATAGAGTGAGGTGGAGATGGAGATAGAGTGAGGTGGAGATGAGGATAGAGTGAGGTGAGATGAGGATAGAGTGAGGTGGAGATGAGGATAGAGTGAGGTGGAGATGGGTACAGAGTGAGGTGGAGAGGGAGATAGAGTGAGGTGGAGATGGAGATAGAGTGAGGTGGAGATGAGGATAGAGTGAGGAGGAGATGAGGATAGAGTGAGGTGGAGATGAAGATAGAGTGAAGGTGGAGATGAGGATAGAGTGAGGTGGAGATGAAGATAGAGTGAGGTGGAGATGAGGAGAGAGTGAGGTAGGGATGGAGATAGAGTGAGGTGGAGATGGGATAGAGTGAGGTGGAGATGAGGATAGAGTGCGGTGGTGATGGAGACAGAGTGAGATGGAGATGAGGATAGCGTGAGGTGGAGATGGAGATAGAGTGAGGTAGGGATGAGGATAGAGTGAGTGGAGATGGAGATTCAGTGAGGTGGAGATGGAGACAGAGTGCGGTGGAGATGAGGATAGCGTGAGGTGGAGATGGAGATAGAGTGAGGTAGGGATGAGGATAGAGTGAGTGGAGATGGAGATTGAGTGAGGTGGAGATGGAGATAGAGTGAGGTGGAGATGAAGATAGAGTGAGGTGGAGATGAGGATAGAGTGAGGCGGAGATGAGATAGAGTGAGGTGGAGATGAAGATAGAGTGAGGTAGGAGATGAGGATAGAGTGAGGTGGAGATGGAGATAGAGTGAGGTGGAGATGGAGATAGAGTGAGGTGGAGCTGAGGTGGAGTGAGGTGGAGATGGAGATAGAGTGAGGTGGAGATGAGGATAGAGTGAGGTGGAGATGAGGATAGAGTGAGGTGGAGATGAGATAGAGTGAGGTGGAGATGAGGATAGAGTGAGGTGGAGATGGAGATAGAGTGAGGTGAGATGGGATAGAATGAGGTGGAGATGGAGATAGAGTGAGGTGGAGATGGAGATAGAGTGAGGTGGAGATGAGGATAGAGTGAGGTGGAGATGAGGATAGAGTGAGGTGGAGATGGAGATACAGTGAGGTGGGGATGAGGATAGAGTGAGGTGGAGATGAAGATAGAGTGAGGTGGAGATGGAGATAGAGTGAGGTGGAGATGGACATAGAGTGAGGTGGAGATGAGGATAGAGTGAGGTGGAGATGGAGATAGAGTGAGGTGGAGATGGCGATAGAGTGAGGTGGAGATGAGGATAGAGTGAGGTGAAGATGAGGATAGAGTGAGGTGGAGATGGAGATAGAGTGAGGTGGAGATGAGGATAGAGTGAGGCGGAGATGAGTATAGAGTGAGGTGGAGATGAAGATAGAGTGAGGTAGGAGATGAGGATAGAGTGAGGTGGAGATGGAGATAGAGTGAGGTGGAGATGGAGATAGAGTGTGGTGGAGATGAGGTGGATTGAGGTGGAGATGAGGATAGAGTGAGGTGGAGATGAGGATAGAGTGAGGTGGAGATGAAGATAGAGTGAGGTGGAGATGAGGATAGAGTGAGGTGGAGATGGAGATAGAGTGAGGTGGAGATGGGGATAGAGTGAGGTGGAGATGGAGATAGAGTGAGGTGGAGATGGAGATAGAGTGAGGTGGAGATGAGGTGGAGATAAGGATAGAGTGAGGTGGAGATGAGGATAGACTGAGGTGGAGATGGAGATAGAGTGAGGTGGGGATGAGGATAGAGTGAGGTGGAGGTGGAGATAGAATGAAGTGGAGATGGAGATAGAGTGAGATGGAGATGAGGTGGAGATGGAGATAGAGTGAGCTGGAGATGGAGATAGAGTGAGGTGGAGATGAGGTGGAGATGAGGATAGAGTGAGGTGAGATGGGATACAGTGAGGTGGAGATGAGGATGGTGTGAAGTGGAGGTGAGGATAGAGTGAGGTGGAGATTAGGATAGAGTGAGGTGGAGATGGAGATAGAGTGATGTGGAGATGGAGATAGAGTGAGGTGGAGATGGGATAGAGTGAGGTGGAGATGTGGATAGAGTGAGGTGAAGATGAGGATAGAGTGAGGTGGAGATGGAGATAGAGTGAGGTGGAGATGAGGATAGAGTGAGGTGGAGATGGAGATAGAGTGAGGTGGAGATGAGGATAGAGTGAGGTGAAGATGAGGATAAAGTGAGGTGGAGATGACGTGGAGATGAGGATAGAGTGAGCTGGAGATGATTATAGAGTGAGGTAGGGATGGAGATAGAGTGAGGTGGAGATGGGGATAGAGTGAGGTGGAGATGAGGATAGAGTGAGGTGGAGATGAGGATAGAGTGAGGTGGAGATGAGGATAGAGTGAGGTGGAGATGAGGATAGAGTGAGGTGGAGATGGAGATAGAGTGAGGTGGAGATGGGGATACAGTGAGGTGGAGATGAGGATTAGAGTGAGGTGGAGATGAGGATAGCGTGATGTGGAGATGGAGATAGAATGAGGTGGAGATGGAGATAGAGTGAGGTGGAGATGAGGATAGCGTGAGGTGGAGATGAGGATAGAGTGAGGTGGAGATGGGGATAGAGTGAGGTGGAGATGAGGATAGAGTGAGGTGGAGATGAGGATAGAGTGAGGTGGAGATGAGGATAGAGTGAGGTGGAGATGAGGATAGAGTGAGGTGGAGATGAGGATAGAGTGAGGTGGAGATGGAGACAGAGTAAGGTGGAGATCAGGATAGGGTGAGGTGGAGATGGAGATAGAGTGAGGTAGGGATGAGGATAGAGTGAGGTGGAGATGAGGTGGAGATGAGGTGGAGATGAGGATAGAGTGAGGTGGAGATGAGGATAGAGTGAGGTGGAAATGAGACAGAGTGAGGTGGAGATGGAGATAGAGTGAGGTGGAGATGAGGATAGAGTGAGGTGGAGATGGAGATAGAATGAGGTGGAGATGAGGATAGAGTGAGGTGGAGATGGAGATAGAGTGAGGTGGAGATGAAGATAGAGTGAGGTGGAGATGAGGATAGAGTGAGGTGGAGATGAGGATATAGTGAGGTGGAGATGGAGATAGAGTGAGGTGGAGATGGGGATAGAGTGAGGTGGAGATGGAGATAGAGTGAGGTGGAGATGGAGATAGAGTGAGGTGGAGATGAGGTGGAGATGAGGATAGAGTGAGGTGGAGATGAGGATAGAGTGAGGTGGAGATGGAGATAGACTGAGGTGGGGATGAGGATAGAGTGAGGTGCAGATGGAGATAGAATGAAGTGGAGATGGAGATAGAGTGAGATGGAGATGAGGTGGAGATGGAGATAGAGTGAGGTGGAGATGGAGATAGAGTGAGGTGGAGATGAGGTGGAGATGAGGATAGAGTGAGGTGGAGATGTGGATACAGTGAGGTGGAGATGAGGATAGAGTGAGGTGGAGACGAGGATAGAGTGAGGTGGAGATGAGGATAGAGTGAGGTGGAGATGGAGATAGAGTGAGGTGGAGATGGACATCGAGTGAGGTGGAGATGAGGATAGAGTGAGGTGGAGATGGAGATAGAGTGAGGTGGAGATGGGGATAGAGTGAGGTGGAGATGAGATAGAGTGAGGTGAAGATGAGGATAGAGTGAGGTGGAGATGGAGATAGAGTGAGGTGGAGATGAGGATATAGTGAGGTGAAGATGGAGATAGAGTGAGGTGGAGATGAGGATAGAGTGAGGTGAAGATGAGGATAGAGTGAGGTGGAGATGACGTGGAGATGAGGATAGAGTGAGTAGAAATGAGGATAGAGTGAGGTAGGGATGGAGATAGAGTGAGGTGGAGATGGGGATAAAGTGAGGTGCAGATGAGGATAGAGTGAGGTGGAGATGAGGATAGCGTGAGGTGGAGATGAGGATAGAGTGAGGTGGAGATGAGGATAGAGTGAGGTGGAGATGGAGATAGAGTGAGGTGGAGATGGGGATACAGTGAGGTGCAGATGAGGATAGAGTGAGGTGGAGATGAGGATAGCGTGAGATGGAGATGGAGATAGAATGAGGTGGAGTTGGAGATAGAGTGAGGTCGAGATGAGGATAGCATGAGGTGGAAATGAGGATAGAGTGAGGTGGAGACGGGGATAGAGTGAGGTGGAGATGAGGATAGAGTTAGGTGGAGATGGGGACCGAGTGAGGTGGAGATGAGGATAGAGTGAGGTGGAGATGAGGATAGAGTGAGGTGGAGATGAGGATAGAGTGAGGTGGAGAAGAGATAGAGTGAGGTGGAGATGGAGACAGAGTAAGGTGGAGATGAGGATAGCATGAGGTGGAGATGGAGATAGAGTGAGGTAGGGATGAGGATAGAGTGAGGTGGAGATGAGGTGGAGATGAGGTGGAGATGAGGATAGAGTGAGGTGGAGATGAGGATAGAGTGAGGTGGAAATGAGACAGAGTGAGGTGGAGATGGAGATAGAGTGAGGTGGAGATGAGGATAGAGTGAGGTGGAGATGGAGATAGAATGAGGTGGAGATGAGGATAGAGTGAGGTGGAGATGGAGATAGAGTGAGGTGGAGATGAGGATAGAGTGAGGTGGAGATGAGGATAGAGTGAGGTGGAGATGAGGATAGAGTGAGGTGGAGATGGAGATAGAGTGAGGTGGGGATGAGGATAGAGTGAGGTGCAGATGGAGATAGAATGAAGTGAGATGGAGATAGAGTGAGATGGAGATGAGGTGGAGATGGAGATAGAGTGAGGTGGAGATGGAGATAGAGTGAGGTGGAGATGAGGTGGAGATGAGGATAGAGTGAGGTGGAGATGAGGATAGAGTGAGGTGGAGATGGAGATAGAGTGAGGTGGAGATGAGGATAGAGTGAGGTGAAGATGAGGATAGAGTGAGGTGGAGATGACGTGGAGATGAGGATAGAGTGAGGTGGAGATGAGGATAGAGTGAGGTGGAGATGAGGATAGAGTGAGGTGGAGATGAGGATAGAGTGAGGTGGAGATGAGGATAGAGTGAGGTGGAGATGGAGATAGAGTGAGGTGGAGATGGGGATACAGTGAGGTGGAGATGAGGATAGAGTGAGGTGGAGATGAGGATAGCGTGATGTGGAGATGGAGATAGAATGAGGTGGAGATGGAGATAGAGTGAGGTGGAGATGAGGATAGCGTGAGGTGGAGATGAGGATAGAGTGAGGTGGAGATGGGGATAGAGTGATGTGGAGATGAGGATAGAGTGAGGTGGAGATGAGGATAGAGTGAGGTGGAGATGAGGATAGAGTGAGGTGGAGATGAGGATAGAGTGAGGTGGAGATGAGGATAGAGTGAGGTGGAGATGGAGACAGAGTAAGGTGGAGATGAGGATAGCGTGAGGTGGAGATGGAGATAGAGTGAGGTAGGGATGAGGATAGAGTGAGGTGGAGATGAGGTGGAGATGAGGATAGAGTGAGGTGGAGATGAGGATAGAGTGAGGTGGAAATGAGACAGAGTGAGGTGGAGATGGAGATAGAGTGAGGTGGAGATGAGGATAGAGTGAGGTGGAGATGGAGATAGAATGAGGTGGAGATGAGGATAGAGTGAGGTGGAGATGGAGAAAGAGTGAGGTGGAGATGAGGATAGAGTGAGGTGGAGATGAGGATAGAGTGAGGTGGAGATGAGGATAGAGTGAGGTGGAGATGGAGATAGAGTGAGGTGGGGATGAGGATAGAGTGAGGTGCAGATGGAGATAGAATGAAGTGGAGATGGAGATAGAGTGAGATGGAGATGAGGTGGAGATGGAGATTGAGTGAGGTGGAGATGGAGATAGAGTGAGGTGGAGATGAGGTGGAGATGAGGATAGAGTGAGGTGGAGATGTGGATACAGTGAGGTGGAGATGAGGATAGAGTGAGGTGGAGATGAGGATAGAGTGAGGTGGAGCTGAGGATAGAGTGAGGTGGAGATGAGGATAGAGTGAGGTGGAGATGGAGATAGAGTGAGGTGGAGATGGACATCGAGTGAGGTGGAGATGAGGATAGAGTGAGGTGGAGATGGAGATAGAGTGAGGTGGAGATGGGGACACAGTGAGCACGTGA
>CM075729.1:130208876-130321279 GCA_037974335.1 Prionace glauca | reverse complement strand
TATGACCTTGTGTATCGGTCAGTGTGTCAGATATGGCCTTGTGTACCGGTCAGTGTGTCAGATATGACCTTGTGTACCGGTCAGTCTGTCAGGTATGGCCTTGCGTACCGGTCAGTCTGTCAGAAATGACCTTGTGTACAGGTCAGTCTGTCCGATATGACCTTGTGTACCGGTCAGTGTGTCAGATATGACCTTGTGCACCTGTACGTCTGTCAGATATGACCTTGTGTATGGGTCAGTCTGTCAGATATGACCTTCTGTACCGCTCAGTCTGTCAGATATGACCTTGTGTACGGGTCAGTGTGTCAGATATGGCCTTGTGTACGGGTCAGTCTGTCAGATATGACCTTGTGTACCGGTCAGTGTGTCAGATATGACCTTGTGTACCGGTCAGTGTGTCAGATATGACCTTGTGTACCAGTCAGTGTGTCAGATATGACCCTGTGTACCGGTCAGTCTGTCAGATATGACCTTGTGTACCGGTAAGTCTGTCAGATATGACCTTGTTTACCGGTCAGTGTGTCAGATATGACCTTGTGTACAGGTCAGTTTGTCAGATATGACCTTGTGCACCGGTAAGTCTGTCAGATATGACCTTGTGTACCGGTCAGTCTGTCAGATATGACCTTGTGTACGGGTCAGTCTGTCAGATATGACCTTGTGTACCGGTCAGTCTGTCAGATATGACCTTGTGTACGGGTCAGTCTGTCAGATATGACCTTGTGTATGGGTCAGTCTGTCAGGTATGGCCTTGTGTACGGGTCAGTCTGTCAGATATGACCTTGTGTACCGGTCAGTCTGTCAGATATGACCTTGTGTACCGGTCAGTGTGTCAGATATGACCTTGTGTACCAGTCAGTGTGTCAGATATGACCCTGTGTACCGGTCAGTCTACAGGTATGGCCTTGTGTACCGGTCAGTCTGTCAGGTATGACCTTGTGCACCGGTCAGTCTGTCAGATATGACCTTGTGTACTGGTCAGTGTGTCAGATATGACCTTGTGAACAGGTCAGTCTGTCAGATATCACCTTGTGAACAGGTCAGTCTGTCAGATATGACCTTGTGTACGGGTCAGTCTGTCAGATATGACCTTGTGCACCGGTCAGTCTGTCAGATATCACCTTGTGTACGGGTCAGTCTGTCAGATATGACCTTGTGTACCGGTCAGTGTGTCAGATATGACCTTGTGTACCGGTCAGTATGTCAGATATGACCTTGTGTACTGGTCAGTCTGTCAGATATGACCTTGTGTACCGGTCAGTCTGTCAGGTATGGCCTTGTATACCGGTCAGTCTGTCAGGTATGACCTTGTGTACTGGTCAGTGTGTCAGATATGACCTTGTGTACCGGTCAGTCTGTCAGATATGACCTTGTGTACCGGTCAGTCTGTCAGATATGGCCTTGTGTACCGGTCAGTCTGTCAGATATGACCTTGTGTACAGGTCAGTGTGTCAGATATGACCTTGTGTACCGGTCAGTCTGTCCGATATGACCTTGTGTACCGGTCAGTCTGTCAGATATGACCTTGTGTACCGGTCAGTGTGTCAGATATGACCTTGTGTACCGGTCAGTCTGTCAGATATGACCTTGTGTACGGGTCAGTCTGTCAGATATGACCTTGTGTACTGGTCAGTCTGTCAGATATGACCTTTTGTACCGGTCAGTCTGTCAGATATGACCTTGTGTAATGGTCAGTGTGTCAGATATGACCTTGTGTACAGGTCAGTCTGTCAGGTATGGCCTTGTGTACCGGCCACTCTGTCAGGTATGACCTTGTGTCCCGGTCAGTCTGTCAGATATGGCCTTGTGTACCGGTCAGTCTGTCAGTCGTATTCTCGAGGGCATCATGGCAGCACAGAGGCTATCTCTGTTGCTGTGCGGACACATGGAGTTGGGCCAGTGTCCGTGGGAGTTTGCGCGTTCTCCCCGTGGTTGCGTGGGTTTCCTCCGGGTGCTCCGGTTTCCTCCCACATCCCAAAAATGTGCTTTTAGGCTGATTGATTGGGTAACAAATTGTCCCTATATTGGACCTCCCTGATCCTCACACATTAGGCATAGACTAGAGTCATGAATAGGTCACTTACCATGGGACGGCGGCGCGGGCTCGTTGGGCCGAAGGGCCTGTTTCCCGTGCTGTTTTGTTCTTTGTTCGCCATGGTAATGCTTTGATAATGGATATTGAAATCTCCAAGACCGCGTGCCCAATGGCTGAGTGTTTCCTCCAATTGGTGTTCGACATCAAACACTCAAGGAGCCTGACACCACTTGACTGGCACCCCATCCACAAATATTTACTCCCTCCACAACCAACGTACAGTGGCAGCCATTGTACCAATTACAAGGTGCCAGGGCTCCTTTAACAGCACCTTCCAAATAGTCATAGAGAGTCATACCGTGCAGAAAAGATCCCTCGGCCCATTAAATCTGCACCCACAATAACTACCACTGAAGGCCCACTGATCCCGATTCCCTGCACTTGTCCAATATCCTTCAATGTTTTGATATTCCAAGTGCTTATCCGAATTTATTTTAAAGGTTGTACCTTTCCAGGCAGCGCATTTCAGATCCCCACTTCCCTCTGAGTGAAAAGATGTTTTCTCAAAATCCCTTCACCCTAAAACTGTTCCCCGTCATGACTGACCCCTCAATCAAGGGGAAAGTTGCTTCCTGCACAGTGAGTCCGTATCCCTGAGGACTGGAGTTTATAAAACCGATACAGATACATCCCTAAACTCAGAATCCCTACAGTGCAGAAGAGGCCATTCAGCCCAACGAGACAGATTATTTTACCCAGTTCCTCTCCCCTCCCTTACCCCTGTAACCTCATACATTTTCCTTCACTGACCGATAATCTTTGGACACTAACAGTCCAACCTTACCATCAACTTGGTGAAGTTGGGTGTGAGGTGAATAGCTCGATCCACACCCTCCGCCGCACCAGTTCCCCCTTTACCGAGGGCCGAAAGTGGCCACGATCGGGACTGCGTCCAGAACGGGAGCGAGGGCTATTTCAATGCGTTTGCCTGTATTTAAACTGATTTACTGGGTACCTTACCGGCACTTCCCCCTTTTACCCCTGTGTTCATCCATCCAGAGTTGGCACCAAACAGACACGCTCCATAGAAGTTAAATTCAGGCACTCCGGGTTAGTGCCGAGTGTCCGATGGCTCTCTGCCTGAGATCGGGGGGGGGGGGGGGGGGGGGGGGGGGGGGTGTCCGCTGCCACTCTGCTTGTGATCAGTGTGGGGAAGGGGAGAACGGGGAGTGTGCACACCATCAGTCTGGGTGGCAGGAGGCGGTGGGGTTAAGGGGGTTAGTCCTGCTGTGGAGGGGGGGCAATGCCAGTGGAGGCCGGAGGGGGGCATTATCCAGCCTGGGAACGATGCGGCAGGAGAGCTGCATCCTATTATTTTTTCTGCGCGTGTGCAATTGGAGGCTCCAATCAGAGCAGTTGGATTTCAGGTACATTAAGCCCTGTGCAGGCTTGTGCAGTGCTGAATTCAGACTCGCTGATATTTTCCCAGGCAGGGTGCGTATGGGGGCACCTGAGAACGGGTCTAAAAGTCCTGATACACTCCCAGTTTCAAATCCCCCCACCACTTCGGATCAAAATGGTAAAATAGGGCGCTAAGGGTCAGTTTAACATGTTTTATCTCACTAACCTACACAGCTTTGGACACCAAGGCACAATTTAGCATGGCCAATCCACCTAACTTACACATCTTTGGAATTGGGGGGGAAACCAGAGCACCCTGAGGAAACCCACGCAGACACGGGGAGAATGTGCAGACTCTGCACAGACAGTGACCCATGCTGGGAATTGAACCTGGGTCCCTGGTAACTGTGAGGCAGCCGTGTTAACCACTGCAGCCAGTTGCTGATTATAACTCAAATTTTACCCTTACACAGAAATACTAAATTAAACCTACGTAAGTCAATACCTTTTTTCAAATGTCCTACATACTGTCCGTCAGCATGGTGGCACATGCTATATTGCCCTTTAGTGTCGGGGGGATTAGCACGGTAAATGCATGGGGTTATGGGATCTGTTGTTGTTGGCTGTACTGACCTCTGACCTCTGACCTCGCAGAGGCTGAGCGCCAATTCTCAGATACTTCCTCTTACCTCTCCCTGGACCATGACCACGCCATGAACATCAAGCCATTCTCTCCCACACCGTTACTGACCTCAATTCCTCCAGATGTCTTCCCCCCAGAGCTTCCAACCTCATAGTTTCCCAACCCCGGACAGCCCACTTCCACCTACTTCCCAAAATCCGCAAAAAGTACTATCCCTGATAGGCCCATTGTGTCAGCGTGCTCCTCCCCACTGAGCTTATTTCCTTTGATCTTGACTCCATCCTCACTCCCCTGGTCCGTTCCCCCCCACCGACATCCAGGATTCCTCTGATGTCCTGGGTTATATTGACAGCTCCCAGTTTACAGGCTCAGACTGCCTCCTGTTCACCATGGGTGAGCAATCTCTCTACATCTCCACCCCACACCAGGACAGCCTGAGAGCTCACCGTGTCTATCCAGAAAAGAGGCCTGAAGAATTCCCATCCACCACCTCTCTTCTCCGCCTGAACACATTCTACTTCTCAACAACTTCTTCTTTAACTCACCCCACTTTCTCCAAATCAAATGGGTGCTTGTCTTTCTATGGGGTGTGTGGAACGTTCCTTGTTCCAGGTCTATCCTGGTCCCCTCCCACAGCTCCTTTACCGCTGCATCGAGGTTCTGCTTCATGCTCTCGTCCCAGACCTCAAAAATTCCAGCTTCCAGTTTCCATCCCTCCATGGCCTTCACCTGCTCCATCTCAGACACTTCCCTTCCTTGACCTTTCTGTCTCTGTTTCCAGCAATAGAATATCAGCCAATATCCATTACAAGCCCAATGTCTCCCACAGCTCTCTGGGTTACAGCTCTTCACAGCCCACACTCTGTAAGGACGCCATCTCTTTCTACCAGCCCCTTCACCTCTGTCACATCTATTCCAATGTTGCCATTTCCAAAGTGATGTTTCTAATACGTGCTCCTTGATCCTCAACCATGGATTCCCACCTACAGTTGTTGAGGGGGCCCTCAACAGCATGCGCTCCATCCCCCACGTCACCCCTTCCTCTCCGTCCCAGAACAAGGATAGAGTCCCCCATCTTCTCACATTTCACAGCCTCCGCATGCAAAGCATAATCCTCCACTATTCTCGCCAACTCCAGCATGATACCACCACCAAACACATCTGCTCTTCACTCCCTCTGTCAGCATTCCTCCGGGATAACCTAGCCCACTCCTCCACTATATCTAACACCTCTCCCGTCACTCATGGCACCTCCCCATGCAATCGCAGAAGGTGTAACACCTGCCCCTTTACCTCCACTATGTTCACCATCCAAAGTCCAAACCATTCATTCCGGGTTAATCAGCGTTTCACTTGTACCTCTTTCAATTTGATCTATTACATTCGCTGCTCCCAATCTGGTCTCCTCTATATCGGAGAGACCAGATGTAGACTGGGTGATCACTCTGCTCAGCACCTTCAGCCTGGGCCCAATCAGGACCCTGACCTTCGGGTTGTTTGCCATTTTAACACACGATCCTGCTCCCGTACCCACATGTCTGTCCCTGGCCTGCTGCAATGTTCCAGTGAAGCTGGAAGCAAACTAGAGGAACAGCATCTTATCTTCCAGTTCGGCACTTTACAGCCTTCCCGTCTCAACATCAAATTCAACAACTTCAGATGACTAGATCCATCCCACCTCGACCTCTTTCTTTTCATTTTATTTAATTTCTAACTGTTTGCTACCTTTTATTTTTCATTTTTCTTCCCCCCCCCACTCTTTCCACTATTTTTTCCCCTTTCCTTACCTTTTCTCCCACTTTGCTTTCCCCTTCCCCCTTTTTTCTCAATTTCACCCATCCTGCCCCGTCTCCCCACATCTTTATCCATCACAGTTTATCCTCTACTTTCACTTTCGCTGCCATTTGGCAATTTACGCCCTTTATTCTCTCTCTATGACTGCCATTAGCAGCCTTTCCCCAGTAGCTTTTATTCCCTCCCCCTGCAGTATAGACATCTCCCACTTACTATGCCTTTTAGCCTTGACAAAGGGTCATCTGAACTCGAAACGTCAACTCTTGTCTCTCCTAACAGACGCTGCCAGACCTGCTGAGATTTTCCAGCATTTTCTCTTTTGGTGATGGAGACGGGACCTGGGTGGGATTGTAGTCAGTGCAGACTCGATGAACTCAATGGCCACCTTCTGCGCTGTAGGGATTCTATGAATACAAACATCGATCGCTTAAAGCTGCCTCTGCTTCTTGGCAATGGTCAATAACTTCTGTAACAATTTGAGATGTTTGTAATTATTTGGCCCATGAATCGGTGAGTTCTGTATTGCTTTTTTGTTGATTCTCCTCCGATCAACAAAGTCTGGAAGTTGCGGAAACTCTGTTATTGTCAGACGTGCTGTTTGAGAGAGAGAGAGAGAGAGAGCCTGTGTGACAATTCCCCGATCAGTTAATAGAGTCGATACTGATAGCAGGACACAGGGCAAAAGCTGGATCTGTAGCAGGTGTGATATACACCATGTTCTGCAGTTACAAACTCCTGTGGGAACCAATGCAGGCGTTTACACTAAACAACATGTTTCCTGAATATTTCTTCGATGAATAATGTATAAAAACAGATGCTATTAATGGAGGAAATTTGACATCATGTAATGAGATCAGATCAAATTCTCCCGTTAGAACCTGTAACAGATTGACTGTCACACTGAGCTGCAGACAGAGAGAGATTGTTGATATATTTCCACTCATCACCTGCTGATTAAGAACAAATAATTGTTCAGCTTCCATCATTTGTCCACTCCTTTGGTTTTTGAGTTCCAAACTTTTTAACCTCTTCTTGTCTAGCTTTTTATCCTTCTGTCTCTCTGACTCTCTCGCAGCCTCACTGTCTCCCTCTGAGTCACCCTCTGTTTCTCTCTCACAGTCTCTCTGTGGCTCTGCCTGTATCTTTCTGTTTCTGTTAAAATTTGTTCCCCCATTTACCACATTCTGTATTTCTCTCTCTCTTTATATTTCTCTCTGTGCCTCTGTCTGTCTGTCTGAATCACCCTTTCCTGTGTGTATTTGTCTGAAGCTGTTTCGGGATCCCCTGTGTGTGTGCGCGAGTGTGAATATGTGTGATCTGTAAGCAAATGTGTGTGTGTGTGTGTGTGTGTGTGTGAGTGTGAGTGTGCGTGTGTGTGTGTGTGTGTGTGTGTGAGTGTGTGAGTGTGAGTGTGTGTGAGTGTGAGTGTGTGTGTGAGTGTGTGTGTGTGTGTGAGTGTGAGTGTGTGTGTGTGTGTGTGTGAGTGTGAGTGTGAGTGTGTGTGTGTGTGAGTGTGAGTGTGAGTGTGTGTGTGTGAGTGTGTATGTGTGTGTGTGTGTGAGTGTGTGTGTGTGAGTGTGAGTGTGTGTGTGAGTGTGTGTGTGTGTGTGAGTGTGTGTGTGTGTGAGTGTGTGTGTGTGTGTGTGTGTGAGTGTGTGTGTGTGAGTGTGAGTGTGTGTGTGAGTGTGTGTGTGTGTGTGTGAGTGTGTGAGTGTGAGTGTGTGTGTGAGTGTGTGTGTGTGTGTGTGTGAGTGTGTGTGTGTGTGTGAGTGTGAGTGTGTGTGTGTGTGTCTGTGTGAGTGTGAGTGTGAGTGTGTGTGTGTGTGTGTGTGTGTGTGTGAGTGTGTGTGTGTGTGTGTGAGTGTGTGTGTGTGTGTGTGTGTGTACATGCATTTATGTGAATGTGTGTGAGAGTGTATATGAGGGTGTATGGTGTCTATGTCTGCCTCCGTATTCATCCCGTGTCTCATTGTCTGTTTGCCTCATTGTGTCTCCCAATATTTATGTCATGATTTGATTCATTCTGTGTCTCTGTGTGTTTTGTTTTCATTTTCTGTATGTCTTTATTAATCTCTATCACTCTCATTTACTTTCTATCTGTGCGTATATATGTGTCTGTGTATTCAGTGTCTATCTGTGTGTACATGTGTGTCTGTGTATTCAGTGTCTATCTGTGTGTACATGTGTGTCTGTGTATTCAGTGTCTATCTGTGTGTACATGTGTGTCTGTGTATTCAGTGTCTATCTGCTTGTATGTGTGTTTCTGTGTATTCCAGTGCCCATCTG
This sequence comes from Prionace glauca, assembly GCA_037974335.1. Lineage (NCBI taxonomy): Eukaryota > Metazoa > Chordata > Chondrichthyes > Carcharhiniformes > Carcharhinidae > Prionace > Prionace glauca. The sequence continues at coordinate 130,313,120 of CM075729.1, read as the reverse complement.
TTTGTATATGTGTTTCTGTGTATTTCAGTGCCTATCTGTGTGTTTATGTGTGTCTGTGTATTTCAGTGTCTATCTGTGTGTATATGTGTCTGTGTATTTCAGTGTCTGTGTGTACATATGTGTCTGTGTATTTCAGTGTCTATCTGTGCATATATGTGTCTGCGTATTCAGTGTCTAACTGTGTGTATATGTGTTTATGTGTATCTCAGTGTCTGTGTGTACATACGTGTCTGTGTATTCAGTGCCTATCTGTGTGTATATGTGTGTCTGTGTATTTCAGTGTCTATCTGTGTGTATATGTGTCTGTGTATTCAGTGTCTATCTGTGGTATATGTGTCTGCGTATTCAGTGTCTAACTGTGTGTACATGTGTTTCTGTGTATTTCAGTGTCTATCTATGTGTATATGTGTCTGTGTATTTCAGTGTCTATCTGTGTGTATGTGTGTCTGTGTATTTCAGTGTCTATCTATGTGTATATGTGTCTGTGTATTTCAGTGTCTATCTGTGTGTATGTGTGTCTGTGTATTTCAGTGTCTATCTGTGTGTATATGTGTCTGTGTATTTCAGTGTCTATCTGTGTGTATATGGAGATGAGGAGATATTCCTTCACCCAAGGAGCGGTGAGCCTGTGGAATTCATTACCACAGGAAGTAGTTGATGCCAAAACATTGAATATATTTAAGAGGCAGCTGGATGTAGAACTTGGGGCAAATGGGATCAAAGGTTATGGGAAAAAGCAGGATCCAGCTATTAATTTGGACAATCAGTCATGATCGTAATGAATGGTGGAGCAGGCTCGAAGGGCCAAATGGCCTCCTCCTGTTCCTATGTTTACTGTCATAGCTCATTTCTAAACTCCATGGTCTGGGCCTCAGCACCTCCCTCTGTAACTGGATCCTGAACTTCCGAACTCACAGACCACAGTCAGTAAGGATAGGCAATAACACCTCTTCCACGATCATCGTCAACACCGGTACCCCACAAGGCTGTGTTCTCAATCCCCGACTATATTCCTTATACACCTACGAATGTGGCCAAATTCCCCTCCAACTCGATTTTCAAGTTTGCTGATGCTACCACAGTGGGTCAGATCTCAAACAATGATGAGACAGACTATAGGAATGAGATAGAGAATCTGGTGAACTGGTGTGGCAACAATAATCTCTCCCTCAATGTCAACAAAATGAAGGAGATTGTCATCAACTTCAGGAAGCGTAGTGAACATGCCCCTGTCAACATCAATGGGGACGGAATAGAAAGGGTCGAGAGCTTCAAGTTTTTAGGTGTTCGGACAACCTGTCCTGGTTCCTCCACCACCGCCCCCTCCCCACGCTGACACAATAGTTTAGAAAGCCCACCAACACCTTTACTTTCTCAGAAGCTCAATTTGGCATCTCAGCTACAACTCTCACCAACTTTTACAGATGCACCATAGAAAGCATTCTTCCTGGTTGTATCACAGTTTGGTCTGGGCTCCTGCTCTGCCCAAGACTGCAAGAACTTCAAAAGGTCCATCACATAAACCAGCCTCCCATCCATTAACTCCGTCTACACTTCCCGCTGCCTCGGCAAAGCAGCCTGCATAATTAAGGACCCCACACACCCCGGACATTCTCTCTTCCATCTTCTTCCTTCAGGAAAAAGATACAAAAGTCTGAGGTCACGTACCAACCGACTCAAGAACAGCTTCTTCCCTGCTGCCGTCAGACTTTAGAATGGACCTACCTCACATTAAATTGATTTTTCTCTACACGCTAGCTATGACTGTAACACTACATTCTGTACTCTCTCGCTTCCTTCCCTATGAACAGTATGCTTTGTCTGTATAGCCGCAAGAAACAATATTTTTCACTGTATGTTAATATGTGTGACAATAATAAATCAAATCAAAAAATGTGTGTCTGTGTGTTTCAGTGTATACTTGTGTGTGCATCTATCTGTGTGTATCTGTTTGTATATGACTGTATATTTCAGTGTATGTATATGTCTGTCTGTGTATATGTTTGCCTGTATATTTCAGTGTATGTATATATCTGTCTGTGTATATGTCTGCCTGTATATTTCAGTGTATGTATATGTCTGTCTGTGTTTATGTCTGTCTGTATATTTCAGTGTATGTATATGTCTGTCTGTGTATATGTCTGTCTGTATATTTCAGTGTATGTATATGTCTGTCTGCGTATTTCAGTGTGTTTATATGTCTGTAAGTGTATTTCAGTGTGTGTATATGAGTGTCTGTGTATTTCAGTGTCTGTATATGAGTGACTGTGTATTTCGGTGTACGTAAATGAGTGTCTGTGTATTTCAGTGTCTGTATATGAGTGTCGGTGTATTTCAGTGTCTGTATATGAGTGTCCATGTATTTCAGTGTCTGTGTATGAGTGTCCGTGTATTTCAGTGTCTGTATAAGAGTGTCTGTGTATTTCGGTGTATGTATATGAGTGTCTGTGTATTTCAGTGTCTGTATATGAGTGTCTGTGTATTTCAGTGTCTGTGTATGAGTGTCCGTGTATTTCAGTGTCTGTATGTGAGTGTCTGTATATTTCAGTGTCTGTATATGAGTGTCTGTGTATTTCGGTGTATGTATACGAGTGTCAATGTATTTCAGTGTGTGTATACGAGTGTCCGTGTATTTCAGTGTCTGTATATGAGTGTCTGTGTATTTCAGTGTCTGTAAATGAATGTCCGTGTATTTCAATGTCTGTATATGTGTGACTGTGTATTTCAGTGTCTGTATATGAGTGTCTGTGTATTTCAGTGTCTGTATATGAGTGTCTGTGTATTTCAGTGTCTGTATATGAGTGTCTGTGTATTTCAGTGTCTGTATATGAGTGTCTGTGTATTTCAGTGTCTGTATATGTGTGTCTGTGTGTTTCATTGAATGTATATGAGTGTCTGTGTATTTCAGTGTCTGTATATGTGTGTCTGTGTAGTTCAGTGTCTGTATATGTGTGTCTGTGTATTTCAGTGTCTGTATATGAGTGTCTGTGTATTTCAGTGTGTGTATTCGAGTGTCCGTGTATTTCAGTGTCTGTATATGCGTGTCTGTGTATTTCAGTGTCTGTATATGTGTGTCTGTGTATTTCAGTGTCTGTATATGTGTGTCTGTGTATTTCAGTGTCTGTATATGAGTGTCTGTGTATTTCAGTGTGTGTATACGAGTGTCCGTGTATTTCAGTGTCTGTATATGTGTGTCTGTGTATTTCAGTGTCTGTATATGTGTTTCTGTGTATTTCAGTGTCTGTATATGTGTGTCTGTGTATTTCAGTGTCTGTATATGAGTGTCTGTGTATTTCAGTGTCTGTATATGTGTGTCTGTGTATTTCATTGTCTGTATATGTGTGTCTGTGTATTTCAGTATCTGTATATGAGTGTCTGTGTATTTCAGTGTGTATATACGAGTGACCATGTATTTCAGTGTCTGTATATGTGTGTCTGTGTATTTCAGTGTCTGTATATGTGTTTCTGTGTTTTTCAGTGTCTGTATATGTGTGTCTGTGTATTTCAGTGTCTGTATATGAGTGTCTGTGTATTTCATTGTCTGTATATGTGTGTCTGTTTATTTCAGTGTCTGTATATGAGTGTCTGTGTATTTCATTGTCTGTATATGTGTGTCTGTGTATTTCAGTGTCTGTATATGAGTGTCTGTGTATTTCATTGTCTGTATATGTGTGTCTGTGTATTTCAGTGTCTGTATATGTGTGTCTGTGTATTTCAGTGTCTGTATATGAGTGTCTGTGTATTTCAGTGTCTGTATATGTGTGTCTGTGTATTTCAGTGTCTGTATATGTGTGTCTGTGTATTTCAGTGTCTGTATATGAGTGTCTGTGTATTTCATTGTCTGTATATGTGTGTCTGTGTATTTCAGTGTCTGTATATGAGTGTCTGTGTATTTCATTGTCTGTATATGTGTGTCTGTGTATTTCAGTGTCTGTATATGTGTGTCTGTGTATTTCAGTGTCTGTATATGTGTGTCTGTGAATTTCAGTGTCTGTATATGAGTGTCTGTGTATTTCAGTGTCTGTATATATGTGTCTGTGTATTTCAGTGTCTGTATATGTGTGTCTGTGTATTTCAGTGTCTGTATATGTGTGTCTGTGTATTTCAGTGTCTGTATATGAGTGTCTGTGTATTTCAGTGTGTGTATATGAGTGTCTGTGTATTTCAGTGTCTGTATATGTGTGTCTGTGTATTTCAGTGTCTGTATATGAGTGTCTGTGTATTTCAGTGTCTGTATATGTGTGTCTGTGTATTTCAGTGTCTGTATATGTGTGTCTGTGTATTTCAGTGTCTGTATATGAGTGTCTGTGTATTTCAGTGTCTGTATATGAGTGTCTGTGTATTTCAGTGTCTGTATATGAGTGTCTGTGTATTTCAGTGTCTGTATATGTGTGTCTGTGTATTTCAGTGTCTGTATATGTGAGTCTGTGTATTTCGGTGTCTGTATATGAGTGTCTGTGTATTTCAGTGTCTGTATATGAGTGTCTGTGTATTTCAGTGTCTGTATATGTGTGTCTGTGTATTTCAGTGTCTGTATATGTGTGTCTGTGTATTTCAGTGTCTGTATATGAGTGTCTGTGTATTTCAGTGTCTGTATATGTGTGTCTGTGTATTTCAGTGTCTGTATATGAGTGTCTGTGTATTTCAGTGTCTGTATATGAGTGTCTGTGTATTTCAGTGTCTGTATATGAGTGTCTGTGTATTTCAGTGTCTGTATATGTGTGTCTGTGTATTTCAGTGTCTGTATATGAGTGTCTGTGTATTTCAGTGTCTGTATATGTGTGTCTGTGTATTTCAGTGTCTGTATATGTGTGTCTGTGTATTTCAGTGTCTGTATATGTGTGTCTGTGTATTTCAGTGTCTATATATGAGTGTCTGTGTATTTCAGTGTCTGTATATGAGTGTCTGTGTATTTCAGTGTCTGTATATGAGTGTCTGTGTATATCAGTGTCTGTATATGTGTGTCTGTGTATTTCAGTGTCTGTATATGAGTGTCTGTGTATTTCAGTGTCTGTATATGTGTGTCTGTGTATTTCAGTGTCTGTATATGAGTGTCTGTGTATTTCAGTGTCTGTATATGTGTGTCTGTGTATTTCAGTGTCTGTATATGAGTGTCTGTGTATTTCAGTGTCTGTATATGAGTGTCTGTGTATTTCAGTGTCTGTATATGTGTGTCTGTGTATTTCAGTGTCTGTATATGTGTGTCTGTGTATTTCAGTGTCTGTATATGAGTGTCTGTGTATATCAGTGTATGTATATGTGTGTCTGTGAATTTCAGTGTCTGTATATGAGTGTCTGTGTATTTCAGTGTCTGTATATGTGTGTCTGTGTATTTCAGTGTCTGTATATGAGTGTCTGTGTATTTCAGTGTCTGTATATGTGTGTCTGTGTATTTCAGTGTCTGTATATGTGTGTCCGTGTATTTCAGTGTCTGTATATGAGTGTCTGTGTATTTCAGTGTCTGTATATGTGTGTCTGTGTATTTCAGTGTCTGTATATGTGTGTCTGTGTATTTCAGTGTCTGTATATGTGTGTCTGTGTATTTCAGTGTCTGTATATGAGTGTCTGTGTATTTCAGTGTCTGTATATGAGTGTCTGTGTATTTCAGTGTCTGTATATGTGTGTCTGTGTATTTCAGTGTCTGTATATGTGTGTCTGTGTATTTCAGTGTCTGTATATGAGTGTCTGTGTATTTCAGTGTCTGTATATGTGTGTCTGTGTATTTCAGTGTCTGTATATGTGTGTCTGTGTATATCAGTGTCTGTATATGTGTGTCTGTGTATTTCAGTGTCTGTATATGTGTGTCTGTGTATTTCAGTGTCTGTATATGTGTGTCTGTGTATTTCAGTGTCTGTATATGAGTGTCTGTGTATTTCAGTGTCTGTATATGAGTGTCTGTGTATTTCAGTGTCTGTATATGTGTGTCTGTGTATTTCAGTGTCTGTATATGTGTGTCTGTGTATTTCAGTGTCTGTATATGAGTGTCTGTGTATTTCAGTGTCTGTATATGAGTGTCTGTGTATTTCAGTGTCTGTATATGAGTGTCTGTGTATTTCAGTGTCTGTATATGAGTGTCTGTGTATTTCAGTGTCTGTATATGTGTGTCTGTGTATTTCAGTGTCTGTATATGTGTGTCTGTGTATTTCGGTGTCTGTATATGAGTGTCTGTGTATTTCAGTGTCTGTATATGAGTGTCTGTGTATTTCAGTGTCTGTATATGTGTGTCTGTGTATTTCAGTGTCTGTATATGTGTGTCTGTGTATTTCAGTGTCTGTATATGAGTGTCTGTGTATTTCAGTGTCTGTATATGTGTGTCTGTGTATTTCAGTGTCTGTATATGAGTGTCTGTGTATTTCAGTGTCTGTATATGAGTGTCTGTGTATTTCAGTGTCTGTATATGAGTGTCTGTGTATATCAGTGTCTGTATATGAGTGTCTGTGTATATCAGTGTATGTAAAAGTGTCAGTTTTTCCATCATGTTGATGGAAATGGGACTGAGAGCGGTTCCCAGCTCAGAAATGTTTTGGGGTTGCCTTTCCTCAGTGGCTCTGAGTCTCCGATGTTGATCCGGTTACATGTGAATCCATCAGGGCCCCTTGGGGAGGGAGTTTCGGGGGAATTACAGGGATCAGGCCCTTGGCATTGGAAAGAATGGACCAAAGAGATTGATGAGGGTTTGAGTTGATGAACTGAGGGAGTGCTGGAGACCGGTGATGTTGTGATATTGGAATTCGATAGTTTTGGTGAGGATTTGTGTCTGAAGCTCGGCTCCAGGTTAAATCGGGCACTGTGGCTGAAAACAATCTGGTTCAGTACAACAGTGAATGTGGGGAAGGATTGGGTTCGGAGGGGAGGGAGTGAGGTTTGTGACGGAGACTTTGGACTTTTCAATGTTTATCAGGAGGAGCTTTCAACACATCCTGTGGTGCACAGTCTGACAGCAAAGACACAGTGAGGGGTGGTGAGGTTAAACTGACTGTTCTCAGCGACCCTCAGGAACATGGTGTCAGAATGAAGGAGAAAGTATTTAGGATTGAGATGAAGAGGAATGTCTTTGTCCAGAGGATGGTAAATCTGTAGAATTCTCTACTCCGTAGAACTGCAGAGATTCAATCATCGAGCAAATTCAAGGTCTACTTTTAACATTAAATAACACAAATGATTTGCAGAGAGAGCTGGGAATTGGCATTGAAAACACAGTAAAATGTCTGACAACACCAGGTTTTATTGGCATTGAGACAGACGGTCACTGCAAACACATCTGATTCTCCTGCAACTTCCTCATCTCAATTAACAGCGCAATATTACCATCTGCTGGCGGTGACCGGTACTGCGATCAATAAATTATTCCACTGGCGGCGTGGAGAATTATTTAAAATGTGGTATAGCACCGCCACCGGCTGGCGGAAAGTGGTACTGTCTGGGCTACAGCGCCGATCTGGGCACTTCCACAAACAAAGTTTGCACAGTCTAATATAAAAAATAACATCTAAAAATAGGGGGAATTAAAAAATCTGCGCAGTCTGACAGTGCCATTCGCTGGCTCAAAGAATAATTTGTCTTTAACTAGTTAGAAAGCCGATCAATACAATTGCCTGTCAACAAATTAAACCATTTCGAAAAAAAGTCATGCAATAGCACCACCAGGTGCCCACACGCGGTAATGCAGGACAAAAATAAATTTGTAAAATATCGACTTCAGCCAGCAGGTGGCGGTGTTTTCCACTAAAAGTATGATTTTTCCATTCAAAGTTGTTTTTACTTCCTTCCCTCAATAAATATCGATACAGCTCATCAGTAAAGTAATAACTAAGGTCCTGGTAGTAAAATAACATGACTTAAACGAACGATGAAACAAATGCGGACCTGAATGTTCTTACTAAAAATTATTTTACTTTTTGTTAGAAATAACCAGGTTAGAAACAAACCTGTAGACAGTTTGGGGTTTTAGGTTTGCTGTTTTCTGACAAGTGGCACATTTGTACCAAGTAAATTATATTTCTACAATATTGTCCACTGTTGAATTGAACAGGGAAATAAGTTGTTGCAGCATCACCAGAAGCCATTAGGTGGAGCTGTTGCGCTGGGTTTTAAAAATCTAATTTTGTTGCTGCAAGACCATTCTCATGATGTGGAGATGCTGATGACAAAATTTACATGTACCTTTAAGACTTGATTACCTGTAAAGACTCGCATTCCAACCATTATTTTGTAAACTGAGTTTGTGTCTTTACATGCCCTGTTTGTGAACAGGAGTATGGTAGGATGAGAGAAGAATTGGCGAATGTGGACTGGGGGAGCGCGTTGGAGGGAGGGTCTGTTGAGGAGCAGTGGAGGATCTTTAAGGAGATCTTTCTTGGTGCTCAGCAGAAATTTATTCCGATGGTCAAAAAGGATAGTAGGAGGAGAGGTAATAAGCCGTGGATAATGAAGGAGGTGAAGGAAAGTGTTAAATTAAAAGCGGAGGAATTTAGAGTAGCTAAGAGTAGTGGGCGAGAAGAGGATTGGGAGAGGTTTAAATGTCAACAAAGATTGACAAAGAAGTTGATAAAGAAGGGTAGGAGAAACTATGAAGCTGGGCTAGCGCTTAATATAAAAAAGGATAGCAAGAGTTTTTATAAATATATAAAAAGGAAGAGGCTGGCTAGGGTGAACGTTGGTCCTTTAGAGGATGAGAAAGGGGAGCTAGTGGTAGGGGATGGGGATATGGCTAAGGTATTGAATAACTTTTTTGTTTCTGTCTTCACGGAGGAGGACGTGAATAATTTGCCGGGTGTTAGCGATGGAAAGGTGGTAGGACTGAAGTGTCTTAATGACATTACTGTTACTAGAGAGGCGGTGCTCGACAGACTGGAGGGGCTGATTGTGGACAAGTCCCCAGGACCAGATGGAATGCATCCGAGGGTTCTGAAAGAAATGGCGGAGGTGATAGTGGATGCCTTGGTGGTTAAATTCCAGACGTCGCTGGATTCTGGGGAAGTGCCAGATGATTGGAAAACGGCTAATGTTACGCCGTTGTTTAAGAAGGGTGCCAGGCAAAAGGCAGGGAATTATAGGCCGATTGGTTTAACGTCTGTGGTAGGTAAAATGTTAGAATCTGTCATTAAGGAGGAAATTGCGAGGCATCTTGATGGGAATTGCTTGATAGAGCAGACGCAGCACGGTTTCATTAAAGGGAAGTCATGTCTGACAAATTTACTGGAGTTCTATGAGGATGTGTCTAGGGCGGTGGATAGAGGAGAGCCGGTGGATGTGGTCTTTCTTGATTTTCAGAAGGCGTTTGACAAAGTACCTCACAAGAGGTTATTGCAGAAAGTCGAGGGACATGGAGTTGGGGGTAGGGCGAAAAACTGCAGCAGGCGACGGTACAGAGGGATCTCGGGGTCCTTGTGCATGAGTCGCAAAAACCCACCTTGCAGCAGGTGGTCAGGAAGGCGAATGGGACGTTGGCCTTCATAGCGAGGGGGATTGAATATAAAAGTAGGGAGGTCTTGCTGCAGCTGTATAGGGCATTGGTGAGGCCGCAGCTGGAGTACTGTGTGCAGTTTTGGGCGCCGCACCTGCGCAAAGATATTTTGGTCTTAGAGGGAGTGCAGAGGAGGTTTACTAGGCTGATACCTAGTTGAGGGGGTTGAGCTATGAGGAGAGGCTGAATAAACTGGGCTTGTACTCATTAGAGTTTAGAAGAATGAGGGGAGATCTCATTGAGACGTATAAGATGATGAATGGGATGGATAGGATAGAGGTGGAGAGACTCTTCCCGCTCAGAAAGGATAGTAGGACTAGGGGGCACATCCTCAAGATAAAGGGGGGGGGGGGGGCGGTTTAGAACGGAGTTGAGGAGGAACTTCTTCACTCAAAGGGTGGTGAATCTCTGGAATTCTCTGCCCATTGAGGTGGTGGAGGCTGCCTCGCTAAATATTTTTAAGACGCGGGTTGATGGGTTTTTGATAAGAGAGGGGATTAAGGGTTATGGGGAGAGGGCCGGAATGTGGAACTGAGCCACGACAGATCAGCCATGATCTTATTGAATGGCGGGGCAGGCTCGAAGGGCCAGATGGCCTACTCCTGCTCCTATTTCTTATGTTCTTATGTTCTTACAACTCCCACTTACCTGATGAAGGGGCAGCACTCCAAAAGCTAGTGGCTTATGCTACCAAATAAACTTGTTGGACTTTACCCTGGTGTTATGAGATTTCTTACTGTTTTACCATTCTCAGCCAGGGGGAGGTGGTGTTGCTCCATCCAATTTCACTTTAATTTGGGATATCCATCAACTCCCCAATTATCAAACCAGGAGGGTTTTATTATATCGTAATTATAATACAGTGGTTGCTGGAATCTGAAACAAAAACAGAAAATGCTAGAAAATCTTAGCAGGCATAGAATCCCTACAGTGCAGAAAGAAGCCATTCGGCCCATCGAGCCTGTAACAACAATCCCACCCAGGCTCTACCCTGTAACCCCATGTATTTACCCTCCTAATCCCCCAACACTAAGGGGCAATTTATCATGGCCAATCAACCGGATCTACACATCTTTGGACTGTGGAGGAAACAGGAGCACCCGGAGGAAACGCACACAGATAGAATGTGTAAACTCTACACAGACGGTAACCCAAGGCCAGAATCAAACCTGGTTCCCTGGTGCTGTGAGGGAGTAATGCTAACCAATGTGCCACTGTACCACCCATGGTGACAATCTCAATGCTGACAATCTCAAATAAAATCTCAAAATGCTGGAAAGAAACAGAGCAGGGAGGTGGAGAGAAATAATCTTTTCATACAGTGCAGGTCCATCGAGTCTGCACCAACTCTCTGACAGACCACCTCTCACAGGCCCACACTCTTCCCCAACATATTCTTCCCGCCAATCCCCGTAACCTGCACATCTTGGGACACTAAGAGGCATTTGGTATAGAATGGCCAATCTAACTAACATTTGGACCATGCAAAGAAAAAACAGAGCAGGGTATAAAAAGGGAGGTGGTGTAGCACCATGAATTAAGGCATCAATTTTTACAATAAGGAAAGATGATATCTTGGAAGGGTCTTTAAACAAGGATTATGTGGGTACAACATAAAAATTTAAGTGGGTAGATAACTGGGAGTTTATTATAGACACCCAGAGGGTCAGCGGGAAATAGAGGAGCAGATATGTAGCCAATTCACTGATGTGTGTAAGAATAATAATTGGGTAATTATAACAGGGATTTCAACTTCCTCAACACAAATTGAGATAGTCACAGTGTTCAGGGTTTAGAGGGAGTGGATTCCTTGAAATGTATCCAGGGGAATTTTGGGCCTTATAAGAACATAATAAGAACATAAGAAATAGGAGCAGGAGTAGGCCATCTGGCCCTTCGAGCCTGCCCCGCCATTCAATAAGATCATGGCTGATCTGTCGTGGCTCAGCTCCACCTCCCCGCCCTCTCCCCATAACCCTTAATCCCTTCTCTTATCAAAAACCCATCAACCCGTTTCTTAAAGATATTTAGCGAGGCAGCCTCCACCACTTCAACGGGCAGAGAATTCCAGAGATTCACCACCCTTTGAGTGAAGAAGTTCCTCCTCAACTCTGTTCTAAACTGCCTCCCTTTTATCTTGAGGCTGTGCCCCCTAGTCCTACTGTCCTTTCTGAGCGGGAAGAGTCTCTCCACCTCTATCCTATCCATCCCATTCATCATCTTATACGTCTCAATGAGATCTCCCCTCATTCTTCTAAACTCTAACGAGTACAAGCCTAGTTTATCCAGCCTCTCCTCATAGCTCAATCCAGTCCTGCTCAGTGGTTTCTGTCTCTGGGTCCTCTTCACTCTCCCAATCTCCTCGGGGCTGCTGTGTGTCTCCAGGCCCCAGCTCTTCACCCACTCTTTTTAGTGTGTTACCTGTCCCTGGGTCCACCCATCTCACATTTCACAGCATCCAAATATCAGACAGCAGCTCACTAATTCTGAACCAAAGTTCCTCAAGCGGCAGACATGCCTGCCTGGATCATATTGGCATCTACTCGAACCCATATACTTCACTTGCCCTGCCATTCAATAGAAATCTGGAATTGAAAGTTTAATGGTATTGAAATCATTGTCGATTGTTGTAAAAACCCATCTAGTACACAAATGTCCTTTAGGGAAGGAAATCTGCCATTCTTACCTGGCCTACATGTAACTCCAGATGCAAAGCAATGTGGTTGACTCTGAAATGGCCTAACAGGGCAATTAGGAATGGGTAACAAATGCCAGCCTTGCCAGCAACTCCTACATCCCATGAAAGAATACATCTTGAAGTGTTACAATTATCTAATTATTTTACTGATTAAATTTTTAATTAATACTTCCAGCCCTGCCTGTGCTTATATTCGTATTATTTTAATTAATAATCTGTTGACCCTGACTGAGACTCCCTGTTTAGGTGAGATAAATTAAGGTGCTCAGAAGAAAAATGGGGTTTTATCTATCTTGTTTCCTGTAACATCGCACCTTGATTTTTCTTTCTGAGCAGCTCCTGGCAGGGGCAATTAACCCCATTCCTCGTGAAGTCAGAGAATGTAAGAACTAGGAGCAGGATTCAGCACCTCAAGTCTGCCTTACCAAAATACAATCATGGCTGATCTCATCTCTGCCTCACTTTCGTGCTCTAAATAAAGAATCTCAATCAGGGTCAGCAGAATGGGCAATGGGGAACCTGTGGATGTGGTATATCTGGATTTCCACAAGTCATTTGACAAAGTACCACACCAAAGGCTGCTGCATTGAAGTGTACAGTGTTACAGGTAATGTATTAGCATGGATAGAGGATTGGCTAACTGACAGAAAGCAAAGGTGGGGGGGTAAATCTATGTTTTCCTGGTTGGCAATCAGTTGACTAATGGTGTGCCTCAGGGATCAGTGCGGGACCGCAATTGTTTATGATTTAAATAGATGATTTGGAGTTGGGAACCAAGTGTAATGTGTCAAAATTGGCAGATGATACTGAGTGGCAGAGCAAAGGGATGTAGATAGTCCAACTGAGTGGGCAAGGATCTGGCAGATGGAGTACAATGTTGGTAAATGTGAGGTCACCTATTTTGGTAGGAATAACAGCAAAATGGTAAGTGGTAAAAGAAATTCCACTTTCTTTTACCACTTACTATGCAGAGGGACCTGGGTGTCACTGTGCAGGAATCTCAAGAAGTTGGTTTGCAGGTGCAGCAGGTCAATAAGGCGGCAAATGGAATTTTTAAAAAGTGAGGTTAAGTTGCAGCTTATAAGGTGATGGTGAGGCCATACTTGGAGTACTGTGTACAGTTTTGGTCTCCTTACTTGAGAAAGGATATACTGACACAGGAGGGGGTGCAGAGGAGATTCACTAGATTGGTTCTGTACTTGAGAGTGTTGGCTTATGAGGACAGACTGAGTAGACTGGGGTTATACTCATTGGAATTCAGAAGAATGAGGGGAGATCTTATAGAAACACATAAGATTATGAAGGGAACAGATAAGATAGAATCAGGGAAGTTGTTTCCACTGGCAGGTGAAACCATAACTAGGGAACATGGCCTCAAAATAAGGGGGAGCAGATTTAGGACTCAGGAGAAACTTCTTCACACAAAGGGTTCTGAACCTGTGGAATTCTCTGTCTAGTGAAGCAGTTGAGAGGACCTCATTGAATGTTTTTAAGGCAAAGATAAATTTTTGAACAGTAAAGGAATTAAGGGTTATGGTGAGTGGGCGGGCAAGTGGAGCTGAGTCCATAAAACGATCAGCCATGATCTTATTGAATGGCGGAGGAGTCTCGAGGAGCCATTTAGCCTACTCCTGCTCCTAGTTCTTATGTTCTTAATATTAATTGAAATAATAATGAATATAAACACAGGCATGACTAGAAGAATTAATTAAAAATTTAATCAGTAAAATAATTAGATAATTAGGCCAGCATTGTGACATAGTGGTTAGCACTGATGTCTCACAGCACCAGGGACTTGGGTTTGATTCCTGTGTGACTGTCTGTGCAGTTTTCCCTCATGTAGGCATGAGTTTCCTCTGGGTGCTCCAGTTTCCTCCCAAAGTCCAATGATGTGCGGATTAGGTGGATTGACCATGCTAAATTGCCCTTTAGCGTCAGGCGGACTAGCTGGGGTAAATGCATGGGGTTATGGGGATAGGATCTCCGTGGGATTGGAGTTGGGGCAGACCTGATGAGCCAAAAATGGCCTCCTTCTGCACTGTCTTCTTTCACGGGTTGTGGGTACTGCTGGCCACATCCCTAATTGCTATTAGGCCATTTCAGAGTCAACCCCATTGCTTTGGATGTGGACTCACATATAGGCCAGACCAAGCAAAGGTGGCAGATTTCCTTCCCTAAATTTGTCCACCTCTTCCTTAAATTTACTCAATGTCCTGGCACCCACCATGCTTTGGGATAGTGAATTCCACAGACATGACCTTTCCTGAGAAGAAACTTCTCCTCATTTCTGCTTTAAATTTGCCATCCTTGTCCGAAACTTACACTGGGTGCACGCTGCCCGACACCCAGTGTCTGTTGGGATAGGCTCTGACTCCCCACAACCCTGAATTGGAGTAAGTGGTCGGTGAAAGTGAAGCTTTAACCTTCTGGGAGCAGAGTGAGAAACAGAGACAGGAAAGAAGTCCCAGCCAGACTGGGAAACCAGTGAAGGGATAGAGGATGGGACTGGGTGGTTTGACTGACTGAAGCAGGGAGTAAATGAAGGAAAGTGAAACAAGATATTTAATACACTTTTTATTTTCATCGTTTAATAATTATAGTTGCGTGGCAGTACAAAATCTGAGCATTGCTACAAAATAAACATATGCTGTCAAAGCTTTTTGTCTTCCATACATTGGGACAGATGCAAGAATGTCAAATTTTGAAGGAAGCAATAATTTATACTGCCACGAGAAAAGGGTGCTGATTGGTTGGAAATTAGTTCTGATCAGGCAAGGTGCCATCAAGGGAAATGCATCAGGGAGCAGCGTTCCCCCTTGTCTCCCAGGCTTTTATTTAATTCCAAAGAGGGATTGAACCTTGCCTGAACCAAAAAAATATGGAGGACAATAACTCCTTGGTAAATTCTCCGTGGCAACACCTCCACTAATCAGTGCCAACTCGCCAACCCATCATGCTGTGTAAATTGTAGCCCACTTTGAAATTTGGCATTCTTGTCTCTATCCCAATGACAGCCAAGTAGAAAGCTTCTGACGTTATATTTTAACCTGAACACAAAAAAGGAGGTTCCCCCATGAGCAAAGAATTCCTGAGTATATAGC
The DNA here is from genome assembly GCA_037974335.1 of Prionace glauca. NCBI lineage: Eukaryota > Metazoa > Chordata > Chondrichthyes > Carcharhiniformes > Carcharhinidae > Prionace > Prionace glauca. The sequence continues at coordinate 130,297,855 of CM075729.1, read as the reverse complement.
TCCCTTTTAAGTTGCAAATAATTCAATTTAAAAATAAGTATCAAAGCCTTTAGTCGCAGGTAGGATAATGGTGAGGTTATAACATTACTTATTTTACTTGGGTAACTTGCAGCAAAGTCAGAACTAAAGATTATAGGTGGAATTTTATAAGAATTATTCTAAATTCCAGCTGGCATGAAAATGGGAGAGTTGCAGATCCGTTTCTTGGGTACATTTTCACTCCCAATCCTATGGACTCAAGACACTGAAAATATGGGCTAGACTGTTTCTAGCTGCTACAGGCAGTGGGTGGGGCTTAATTCATCGGCCCCACCCCCCCCCCACCTGATTGTGAGGTAGAATGGCAGCAGGACCCTTCCCCCCCATACCAATCACCTGCAGAATGGCAGCCGGCCCTCTCACACCCCACATTTATACTGATCACCTACAGATTGGCAGCAGGTCCCCTCTCTATTCCCTCCCATCCTCGATCAGGCTGCATTGGTCAAACCTACTACCCAAGTCCCGGCACCCATAGGCCCTACCTGCACCCCCTCCCTGGCACTACCCAGTGGGCAGTGTGAAGGTACTCAGTGAGCAGTGCCAAGCTATCAGGCTGGCACTGCCCATGAGGTGGCCCCTTTACCCTCAGCCTCCCTGGGAGTCACGTTAGCCTCTGGTTCTACTGCCAAGGCTAACACAGCTGTTACCCGTTCATGGGAGAAGTGTAATCCTCACCAGAAAAGATCTCTCCCTGCAAGACCAAAGCAAGCGGATGGTAATGATCACTATTATACATTAAAGTAACTTTCTCAGTCTTTGCCTATTTCTGCCTTGTAACAGACTTCCCAAAGAAAACCCTGGGACTTGGAACCTTTTTTCAGGCCCAGTTCAGATTTTCAGGCATTTGTTTACATCCGAAGTGAAGAAGAAAGGATAAATTTTTCCGGTGAATTTACTCTCCGTGAAAATGTGGAGGTGAATCTTGGTGTCCACGTTGTAAAATGAAACTATTCCAGACTCATAACTGAGATAAACTCCCACCTTCTTGACGATCTGACTGACATGGAGAGGGGATCGGGGAGAGGAGTTTACAGAAAGCTGGTTCCCATCCTGCCCAATGGTCCAGAATCCATTCTCTGGGATCAAAGGGATGCCTTTCTTCCTCTCCACAGACTCTGCAGCTACCCCGAGTCTCCAGACCTGATTCCCCGTCACCTCCACCTCCCAGTAATGTCTCCCCGATAGGAATCCCTGTGATCCCAGCACACAGGGACTGTCTGCAAACTTCTTCTCACTGTCAGGTTGATTCGACCTCCTCGGTCCAGTGAATTTCAAACTCTTCAGATCCTCAGACACCTCGAGCATGGGACTCGCTGTTTCCATACCCAGAGTCACAGAGACTGGGAAGAAAGCAGAGAGTTAAGAGTCACTGGTGTCACTGAGGGAGGAGGGACGTAGTGAAGAGAAGCAGACTCCTGCTGTGAGAGTTGAGGGGGAAGACAGCCATTGCAGGATAGGGGCGAGACGTTCACAGAATACCATAGTGCAGAACAGGCCCTTTGGCCTATCAAGTCTGCACCGATGAATGAAAAACCCTGACCAGCCCACCTAATCACACTTGATCCATAGCCTGAATGTTACGGTGTTCCAAGTGTTCATCCAGATACTTTTTAAAAGGATGTGAAGCATTCTGTCTCCACCACCCTCCCAGGTAGCACATTCCAGACCCTCACCGCCCTCTGGGTAACAAGGCTTTTCCTCAAATCCCTCCTCAACCTCCCACCCCTCTCTTTTAACTTGTGTACCCTCCTAACTGACCCTTCAACTAAGAGGAACAGCTATCCACTGTGCTTATGCCCCTCAGAAATCAGAGTAGTCCTTGGATTTGTCTGAAGTGGGGGCAGAGACCTGGTGGAAGGGGGTCGGAGGCAGAGGTCAAACCGGCCAGGGGTGTTCCATGCTAGTGGGGAGGTCTTTTAAGAGTGGGCAGAGTTTGAAGTTGCTGCTTTGGGTAAGGGAAGGGGGGTTCGTGTCACTGCGACAAGGTTCTGAGGGAACCAGGCCACTGCAGTTGGAGGAGGGGGGGTTGAGGTTCGAGGACAGAGAGCCATTGGAGGGGTCCAAGTGGGGCACAGGGAGGCCAGGGATAATCCGGGGGGCGTGGAAAACTGCTTGATGTGATCTTGGACGGAGGAGAAAGCGAGCCATTGGATGGGTTGTGGGGTGACGGGGGTGAGCTGGGCGGAGAACCACTGGTGGGTCCAAAGGGGAATTCAGCTGTTGGAGTCCACTCAAGGCAGGCAGAGGTCTATGAGGAGGCAGAGAACCACCAGGTTGGAGTCCAAGAGCCACTGGGTTGTCTGAGGGGATGACGATAGTAGTCATGATGTGGGTATGCCGGCGTTGGATCCAGGGAGCAATAGGGGTAGGGGATTTGAGAACAGCAGAGAGACCTGGGTTGGGGGGGGGGGTTTGCAGAGAGCAACTTTGAACAAGGGGGGAAGCAGAGAATAGCTGCACCCAAAGGGGGAAGAAACTCAGTGGGACCAGGGAAGATTCTGTCAATGATCACCATTTCTGATTTGATTTCTAATTCCATGACATAAGAATGGGGGAGGGGGGGGGGGTGGGAATGACAATCTGACAACAGCGGAAATGCTGAGGCTTCCACAGAGGGAGATCACAGCATCTAAAAATATCAAACATTACACTCACCCGCATCAGCACTGTGGGATTCTGCGGATAGAAATAAGAAAATGAACAGAAACTGGAACTAGAGCCTCAAAGTCAGTTTAAATACTGGTCACAGTTTAATGTATCACAAAGTGTTTTACATTATCTAGGTTTCATGCACCCTCCATATTGCTTACCAGATTACTGATTAAGGAAACTTACTGTTGGAGTGTGTGTATTTGTAGATAATAGGTGTATGTACGCGCAGGTATGGTTGTGTCTGGATGGGTGAGTACATGTATGCAGATATGGGCAGGTGTAAATGCATACAAGTCTGTGTGTTGATTTGGGTCCATGCGCATATGTCAGCAGATGTGTGTGTTTGGGACTGCGTCTGTGTGCTTCTGCATGTTTTACTGTGCGTCTATATTGGATAGGAATTAGCCAGAAATGACACTAGCAATTTCCCCACAGGCATGGTGATATTTTATAGAACAGTTTGGATTCCTGACGCACTGGCCCCACTACTGGGGGTAGAGGGAGCTGTACCATGGAGACAGGTTTCACCTGAACTGCGCTGGGACCACTGCCCGAGCAAATTGTAGAACTAAAACTTTATAGAGCATTTTAAATTAACGAGTGGGATGTTGTGGTGTTTAAGGGAAAGAACAAGGTAATAATACAAGATAGCAATATTGATAATAGTAACCAGAATGTAACAGGAAGAGAAAGCACATACAATCATATCAGAGTAGGGAAAAGTGAGGTTAGGATACGAAAAAATACAGTCAGAGTAGAGAAAAATGGCAAAAGACACAGAAATGAAGGCTCTTTATCCAAATGCACATTTGATTTTAACAAGATGTATCCAATGATAGCTCAAATGATATGGGAGCCATTAAAAATTCAATGGCAAAGTGATTGGGATTTGAACATTCAATGGCATTTCACATTTCCAAAGGGCAAGGAGAAAGGAAAAGGAGGTGTCATCTCTGTTAAGAAAGGATGAGATCAGTGCAGAAGCGAGAAATGATCTTGGTTCAGAGAATCAAAATGTAGAATCAGTTTGAAAGATTTTAATCATAGAAATCATAGAAAAATTATAGAAACCCTACATTACAGAAAGAGGCCATTCGGCCCATCGAGTCTGCACCGATCAAAATCCCACTCAGGCCCTACCTCCATATCCCTACATATTTATCCACCAATCCCTCTAACCTGTACATCTCAAGACACTAAGCAGCAATTTTTTAGCATGGCCAATCAACCTAAACCGCACATCTTTGGACTGTGGGAGGAAACCGGACACCTGGAGGAAACCCATGCAGACATGAGGAGAATGTGCAAACTCCACACAGACAGTGACCCAAGCCAGGAATTGAACCCATGGAGCTGTGAAGCTACCATGCCGCCCTTCAGTAGATTGGTTGAATTGACTTGACAAATGTAGCCTGATGAATGAGTTCATAGAGTGCATTCAGGACAGTTAGTCACAACAATAAGTCTTAGAATCGACCAGGGAGTAGGTTATTTTAGGCATGGTAATGTATAATGAGGTAAGGTTAATTAATAAACTCACAGTAAAGGTCCTTCTGGTAAGAATGAGTACATAAAATAATTTCACATTTGAGTTTGTGGGTGAGAAATGTAGATCAGAAACTAGAGTCTTAAACTTTGATAAGGGCAATACAAAGCCAAGGAAACAGAGTTGGCTAAAGTGAACTTGGAAAAGTGTTTAACAGGTAAGGCAGAGAAGCAGTGGCAAATATTTAAAGGGGATATTTCCTAACTCTCAAAGATATGGTCTATTGAGAAAGTAAGGACTCTATAAGAAGGATGCACCATCGATGACAAATTATGTTAAGATTGTATTAATTTGAAAAAGATGTATGAAGTAATGAAGATTAGTGGTAGCCCAAAAACCAGCAAAAGGTAATGAAACAAGAGGAAGAAATTGGAGTCTGAGAGAAAAGTAGCAAGAGGCATAAAAAAGGCAGTAAAAGATTCCACAAGTATAAGAAAAGGGAGAAGTTAGGGTGAGCAGTGGGTGCTTTAGAGATTGAGGCTGGGGAGTTAATCATTGAAAAGAAGAAAATGACAGAGATTTAAACAGCTATTTTGCATCTTTCTTCAAAAAAATTACAATAAATATATCAGATATGGTAGAAGAGGAGGGGCAAAAGAAAGAGAGGAACTCCATTACTACAGGGAAAGTACAAGGAAAGTTCATGGGAGTAAGGGCGATAAGTTTGATGGGTCTGATAGCTTGCATCCTAGGCTCTTAAAAGATTGGCTGCAGAGATTGGGAATGTATTCAAGAACAAGAAATAGAAGCAGCAGTACGCCACTAGGCCGTTCAGGCCTGTCCTACCATTCAATACAATCATGGCTGATCCAGGCCTTTACTGTGCAATTCCTCCACAGCACTCTCTTCCTCGATCTATCAAATATTTATCCACTTCAAATCCTTCTAATAATCCAGACTCCATCACCCTTTGGAGCAGAGAATTCCAGAGATTTACAACCTCCCTGAGAAGAAATTTCTACACACCTCAGGTTTAAATGGCTGGCCCTTTATCCTGTACGATGTGAACCTGTTCAAGGCTCTCCCACTAGTGAGAACATCTCACCATCTATCCTGTCAAGCCCCCTCAGGTTCTTATTGTTTGAATAAAGTCACCCCTCACTCTTCTAAATTCTGAGGAATACAGACTATTCAGTCTCTCTTGATAGATTCTCGTCCCAGGAATTAGCCAGTCAATCTCCTTTGGGCTGCCTCCATGTTACTATATTCTTTTTAAGCTATGGGGACCAAAACTGTACACAGTAGGTCTCACTAACAAAAACCCAGCTTGCAGGTGCAGCAGGTGGTTAGGAAGGCGAATGGGATGCTGGCCTTCAGAGCGAGGGGGATTGAATATAAAAGTAGAGAGATCTTGCTGCAGCTGTATAGGGCATTGGTGAGGCCACAGCCGGAGTACTGTGTGCAGTTTTGGGCGCCGCACCTGCGCAAAGATATTTTGGCCTTGGAGGGAGTGCAGAGGAGGTTTACTAGGCTGATACCGGAGTTGAGGGGCTTGAGCTATGAGGAGAGGCTGAATAAACTCGTTGGAGTTCAGAAGAATGAGGGGAGATCTCATTGAGACGTATAAGATGATGAATGGGATGGATAGGATAGAGGTGGAGAGACTCTTCCCGCTCAAAAAAGACAGTAGGACTAGGGGGCACAGCCTCAAGATAAAGGGGAGGCGGTTTAGAACAGAGTTGAGGAGGAACTTCTTCACTCAAAGGGTGGTGAATCTCTGGAATTCTCTGCCCGTTGAAGTGGTGGAGGCTGCCTCGCTAAATATTTTTAAGAAGCGGGTTGATGGGTTTTTGATAAGAGAAGGGATGAAGGGTTATGGGGAGAGGGCGGAAAAGTGGAACTGAGCCACGACAGATCAGCCATGATCTTATTGAATGGCGGGGCAGGCTCGAAGGGCTAGATGGCCTACTCCTGCTCCTATTTCTTATGTTCTTATGTTCCTAACACAGACACATACAAACTCACACACACACACATACAAACTCACCCAGTGTTAACACAGGCACATGCAAACTCACCCATCTCACACACACACACATACAAACTCACCCAGTGTTAACACACACACACACAAACGCACCCATCTCACACACACACACATACAAACTCACCCAGTGTTAACACACACACACACAAACTCACCCATCTCACACACACACACACACATACAAACTCACCCGGTGTTAACACAGGCACATACAAACTCACCCATCTCACTCACTCACACACACACATACAAACTCACCCAGTGTTAACACAGACACATACAAACTCACCCATCTCACACACACACATACAAACTCACCCAGTGTTAACACACACACACACAAATGCACCCATCTCACACACACACACATACAAACTCACCCAGTGTTAACACACACACATACAAACTCACCCATCTCACACACACACACATACAAACTCACCCAGTGTTAACACAGACACATACAAACTCACCCATCTCACACACACACATACAAACTCATCCAGTGTTAACACACACACACACAAATGCACCCATCTCACACACACACACATACAAACTCACCCAGTGTTAACACACACACACACACACATACAAACTCACCCGGTGTTAACACAGGCACATACAAACTCACCCATCTCACTCACTCACACACACACATACAAACTCACCCAGTGTTAACACAGACACATACAAACTCACCCATCTCACACACACACATACAAACTCACCCAGTGTTAACACACACACACACAAATGCACCCATCTCACACACACACACATACAAACTCACCCAGTGTTAACACACACACACACACACACATACAAACTCACCCAGTGTTAACACACACACATACAAACTCACCCACCTCACACACACATACAAACTCACCCACCTCACACACACACACATACAAACTCACCCACCTCACACACACACACATACAAACTCACCCAGTGTTAACACACACACATACAAACTCACCCATCTCACACACACACACATACAAACTCACCCAGTGTTAACACAGGCACATACAAACTCACCCATCTCACACACACACACACATACACACAAATACAAACTCACCCAGTGTTCACACACACACACACAAACTCACCCAGTGTTCACACACACACACACACAAACTCACCCATCTCACTCACTCACACACACACACATACAAACTCACCCAGTGTTCACACACACAAACTCACCCATCTCACTCACTCACAGACACACACACACATACAAACTCACCCAGTGTTCACACACACACACACACACACAAACTCACCCAGTGTTAACACACACATACAAACTCACCCATCTCACACACACACACACACATACAAACTCACCCAGTGTTAACACACACACATACAAACTCACCCATCTCACACACACACACACAGACAAACTCACCCAGTGTTAACACACACACATACAAACTCACCCATCTCACACACACACACATACAAACTCACCCAGTGTTAACACACACACATACAAACTCACCCAGTGTTAACACACACACACATACAAACTCATCCAGTGTTAACACACACACACATACAAACTCACCCAGTGTTAACACACACACATACAAATTCACCCATCTCACACACACACACACATACAAACTCACCCAGTGTTAACACAGACACATACAAACTCACCCATCTCACAGACACACACACACATACAAACTCACCCATCTCACTCACTCACACACACACACATACAAACTCACCCAGTGTTAACACACACACATACAAACTCACCCAGTGTTAACACACACACATACAAACTCACCCATTTCACACACACACACACACACATACAAACTCACCCAGTGTTAACACACACACATACAAACTCACCCATCTCACACACACACACACACATACAAACTCACCCATCTCACTCACTCACACACACACATACAAACTCACGCAGTGTTAACACACACACACATACAAACTCACCCAGTGTTAACACACACACACATACAAACTCACCCAGTGTTAACACACACACATACAAACTCACCCATCTCACACACACACACACATACAAACTCACCCATCTCACACACACACACATACAAACTCACCCAGTGTTAACACAGACACATACAAACTCACCCATCTCACACACACACATACATACAAACTCACCCAGTGTTAACACACACATACAAACTCACCCATCTCACACACACACACATACAAACTCACCTAGTGTTAACACACACACATACAAACTCACCCATCTCACTCACTCACACACACATACAAACTCACCCAGTGTTAACACACACACATACAAACTCACCCCGTGTTAACACACACACATACAAACTCACCCAATGTTAACACACACACACATACAAACTCACCCAGTGTTAACACACACACACACAAACTCACCCATCTCTCACACACACACACACAAATACAAACTCACCCAGTGTTAACACACACACACACACACACATACAGACTCACCCAGTGTTAACACACACATACAAACTCACCCATCTCACACACACACACATACAAACTCACCCAGTGTTAACACAGGCACATACAAACTCACCCATCTCACTCACTCACACACACACACACATACAAACTCACCCAGTGTTAACACACACACACACACACATACAAACTCACCCAGTGTTAACACACACACATACAAACTCACCCATCTCACACACACACACATACAAACTCACCCAGTGTTAACACACACACACACACACATACAAACTCACCCAGTGTTAACACACACACATACAAACTCACCCATCTCACACACACACACATACAAACTCACCCAGTGTTAACACAGGCACATACAAACTCACCCATCTCACACACACACACACATACACACAAATATAAACTCACCCAGTGTTCACACACACACACACACAAACTCACCCAGTGTTCACACACACACACACACAAACTCACCCATCTCACTCACTCACACACACACACACACACATACAAACTCACCCAGTGTTCACAGACACACACACAAACTCACCCAGTGTTAACACACACATACAAACTCACCCATCTCACACACACACACACATACAAACTCACCCAGTGTTAACACACACACATACAAACTCACCCATCTCATACACACACACATACAAACTCACCCAGTGTTAACACACACACACATACAAACTCACCCAGTGTTAACACACACACACATACAAACTCACCCAGTGTTAACACACACATACAAACTCACCCATGTCACACACACACACATACAAACTCACCCATCTCACTCACTCACACACACACACACATACAAACTCACCCAGTGTTAACACACACACACATACAAACTCACCCAGTGTTAACACACACACATACAAACTCACCCATCTCACACACACAACATACAAACTCACCCAGTGTTAACACACACACATACAAACTCACCCATCTCACACACACACACACATACAAACTCACCCATCTCACTCACTCACACACACACACACATACAAACTCACCCAGTGTTAACACACACACACATACAAACTCACCCAGTGTTAACACACACACATACAAACTCACCCATCTCACACACACACACACACATACAAACTCACCCATCTCACACACACACACATACAAACTCACCCAGTGTTAACACAGACACATACAAACTCACCCATCTCACACACACACACACATACAAACTCACCCAGTGTTAACACACACACATACAAACTCACCCATCTCACTCACTCACACACACATACAAACTCACCCAGTGTTAACACACACATACATACAAACTCACCCAGTGTTAACACACACACACACAAACGCACCCATCTCACACACACACACATACAAACTCACCCAGTGTTAACACACACACACACAAACTCACCCATCTCACACACACACACACACATACAAACTCACCCGGTGTTAACACAGGCACATACAAACTCACCTATCTCACTCACTCACACACACACATACAAACTCACCCAGTGTTAACACAGACACATACAAACTCACCGATCTCACACACACACATACAAACTCACCCAGTGTTAACACACACACACACAAATGCACCCATCTTACACACACACACATACAAACTCACCCAGTGTTAACACACACACATACAAACTCACCCATCTCACACACACACACATACAAACTCACACAGTGTTAACACAGACACATACAAACTCACCCATCTCACACACACACATACAAACTCATCCAGTGTTAACACACACACACACAAATGCACCCATCTCACACACACACACATACAAACTCACCCAGTGTTAACACACACACACACACACATACAAACTCACGCAGTGTTAACACACACACATACAAACTCACCCGGTGTTAACACAGGCACATACAAACTCACCCATCTCACTCACTCACACACACACATACAAACTCACCCAGTGTTAACACAGACACATACAAACTCACCCATCTCACACACACACATACAAACTCACCCAGTGTTAACACACACACACACAAATGCACCCATCTCACACACACACACATACAAACTCACCCAGTGTTAACACACACACACACACACACATACAAACTCACCCAGTGTTAACACACACACATACAAACTCACCCACCTCACACACACATACAAACTCACCCACCTCACACACACACACATACAAACTCACCCACCTCACACACACACACATACAAACTCACCCAGTGTTAACACACACACATACAAACTCACCCATCTCACACACACACACATACAAACTCACCCAGTGTTAACACAGGCACATACAAACTCACCCATCTCACACACACACACACACATACACACAAATACAAACTCACCCAGTGTTCACACACACACACACAAACTCACCCAGTGTTCACACACACACACACACAAACTCACCCATCTCACTCACTCACACACACACACACATACAAACTCACCCAGTGTTCACACACACAAACTCACCCATCTCACTCACTCACAGACACACACACACATACAAACTCACCCAGTGTTCACACACACACACACACACACAAACTCACCCAGTGTTAACACACACATACAAACTCACCCATCTCACACACACACACACACATACAAACTCACCCAGTGTTAACACACACACATACAAACTCACCCATCTCACACACACACACACACATACAAACTCACCCAGTGTTAACACACACACACACAAATGCACCCATCTCACACACACACACATACAAACTCACCCAGTGTTAACACACACACACACACACACATACAAACTCACCCAGTGTTAACACACACACATACAAACTCACCCACCTCACACACACATACAAACTCACCCACCTCACACACACACACATACAAACTCACCCACCTCACACACACACACATACAAACTCACCCAGTGTTAACACACACACATACAAACTCACCCATCTCACACACACACACATACAAACTCACCCAGTGTTAACACAGGCACATACAAACTCACCCATCTCACACACACACACACACATACACACAAATACAAACTCACCCAGTGTTCACACACACACACACAAACTCACCCAGTGTTCACACACACACACACACAAACTCACCCATCTCACTCACTCACACACACACACACATACAAACTCACCCAGTGTTCACACACACAAACTCACCCATCTCACTCACTCACAGACACACACACACATACAAACTCACCCAGTGTTCACACACACACACACACACACAAACTCACCCAGTGTTAACACACACATACAAACTCACCCATCTCACACACACACACACACATACAAACTCACCCAGTGTTAACACACACACATACAAACTCACCCATCTCACACACACACACACACATACAAACTCACCCAGTGTTAACACACACACATACAAACTCACCCATCTCACACACACACACATACAAACTCACCCAGTGTTAACACACACACATACAAACTCACCCAGTGTTAACACACACACACATACAAACTCATCCAGTGTTAACACACACACACATACAAACTCACCCAGTGTTAACACACACACATACAAATTCACCCATCTCACACACACACACACACATACAAACTCACCCAGTGTTAACACAGACACATACAAACTCACCCATCTCACAGACACACACACACATACAAACTCACCCATCTCACTCACTCACACACACACACATACAAACTCACCCAGTGTTAACACACACACATACAAACTCACCCATTTCACACACACACACACACACATACAAACTCACCCAGTGTTAACACACACACATACAAACTCACCCATCTCACACACACACACACACATACAAACTCACCCATCTCACTCACTCACACACACACATACAAACTCACGCAGTGTTAACACACACACACATACAAACTCACGCAGTGTTAACACACACACACATACAAACTCACCCAGTGTTAACACACACACATACAAACTCACCCATCTCACACACACACACACACATACAAACTCACCCATCTCACACACACACACATACAAACTCACCCAGTGTTAACACAGACACATACAAACTCACCCATCTCACACACACACATACATACAAACTCACCCAGTGTTAACACACACATACAAACTCACCCATCTCACACACACACACATACAAACTCACCTAGTGTTAACACACACACATACAAACTCACCCATCTCACTCACTCACACACACATACAAACTCACCCAGTGTTAACACACACACATACAAACTCACCCCGTGTTAACACACACACATACAAACTCACCCAATGTTAACACACACACACATACAAACTCACCCAGTGTTAACACACACACACACAAACTCACCCATCTCTCACACACACACACACAAATACAAACTCACCCAGTGTTAACACACACACACACATACAGACTCACCCAGTGTTAACACACACATACACACTCACCCATCTCACACACACACACATACAAACTCACCCAGTGTTAGCACAGGCACATACAAACTCACCCATCTCACTCACTCACACACACACACACATACAAACTCACCCAGTGTTAACACACACACACACACACATACAAACTCACCCAGTGTTAACACACACACATACAAACTCACCCATCTCACACACACACACATACAAACTCACCCAGTGTTAACACACACACATACACACATACAAACTCACCCAGTGTTAACACACACACATACAAACTCACCCATCTCACACACACACACATACAAACTCACCCAGTGTTAACACACACACACATACAAACTCACCCAGTGTTAACACACACACACATACAAACTCACCCAGTGTTCACACACACACACACACAAACTCACCCAGTGTTCACACACACACACACACAAACTCACCCATCTCACTCACTCACACACACACACACACACATACAAACTCACCCAGTGTTCACAAACACACACACAAACTCACCCAGTGTTAACACACACATACAAACTCACCCATCTCACACACACAGACACATACAAACTCACCCAGTGTTAACACACACACATACAAACTCACCCATCTCACACACACACACATACAAACTCACCCAGTGTTAACACACACACACATACAAACTCACCCAGTGTTAACACACACACACATACAAACTCACCCAGTGTTAACACACACATACAAACTCACCCATGTCACACACACACACATACAAACTCACCCATCTCACTCACTCACACACACACACACATACAAACTCACCCAGTGTTAACACACACACACATACAAACTCACCCAGTGTTAACACACACACATACAAACTCACCCATCTCACACACACAACATACAAACTCACCCAGTGTTAACACACACACATACAAACTCACCCATCTCACACACACACACACACATACAAACTCACCCATCTCACTCACTCACACACACACACACATACAAACTCACCCAGTGTTAACACACACACACATACAAACTCACCCAGTGTTAACACACACACATACAAACTCACCCATCTCACACACACACACACACATACAAACTCACCCATCTCACACACACACACATACAAACTCACCCAGTGTTAACACAGACACATACAAACTCACCCATCTCACACACACACATACATACAAACTCACCCAGTGTTAACACACACACATACAAACTCACCCATCTCACTCACTCACACACACATACAAACTCACCCAGTGTTAACACACACACACATACAAACTCACCCAGTGTTAACACACACACATACAAACTCACCCATCTCACTCACTCACACACACATACAAACTCACCCAGTGTTAACACACACACACATACAAACTCACCCAGTGTTAACACACACACATACAAACTCACCCCGTGTTAACACACACACATACAAACTCACCCATCTCACACACACACATACAAACTCACCCAGTGTTAACACAGACACATACAAACTCACCCATCTCACACACACACACACACATACAAACTCACCCAGTGTTAACACAGACACATACAAACTCACCCATCTCACACACACACACACATACAAACTCACCCAGTGTTAACACAGACGCATACAAACTCACCCATCTCACACACACACATACAAACTCACCCATCTCACACACACACACATACAAACTCACCTAGTGTTAACACAGACACATACAAACTCACCCATCTCACACACACACACATACAAACTCACCCAGTGTTAACACAGACACATACAAACTCACCCATCTCACACACACACATACAAACTCACCCAGTGTTAACACAGACACATACAAACTCACCGATCTCACACACACACACATACAAACTCACCCAGTGTTAACACACACACATACAAACTCACCGATCTCACACACACACACATACAAACTCACCCAGTGTTAACACAGACACATACAAACTCACCGATCTCACACACACACACATACAAACTCACCCAGTGTTAACACACGCACATACAAACTCACCGATCTCACACACACACACATACAAACTCACCCAGTGTTAACACACACACACACAAACGCACCCATCTCACACACACACAGACATACAAACTCACCCAGTGTTAACACACACACACACAAACGCACCCATCTTACACACACACACATACACACAAACTCACCCAGTGTTAACACACACACACACAAACGCACCCATCTCACACACACACACATACAAACTCACCCATCTCACACACACACAGACATACAAACTCACCCAGTGTTAACACACACACACACAAACGCACCCATCTTACACACACACACACACATACAAACTCACCCAGTGTTAACACACACACACACAAACGCACCCATCTCACACACACACACATACAAACTCACCCATCTCACACACACACATACAAACTCACCCAGTGTTAACACACACACACACAAACGCACCCATCTCACACACACACACACACACAAATACAAACTCACCCAGTGTTCACACACACACACACAAACTCACCCAGTGTTAACACACACACACACATACAAACTCACCCAGTGTTAACACACACACATACACACAAACTCACCCAGTGTTAACACAGACACAGTTCCAGGTATCCAGCAGCAGGAGGCGACATTGCACTGTTAAACTTTACTGATCTTTGTACAGCTCGACATCACCATCGTCTGGCTGAAATCGGCACTACAATGAACTGCAAGGGAAAGTTCAACACTCTGGGCTGAATGGAAAATCTCCCAACTGCCTCAGAAGATGTCACCACTGAATTATGTGGCACTCTACACAGAGATACATTGGCTTACAATACATAACAGGGAGAACTCATACTGTCAGCCGTGTGTACCATCTGCAAGATGCACCAAGGTTCCTTCGGCGGCATCTCCCAAACCCATGACCATGGCCATCTAGAAAGGCAAGGGTAGCAGGAATCTGGGAACACCGCCACCTAGAAGTTCCCACTCACCATTGCTTTGAAATATATCGCTGTTCCTTCACTGCCGAAATCTGGAGCTCCCTCCTTCCCTTACAGCAGCGTGGATGTACCTACATCACAGGGACTGCAGCGGTTCAGGAGCCTCCACCTTCTCAAGGGGCAATAAATGCTGGTCCAGCCGAAAAGACCCAAGTCCAGTGAAAGAATAAAATAGAAGACTTTCCCAAAAAAAATGCCTCAGTCATTGTTACTTTTGTGACAATTCCGTTTGCTTTTGCACATGTGCTGTATGTGTTGTTGTGCATGTGCTGTCTGTCTCTTTAAGACAGGACAGCAGAAGAGGGTCATCTGACTTGAGCGACCAATGGTTCCTGAGGGTGAGTGATCACCCTAGATGCTGGAGTCCTCTCTAAGGCAGTATACTTTGGGAGCCATGTGGTAAGAATGTGACGACTGGAGCTCTGCAGCAGGGCAGCCTCACATGGCAAAACCTCCTAATTCTGGTTATCAACAAATACCAACTTGTTCCTATCAAAGCCTGAAGACTCTCTTGACAATTCCAGAGGCTAGACTCACAAAATAACGTAACGTATTGGTGATGAGATGGAATTGATTGAATGGCACGGCCTACCTGTGAGTACCCTGTTTGATTAAAGCTGGAAAAGAGGGACACCCATCTGATTTTTGGGAGAATAATCTCAGCGAATAGACTCTGTGACACAGAGTTGTTGAGCTGGTGCTAGTCAGTGAGGGGCTGTCAAAGTACCAAACCCAACGTGTGTCCAGTGAGTAAAGAGATTTGCTCAGATATATAATTAGAAATTGAAATGGGGAGTGATTAGCCTTCAGGAGTAAGAGAAGTAAAACTTGAGCTCAAGGGAAACCGGAAAAAGAGAAGAACAGGCAGGAGTTTTGAACTAAAAAGATGCAGCTCGAAGAAAACCGTTTCAGATTTAGAAAGGAGGAACTGGAAATGGAAAGCAAAGATCTTCAGTTGGACAAATCCAGATGGCTGAAAAGAGCAGGAAAGGAGAAACTGAGATTTATAAATCTCCCAATGGGAATAGAACCTGAAGGAAGGCCAGGGGGAGAGAGGAAAAATGCCTGCACCGAGGGATCCTCATCATAGAATCTCTGCAGAGCAGAAAGAGGCCATTCAGCCCATAGAGCCTGCACCAGCTCCCTGACAGAGGATCTCACCCAGGGCCTCTCCTGTAACCTCACATATTTACCCTGCAGATCCCCTAACCCACATATCTTGGGACATTACAGGGCAATATAGCATGGACGATGGGAGAGACGTTTTGGGGAGAAGTAGCCAACCTGATTTAAATAGAGAAATTAGTTTAAAAAGTATTTGAAGGGAAATGACTGGCCCTCGCTGGAAAGCAATGCTGCAGCTTAGAGAGTAAATAAAAAGACGTTCTGTACCTTCACTGATATATTTGTTGCAAAGTACATCTGCAAAGCAAGGCAACTACGTCTGAAGGACAACAGCCTTTGGAGAAAATAGATTACCACACAGTCTTAAGGTAGTAATGCATTTAAAGAAGCAATGCATTTAAAGTTGTACAACATTTAATGCAACAACCTCTGGAAGGACGAGGGATAGGAAAAACAGAGGTGACCCCAGAGAGAGGGCAACTCTGGAGGAAAAAAAAAGGGGGTCCGTAAGCAACGCAAGACTTCAGCTGAGGAAATTAAGACCTCAAAGAAGAAGCAATACTGGGGATTGGAGGAGGTAATAAGCCCTCAAAAAGCAACATCAGACTCAGAGCAGGCTGTGAAAGATTCTCTAGAAAGAAAGCACCAGTGGTTCCCAGGAGACTAAATGAAGAGCTGAAGGCAACGAGACTCAGTTTTGTCCAGTGCTTTTGTATTCTAATGAAAAGTTCCATGGAAGTTTCTAGCAATAAACAACAAACAAACGATAAAGCTGTAATCAGTCAGAAAGTAAGACGAGCCACAAGAGAAGAAGTAGTAAAAGTGAAGAAAATAAGAGTTGGATAAACTTTCACCGAGGAGTATAGCAAATAGAAAATGAGGTGAAAGTTCACGATCCTAATCTAAATAAGAAGCGGTAAGCTCAATAAAAGCCAAGAAAACACAATATGAAGAAGAAGGAATTAGCTAGGAAATCTATTGGGGCCGGGAAGAAACTGCCTACGTTTGCCAGCAAGTGGTGAAGGGACTGCAGCACCAACATGCAGATGTGAATAAAGGGTAAAAACATGGTTGAGAGAAAAAGCACAAGTGGAACACAACAACAGAGGTCACAGCATGAAACCTGAAGAGCCAAGGAAACCCCATGTAATGGATACTATCAGTTTTGTGATGAGTGGGAGAACTATTCTTCTCGGAATAGAACACATCAGAGATTTGACCCATGGCATTCACACAGGACATTCTGTTTTTAGTTTTAGAAGTTTATTTATTAGTGTCACCAAGTAGGCTTACATTAACGCTGCAATGAAGTTACTGAGCTACACACTGAGGTAGAATTTTGCACGGCCAATTCACCTAACCAGCACGTCTTTCGGACTGGGAGGAAATCAGAGCACCCGGAGGAAATCCATACAGACCACGGGGAGAACGTGCAAACTCCACATAGACAGTGACCCAAGCTGGGAAGTGAACCTGGGTCCCTGGCACTGTGAGGCAGCAGTGCTAACCACTGTGTCACTATGCTGTGTGTCATCTACAGCAAGACTCATCGTACTATTAAGCAGAACTCAGAGCAGAGCTATCATTTACCAGAGCCATTATTGGGAATTCTCTAGAAATCCAGTTGAAAGATTGAACTACCAGCTGTGGGCTTAAGAAATTGGCGTTCTGCCAAGAGGCAGAAACAGCCTTGTGGTTGAGGAGGACTTAGCAATGGACAAACCCAAAGAGAGAACACAACGGTTGGAATAAGTTAACAATTCAAGAGAATTTTCTCAAATATTACAAGATGGAAGAAATGATGAATCATAGAATCCCTACAGTATAGAAGGAGGTCATTTGGCCCATCGAGCCTGCCCTGCCAACAATCCTACCCAGACCCTATCTCTATAACCCCACATATTTACCCTGCTAATTCTCTGACACTAAGGGGTAATTTAGCATGGCCAGTCAACCCAACCCCCACATCTTTGGACTGTGGGAGGAAACCGGAGCACCCAGAGGAAACCCACACAGACATGGGGAGAATGTGCAGACTCCACACTGTGACTCAAGGCCAGAATTGAACCTGGGTCCCTGGCACTGTGAGACAGGAGTGCGAACCACTGTGCCACCCTCTGAATGTAGAAGTAAGAACAAAAAGAACATTTCAGTTCTCTGAAAACATGCAAAGCATGAGGAGAGAGCTCGTTATCAAAGATCAGAAGGAAATGATAGAAACTCTGAAATGGATAAACTGAATGGATTGCAAATGCAGAGTAATGGGCGAAAGAATGATTCTGACTCTCTTCAATAAGAGAGTTATTCTGACATAAAATGCAGTGGTTTAGGAAGAACTCTGATGTATACAGTAACAAAGTGTTAAGCACGCTCAGAAATGTTGACTGAGAGCTTGAGGCTCTCGAACAATGACGAGACAGAGTACAGAAATGAGGGAGAATCTGGTGAACTGGTGCGGTAACAATAATCTCTCCCTCAATGTCAACAAAACAAAGAAGATTGTCATTGACTTCAGGAAGCATAAAGGAGAACAATCCCCTATCTACCTCAATGGGGACGAAGAAGAAAGGGTCAAGAGTTTTAAGTTTTTAGGTGTCCAGATCACCAACAACCTGTCCTGGTTCCGCCACGCTGACACTGTAGTTAAGAAAGTCCACCAATGCCCCTACTTTCTCAGAAGATTAAGGAAATTTGGCATGGCAGCTATGACTCTCAGCAACTTTTACAGATGCACCATAGAAAGCATTCTTTCTGGTTGTATCACAGTTTGGTCTGGCTCCTACTCTGCTCAAGACCGCAAGGATCTACAAAAGGCTGTGAATGTAGCCCAATCCATCTCGCAAACCAGCCTCCCATCCATTGACTCTGTCTACACTTCCCACTGCCTCGGCAAAGCAGCCAGCATAATTAAGGACCCCATGCACCCCGGGAAAAAAGATACAAAAGTCTGAGGTCACATACCAACTGACTCGAGAACAGCTTCTTCCCTGCTGCTCTCAGACTTTTTGAATGGACTTATCTCGCATTAAGTTGATCTTTCTGTACGCCCTAGCTCTGACTGTAACACTACATTTTACACTCTCTCGTTTCCTTCTCTATGAGTGACACGCTTTGTATAGCATGCAAGAAATAATACTTTCACTGTATGTTAATGCATGTGACAATAATAAATCAAACCAATCAAATCAATTTCTTGCAAAGATTTGGAAATCAAGATTAGAATGCTGATGGAGCAATGTTTACGTGAGACAAGTGGACTAAGAATAAAATTTTCACACACTGAGAATGAGAATCAGACAGCAGGAAGAACAGCTTACTCATCGGATACAGACAAATTAGCTCCCTATCGAGTGAAAGATTGAGAAGACAGCCATTGGGAAATAAAGCCCAGTTGGGAACAAATTCGCTGCAGGAACTCTTTTCACAAAGACCACGCAAAATTGTCAGTTCATCAACAGATACTTCAGGTGAAGGAAAAGGGTTTTAAAAAAAGCAACTATAGGAGATGGAGTTGGAACTATCTCAGATAGAAGTGGCACTGGCAGAGACAGAGTGAAGAACTGCTCAGGTCCAGGCAGAAGACTGGTTGATGCAGAAGGCAAAGGATGAGATTGGAAAATGAAGACCATCAGCTGCAGATGTGCTGGAGAGAACTGCAGAAATCTGCAATTCCGGCAGAGAAGGAGACTGAGATTGAGATTGTTACACTAATAGAATTGCACAAAAACCAAAATGATAATATGATGGCTGGAAACCATGCTGAATAGGAATGTGAGGAAGAGAAGAAACTTTATCACATGACATAAGTACCAGAAATAGAAAACCACAACCATTTCCTTCACAACTGACCGACTTGAGATTATGCAAGAACTGTTGAGGCATAAAACTCTGCTGTGTTGCAATGATGGTACCTGTGTGCAGTTTAGAGTAAGCTGCTTGAAAGAGTAAAGAAGTACCGTGGATTGGAGAGTGACACTGTGCAGAGTGAAGTATGTCACCTGTGGTCAGTGCACAGTCCAGGACAGAACTCCGAAAACAGCAAGCCTGTACTTAAGAATCCCATGCAAGACTATATTTGGAACTGTGCTTAGTTGAAGATTTCTGGAAGAACTGTTATGCTGAATGCAAGATCCCTCTATTGAACAATTTGCGACATAGATTTACAAATGCCTAACTTGTGTGTAAATGTTTATTTGGAATGTGGATTGAGTAAATCGATTCTGAAGATCGTAAAGGGGGAGAGACTTTGTGATTTGTGGTGTTTGTCTCTTTAGGACCGAGTACTTCAGAAGAGGGTGACCTTACTTGAGGGATCAATGGGAACCAGGAGTGAGAGAGCACCACTCATTGGGTGATCAATCTCGAGCAGTGCATGTGAAGACTGGTGATCTATCCAGGGTAGCCATGTGTCAGAATGTTCTTCCAGATTTTCTGTTATTTCTTCTATTCAGAGGTGCCGATAAGGCAGAGGGGGTCTGATCCATGGGCTCCAGTTCATAACCATAAGCCAGTGGGTCTGTACGCTATGGATCTGGAGGTCAGACTTCCTCCGAGCCTCCTGTAGTTTAGTCTCGGCCCATGAGCTACGCAGTCTACATGTGTTACCACAGGGTGGCACTGCATGGGGTGACATACTGGACAAGAGATGCTTATGCACTCAGCTCATAACAGGTACACTGCTATCCAGCAGGGAAAACTGAAAGGACAAGCTGATGGACCCACTGCAATAACACACCTGGCACATTTTATCGACAGGAGACACACAATTACCGTTGATTACAAGATAAATGTTAACATCGCATTTTAATAATTTCCTGGAAGGTTGCAGCTATTACCAAGACTCTCAGATATCG
This sequence comes from Prionace glauca, assembly GCA_037974335.1. Lineage (NCBI taxonomy): Eukaryota > Metazoa > Chordata > Chondrichthyes > Carcharhiniformes > Carcharhinidae > Prionace > Prionace glauca. The sequence goes on along the minus strand of CM075729.1, from coordinate 130,275,586 downwards.
TGGGAGAATGAATATTTGGTGTCAATTGGAGGTCTATAGAATCCCAACAGGGAAGAGACCATTCAGCCCATTGAGTCTGCACTGACTCTCTGAAAAAGCTTCTTAACCAGGCCCACGTACCTCTCATAACCCTATGCATTTACTATAGCTAATTCACCTAACCTGCACATATTTGGAGTGTGGGAGGAAACTGGAGCACCTGCAGGAAACCCACACAGACACTGGGAGAACATGCAAACTCCACACAGACAGTGACCTGAAGCTGGGATTGAACCCAGATCCCTGGAGCTGTGAGGCAGCAGTGCTAACCACTGTGCCACAACACTTTTTTTGTGTGTGTTTGAATGTACTAACCCTTTTGAGTTCTGCACCATCCTAGAATTGGCTAAAGAATCTGTAGGTTTAAATCAGCTCCACATTATTGTGAAATGACTGCATTTCTTTGAAACTTCTTACCTATCATGTTGTGACTGAGTCTTCACTGAAATATATTCTCTCAACTTGAGAAATATCGCTCCATCTGTTTCTGCAAATCAAAGTTTCTCCTCAAGAGTTAAAATGATCTTGAACTTCTCGAAGAGTTTTCTCCATTGGTTCTAGAATCCTTTCCTTTTCTTCCCTGAGATATCTGAGCAAACACTGTTCTTACATTTTATTGAACTTGGATGTGGTGTGGGTCTGCAGACTACTCAACTGTTCGTACCAAATGAAGTCTTTTCCCAACACTGGGTGATACAGGAGCGATAGAAGTTGTGTCCACAATCCCGCGAAACCAGATTGATGAAGAAATCGAGACAAATGAGAGAGCGCCTTTTCGGTCCAATTCTCTTCCTGCTATCTAGAAGCCATTTTTATATTCCACACTTCCTGATACAAAGCACTTTATGTTTCAACATTTTTTGCTGCTGAATTTATTTATTTAAATATAGAGATTGCAAAACTGCTCAGTTGTACAGAAAGATCTAAGTAATGAACTGTAAACAGCCAGCATGCAGATACAGCAAATGATTAGGGAAGTGAATTGAATGTTGGTATTTGCCACAAGGAGACTGGAATATAAAAACTGATATTTTAATGCAGCTGTACAGAACCATTGCTGAGACCACAGGCCAGATTCTCTGTAACTTCAGGCCTGGAATTACAGATATAGGCCTGGAGTTTCACATATAGGCCCTGGGCCTGGAGGCACGCAATTAGGCCTGGCCAGACCAAGATGACAGATCTGCTTCTCAATAGTGAACCACATGGGTTTTTATGACAATGGTTTCATGGTTACAAAGGAAATAACTCTCCATTGAGGTTTGAGCATTAATTTAAAAAATGGTTAGTACTAGTAAATCAGAATTTGACATGTAATGTGTTTCAGGGGGAACCTACTTTCTTTAGAGCTTTACTGAGTTTAAATGTAAAAAGTTATTGTGGTTGTTTTAAACACAGTTCCTTTCATTCCATCAACCCGGGAAAAATTTGAAAATCCCAGACATAGACTATTTTCTCTAATATATCTGTTTAATTTGTTCTTTTCACCCAACCTGCCAATGCCAATAGTTTGAGATGGGGACTTCCCAATCCAGGTTTCAATAGTTCACATTCCTTTGTCTGACCTATGCTTTATTATTATTGTGAATCACCAAGATAATCAACTCAAAGAACTTTTTCCACAGGACCTATGACAGGTTTGAACTTGCTGCCAAAGCACACAGCAAGACTTTATATTGAAGAATAAATATAGCAGGGAAAAGGAGTTTGGTATTTGTGTAACGGGGTGGGGAGGAGTCAGATAGCCCAACCGTTTCAAACTTACTTTTGGAAATAAAATCAAGCTAACTTACTCTCCTGAAGTGGCTTTCAGCCTTATTCACGTGACCACACCAGAGTTGAAAAGGACACAGACATTTGGGGAAGTGGAATCAGCAGAGAAATCCAACAGCAATGGTACCCTGCAACTGGCACAATGCCTAGCACACGACCTTGTGTCTCTGACAGAGCAAGTATTGGTTATGACAAGTACAGAGTCTCGTGGCAATAGCTGTGCTCCAAACGCTGGCACCTGTCCGAATGCTCTATCATTCGAGCAGAGGACCTCAGGAACGTGTGTCCCACCCGCACCATCCAATCCACTCTGTGATCAACATCAGTGGAGCTCCAAAGCAGCAACAGAAACAAAGCCACAGGAAAATAAATTTAAAGACCTTGATTAGAAAGCGGATTCAGCCAGTGTTTCACTGACTCCCAGAGACACAGAGTCTACATAGCATCTGATCTGCCCTCAAGGCCTCCATAATCAGCAACATTATGAAGCAGTTAGTCACTGGACCAGGAAACACACAGACCTGTTTAAGAACGACCAGGAGATCCCGAGCAGGGGAGCAGAATTAAATGGACATTCTTTCAAAGAGCCAGTGCAGTCACATTGGGCCAAATGGCTTCTTTGGGTGCTGTTTGCTTCTATAGATTTCTGTGGATTTAATCCTTCTTGACTTGAAACTCACTAAAATCATGTTACCAGCGGGATCTTGCTGTCCAGTCAGCAGCTGAGCTCCACTACGGGTTTCCCAGAGTGTTCAATGGGAAACCTCGTTGACAACAGGGGGACCATAAAATTCCACCAGCAAGCAGCACACTGCCTCCCACTGCCACAAAGCACATCAGGAAGGGGGAGGAAAATTCCATTCTGTATCAAATTGATTTATTATTGTCACAGGCATTGGGATGCAGTGAAAAATATTGTTTCTTGCGCGCTGTACAGATAAAGCATACAATTCACAGAGTATGTAAGAGAGAAAAAAATGAGAGGTGCAGAAAGATCAACTTAATGTAAGGCAGGTCCATTCAAGTCTGGTGGCAGCAGGGAAGAAGCTGTTCTTGAGTTCGTCATGTTTTCAGACTTTTGCATCTTTTTACTGACAGAAGAAGGTGGACTAAACCAAAATCCTGCAATTCTCCTCTAAAACATCGATCAAAGCAGGGATAATAGAGGAAATTGATGTGCAGAATGTACTGGAAATATGACTAATACATATTGAGTGTACTTAGAAACACACCAGTTCAATGTTGTACCTGACAAGCTTGAATGCTGAGGGGACGAACAACAAACGATGGCTTTGACCGCAATGCTCACATTTCGTGAAAGATATTTGGAGGCAAAGGGCAGCTATACAACATGTAGCGTGGATATATTGACTGGCGTGGATGTCTTGTAATTCAAGTTAAAAGTAGTAGAAAGGCTTACCGCCTCCCTTCGATATAGAGGAGGTGCCAGATAATTGAAGATCAGCAAATGTGACATCCTTCTCCAAAAATGGGTGTAGGACATTCCTAGTAACTAAAGAACAGTCGGTTTAACATTAGTGCTAGGTAATACTTTAGAAGTAATAATTAAAGGGAAAAAATTAAGAGGGGGTAGTTATAGGACAGATGTCAGGGGTAGGTTCTTTACCCAGAGGGTGGTGAGGGACTGGAATGCCCTGCCTGCTGCAGTTGTAAATGCACCTAGTTTGGGGGCGTTTAAGAGATCTGTGGATAGGTTTATGGATGAAAAAGGATTGGTTTAGGCTAGTGGGTCATTGTTTTGTAACTGGTCGGCGCAACATCGTGGGCCGAAGGGCCTGTTCTGCGCTGTAATGTTCTATGTTCTATGTTCTATGTTAAAAATCAATGGGCGTTTGAGTTAATTAAGGAGAGCCAACGCAGATGGTGCATGATTAATTTATTGAAGTTACAGAGCAGGTGGGTGAAGGGATCGCAATAGATTTCCACATTCTAAGATTTTTAAGTCTTTCTGCTGATTTTTATTTCCCATTTGTGTGAAGTGACAGATTCTTAAAATGACATTCATTGCTTTTGACCCTTATGTTTGGGATAGATTGTCTTTTGAATAATGCTGAAGAATTTTCCACGTCCTCCATTATCTCAATGTTTTACAGCAATTGCATTAAGTGTGAACTCAGGGATGGGTTTACAATGAAACACACTGTGCCATGGCACAAGGGGTCCCAAAAACAATGAACAGCATTGATGGCAATGCTGTTCACCTTGCCATCTAAGAGCACTGCTCACTCCCAGTGACTCCTTGATTGTTCCCACCTCACTAAACTAGGGATGCAACTGTGACAAAATTGGTAGCCCTTTCACCTCTCAGCCAAAAGGTTCTGGGATTAAACCCGCACTGCTATTGACTGTAAAGATCAAAGCTGCCAGTGGAGTTGAGTACAAAGGGAATACAATATTATCAGAGGAGTCACCTTTCAGAAGAGACGTTAAACTGATGCAGTGTCTACCCTATAATCTCATTATATAATAAATAAGATTGTGATGAAACATCATTGACCTGAAACACCTGGTACTCTTACAGATGTTGCTTGATCTGCTGAGTTATTCCAGAATTTTCTGTTCTCTTTGCAGATTTTCAGCATCTTCTTTTCCAATGTAACTCAAGTGTTGAGTATGAGTGTGTGAGATATCGGGGGCAGCGCTCCAATAATCCAGGAGCAATGCCTCCACTCACTTTTCAACAAAGTATCTCCCAGACAAGCTTCAGAAATAGATTTCATGTCTTCACAGCTACTTTTAGAACATAGAACATTACAGCGCAGAACAGGCCCTTCGGCCCACAATGTTGCGCCGACCAATTAAAAAGCAATGACCCTCTAACCTAAACCAATCCCTTTCCATCCATAAACCTATCCACGGATCTCTTAAACGCCCCCAAACTAGGCGCATTTACAACTGCAGCAGGCAGGGCATTCCAATCCCTCACCACCCCCTGGGTAAAGAACCTACCTCTGACATCCGTCCTATAACTACCACCCCTTAATTTAAAGCTATGCCCCCTCGTGCTAGCTTCCTCCATCCGAGGAAAAAGGCTATCACTGTCCACCCTATCTAAACCTCTAATCGTCTTATATGTTTCAATAAGGTCCCCTCTTAGCCGCCTTCTTTCTAACGAAAACAACCTCAAATCCCTCAGTCTCTCCTCATAGGACCTCCCCTCCATACCAGGCAACATCCTGGTAAACCGTCTCCAATGCCTCCACATCCTTCCTATAATGTGGGGACCAGAACTGCACACAATACTCCAAGTGCGGACGCACCAGAGTTTTGTACAGTTGCAACATGACGCTGCGGCTCCTAAATTCAATCCCCCTACCAATAAACGCCAAGACACCATATGCCTTCCTAACAACCTTATCTACTTGATTCCCAACTTTCAGGGATCTATGTACACATACACCTAGATCCCTCTGTTCATCAACACTATTCAGAGTCCTACCATTAGCCCTATACTCTACACATCTGTTATTCCTGCCAAAGTGAATTTGAAGTTTTTTTTTAAATGAATTTCCTGGGCATACAGGCCCAGATTTTTAATTTTAGCTTCCTGATACACACCACAGTCCCAAACTAGGAAATTTCACTATCTCAGTTTGGGCTTTTTTTTAAACGACACACCTTTGGACACTAAGGGGCAATTTAGCATGGCCAATCCATTTAACCCGTGCATCATTGGACTGTGGGAGGAAACCAGAGCACGCAGACACGGGAGAACATGTGAACTCCATACAGACAGTCACGCAAGGACAGAATCAAACTCAGTACCTGGCACTGTGAGACAGCAGTCCTAATCATTTGTGCCACCCTGCCGTCCTATCTGACTGGGATTTTATAATTTGGAAATTAAATGACACATTTAGTGACAACCAGTTGTCAATGGTGGTTTCTGACCTCTGAGCTGTGCCCATGACCTTAATCATTGGGTCAAGATATTGTGATATCAGAGATGATGTGACTATCTGAAGTCCTGTCCTATTTCTGGATCCGGACAACCGCCGGAACAGATCCTCAGACAATTGTATTCAACCCAAGTTTCAAAGAAAGGATGAAGTTTTTCGGTGAATTTATTCCCAGTGAAGGTGTGGAGATGGGATTTGGTGTCCACATTGTAAAATGAAACTGTCCCAAACTCATAACTAAGATAAACTCCCACCTTCCCGGGGATCTGACTGACACGGAGAGGGTGTCGATGAAAGGAATTTATATAAAACTGTTTCCCAACCCGTCCAATTGACCAGAATCCAGTCTCCGGGGTCAGTCTGACACCTTTTTTCCTGTCCATGGATGCAGCAGCTACTCCCAGACTCCAATACAGATTCCCCATTGTCTCCACCTCCCAGTAATGTCTCCCTGATGTGAATCCCTCTAATCCCAGCACACAGGGAAACAGAAACTCTGTAAACCTCTTCCTGGTCTCAGGAAGACTCTTCTTCATCCCGCTTAATCTCAAACTCTTCAGATCCTTAGACACCTCGAGCCAGGGATTCGCAGTTTCCACGTCCAGGGTCACAGAGACTGGGAGAAAAACCAGAGAATTAGAGACTGTCTGGGAATTGGGGTGGGGGGGGTTGAAGAACATAAGAAATAGGAGCAGGAGTAGGCCATCTAGCCCTTGGAGCCTGCTCTGCCATTCAGTAAGATCATGGCTGATCTGAAGTTGATCAGTTCCATTTTCCCGCTTTCTCCCCATAACCCTTAATTCCCTTGTCTATCAGAAATTTATCTATCAGTGACTTAAATGTATTCAATGAGGTAGCCTCCATCACTTCAATGGACAGAGATTCACCACCCTTTGAGTGAAGAAGTTCCTCCTCAACTCCGATCTAAACTGCACCCTCCCCACCTTATTTTGAGGCTGTGCCCTCTAGTTCTGTTTCCCTTTCTAAGTGGAAAGAGGAGGGGAATGGGAGGCGTTGGGGAGCTATGATTGGCACGAGAGGAATGGTGGAAAAGAATTGCTGACGATTGCCATTCTCTCTCCAATTTCACCTCTCTTTCTTCAACATGAGAAAGAGCTGTTTCTTTAGGAGGAAGTGGAAATCTGACAACAGCAGAAACACTGGGACTTCCACAGAGGGAGGTCACAGCTTTTGCAAATATCAAACATTACACTCACCCTCATCAGCACTGTGTAGACGGACAGGAATAATAAAATTCACAATAGCTGGAGTTGGAGCCTCCATGTTAAAGTAAATATTGCTCCTAGTTTAATGTACGACAAAAGGACTTTACAATACTCAGGATTTGAACACCTGTCACATTGCTCGCCAGATTACTACTGACTGTGGAACTCAATCTGTAGGTGTAAGGATGTTGGTGTGTGTATGTGCAGGTGCTTCTGGATCAGTGACAGATAGGGGTGGCACAGTGGTTAGCACCAGGGACTTGGGTTCAATTCCCAGCTTGGGTGACTGTCTGAGCAGGGTCTGCGCGTTCTCTGCAGTTTCCTCCCACACTCCGAAGACAGGTTAGATGGATTGGCCATGCTAAATTGCCCCTTGGTCTCCCAAGTTGTGTAGGTTAGGTGAATTATCTATGGTGGATATGCTAGGTTGCGGGAATGGGGCGGGGAGGGTAGCTAGGGAGGGATGCTCTTTGGAGAGTCAGTGCAGACTCGGTGGACTGAATAACCTTATGTGCTGTAGGGATTCTGTGATCTACAGAGGTGTGTGCCTATATGAAATGAAAATTATCTACAAGTTGTTTTGAAGATGGAAGTTTGTGTGCTTTATGTTATTGGTTTCTCTAAATAGGCACAGAGAGAATAGGCAAATTCCATACAGGCAGTCACCCAAGCCCGGAATCGAACCCAGGTCCCTGGTGCTGTGAGGCAGCAGTGCTAACTACTGTGCTGCCAGATACCCTAACTTCTGATTTGTCTTTTTTCCTGAAGGATTCTTCCCACTGTGTTTATTACGTCCCTCCTGACCTTGGTCATGGATGTGAGTCTGGTACACAAGGTGGAGATGTATCAGGAGAATCAGGATTGTAGGAGAGGAAAGGTTCAGCTAGGAATGGAGGGTTTCCACTTGCTGAAATTTGTGAAGTATTGATGGGTTCTGGAGACAGTGCTTCATCTGATGATTCCTGTATTGGGGACTTTTTTTTGGAAGTTGGATTCAGTGCATGAATAAGACTTTAATTCCAAACAGCAATACTGTTAGCCGTGTTCCTTTGTAACTAATTACTCAATACCTTACGGTTTTGAATGTCCTTCTGTTGTGAGTTTGCAGGCTGGGGTGGCGGTATTTTAATAAGGGGGAGTGTGATAGGTGGAACCCAGCTACCTTGCACTCCATCACAATTGTGTTGACGGTGGAGACCCTCTCATATCACCCACTGAGGTCCTTATGTTGGCTCCCTGAAAGTCACCATGGAATGGGCATTGGGAAGAATGTGCCTGCTTTGTGCCAACCCCTTGCTCCTGACACCCTTCCCTCTTGCCATCCCTCACCTCCCAGAAGGAAAAATAACAGTAAAATGGGGAAATAAGAATATGCGCTTGAACTGTTTTTTCCTATTCTGGCCCTGGAGGTTTGGGTCAATCCTGGATCCAAAGCTTCAGATAGTGTTGTACTGGAGACAGATCCCCTTGAGTGAAGGTGAGAGCATTTGATGCGGCAGCAACTCTTAGGTGGAATTTCACCCCAGGATTTCAGGTTCTTGATCCCGGGAATGCTTGCTGCAGCACTGGGGAGTGCCTGAGCAATACTTGCAGTGAACTTTCCAGTATAGAAGCGCTCACCAGCTCTCCAACCTGCCTATATGAGTCCCATCATTTCCATTAAATACTCTTTGATATTTGCGTATATAACAATTCAAACCCAAATAGATAACTCAGGATAAAGGGAATTATCTGAGTCTTACCAAGGTTAATGGTATCCAGCATTTCTCTCCACACTGGGAATGGTAAAGGTCCGTTGAATTTTCCAATCGACAGGACACCATCTGCTAGTGAGAGCTCATTATGGTCATCGCTCATCCTGTAAATATTAGAGTTGATGATAAATTGACCTTAAACACTTTTTTCTGAGTAACAACTTGCACTGGTTTCAGTAAAGTTCATGTCCTACCTCCTCTTCTGAGATGTTTCCGCCTGAAATAAACAAAACACAAAATTGAGTTGACAGAGATGGTCTATCATTATCCAGAAAGCAGAAATGACATTCCCATTCATAAAATCCCTACATTTCAGAAGGAGACCATGTGGCCCAAGGAGTCTGTATCGACCACAATCCCAACCCAGGCCCTATCCCTGTTACACCACATATTTACCCTGCTAATCCCCCTGACACTACGGTCAATTTAGCTTGGCCAGTCAACCTAACCTGCACAGCTTTGGCCTGTGGGAAGAAATTGGAGAACCCAGAGAAAACCCAGGCAGTCACAGGGAGAATGTGCAAACTCCACGTAGACAGTGACCTGAGGCCAGAATGGAACCCGGGTCCCTGGTGCTTTGAGGCAGCACTGCTAACCACTGTACCACCGTGCCACCCATTGTACAAGCTGTGGAGAAATGTCAATTCCCATTTCTTCAAACGTGGAATAGAAACAGGATTTATTTTTAATTCATTTGTAGGACATGGGCATCACTGGCTGGCCAGCATTTATTGCCCATCCTTAGTTGAGAAGGTGTTGATGAGGTGCCCTCTTGAATCACTGCAGTCCATGTGCTGTGGGTTGACCCACAATGGTGACAGGGAAGGAATTCCAGGATTTTGATCCAGCGACTGTGAAGGAACAGCAATATTTTTTTTCAAGTCAGGACAGTGAGCGGCTTGGAGAGGAACTTGCAGGTGGCAGGAATCTGCAACCCTTGCCCTTTAGATAGAAGTGGTCGTGGGTTTGAAGGGTGCTGTCTGATGATCTTGGTTGAATTTCTGCTTTGCATCTTGTAGATAGTACACACTGCTGCTACTGAGTATCGATGGTGGAGAGAGTGGATGTTTGTAGATGTGGTATCAATCAAGTAAGTTGTTTTATCCTCGATGGTGTCAAGCTTCTTGCAGTTTTTGGAGCTGCACCCATCTAGGCAAGTGGGGAGTATTCCATCACACTCCTGACTTGTGCCTTGTGGATGGTGGACAGGCTTTGGGAAGTCAGGAAGTGAGTTACTTGCCGCAGTATTCCTAGCTTCTGATCTGCTCTTGTAACCACTGTGTTTATGTTGTGAGTCCACTTCAGTTTATGATCAATGGTAACCCCAAGTATGTTGATAGTGGGGGATTCAGTGATGGTTACACCATTGAATGTCAAGGGGCAGTGGTTAGAGTGTCTCTTCTTGGTGATGGTGATTGTCTGGCATTTGTGTGACATGAATGTTATTTGCCACTTGTCAGCCCAAGCCTGGATTTTGTCCAGATCTTTTTGCATTTGAATATGGACTGCTTCAGTACCTGACGAGCCACGAATGGTGCTCAACATTGTGTAATCATCTACAAACAGATCCAATTCTGACCTTATGATGAAGGGAAGATCATTGATGAAGCAGCTGGAGATTGTTGGGCCTAGGACACGACCCTGAGGGACTCCTGCAGAGATGCCCTGGAACTGAGATGACTGACCCTCCACAACCACAACCATCTTCCTATGTATCAGGTATGACTCCATTTAGAGAAGAGTTTGTCCTTTGACACCCATTGATTTCAGCTTTTCTAGGGCTTCCTGATGTCACACTTGGTTGAATACAGCCTTGATGTTAAGGACTGTCACTCTCACCCATGGAATTAAGTTCTTTTGTCCATGTTTGAACCAAGGTTGCAATGATGTCATGAGCTGAGTGACCCTAGCAAAACCCAAAATGGGCGTCACTGAGCAGGTGCTGCTTGAGAGCACTGTTAATGACCCTTCCATCTGATGATTGACAGTGGACTGATTGGGCAGTAATTGACCGGGTTGGATATTAAAGCATAGGGAAAAGTATAAAAAAGATTGACAGAAACTGACAACCAGGGCAATGGTCCGGGGACCCGGAATGGAATCCCACCATGGCACATAATATTGAAATTAAAGGCCTAATGATGACCATGAAACAATTATTGTAAAAACCCATCTGGAAATCTGCCATCCTTACCTAGTCTGGCCTACATGTGACTCCAGAGCCATAATGTTTGTCAAATTTCTGTTTGCCCCCATGATATAAGGATTAATAATATTGTTAGAGTCTGGGAAAGGAGGAGGATCACTCCATGTGATTCTCTCATAGCAAGAACATACTGACCTTGATTGGTTCTGTCCATAACCTGTAAGCTGCCAGTTAAGGGACAAAAATATGAAGCAAACCATTGCCTTAAGTTTAAGGCAATTTGTTGGGCCCATGAAATTGAAACTCATAACACTGTTCACCATTTAGCCATTTCCAGTAACATTGGTGTGGTTGTGTGACACCTTTTTAGGATGAAATGAAGGGTTACAGGGACCAACTTGTGAAAACCAAGTTCAGGGACACCGGACTGATCTTTAGGGACGAATGTGTGACCTCTTGTCAACATGGAGAGTGTAAGTGTAGCACTGGACCCACGGAAAGAGGACCCCACGTATAAACAACTGATATCCTTACGGATAAATTTCCTATCAGTATTAAGGATTGAGTCTGTAGGATTTAATTGACAAGTATATTTTTGTTTTAAGAACATAAGAAATAGGAGCAGGAGTAGGCCATCTGGCCCTTCGAGCCTGCCCCGCCATTCAATAAGATCATGGCTGATCTGTCGTGACTCAGCTCCACCTTCCCGCCCTCTCCCCATAACCCTTAATCCCTTCTCTTATCAAAAACCCATCAACCCGTTTCTTAAAAATATTTAGCGAGGCAGCCTCCACCACTTCAACGGGCAGAGATTTCCAGAGATTCACCACCCTTTGAGTGAAGAAGTTCCTCCTCAACTCTGTTCTAAACCGCCCCCCCTTTATCTTGAGGCTGTGCCCCCTAGTCCTACTGTCTTTTTTGAGCGGGAAGAGTCTCTCCACCTCTATCCTATCCATCCCATTCATCATCTTATACGTCTCAATGAGACGTTTTCTTTTGCTTAGTTAATTAATAAGCCTTTAGTTAATCAGTTATTTACTTTTGATTATGCTCCTTAAACTGGTACTATTTGTTAATTCACTGTCCGATTCTTTGCCTGAAGTTTATAGCTGTTGAACTCAGTTTAAAGAGGAATAATTTGGGATCCAACAATGAGATCAAATGCAGCTAAATTAAACCAAGTCTAATTTATCAAACACCCTTTTTAAAAGTTACGCATGCCCTTCTGCAGGCTTCACTGAATTAGGGTGGATCCCTGGGCTTGGTAGTGATGGCAGAGTGTGAGATATGCCCAGCCATGATGTTACATACACATTGTATACAAGCTTTCTGCTGCTGATGGCCCACAGGACCTTGGGAAAGCCTGGTTTTAAGTTGCGGGATCTGTGTGAAATCTATTCCAGTGATCAGACCGCATAACACAAAAAGTATCCTCAATAAGAAGACAGGACTTCATATCACAGGGTTTACACTGTGTCACTCCTTCCATTGACAGGTGCATTTTATTTATTCTTGGAGTGTGAGTGTTGTTGGCTGGACCAGCATTTGTTGCCCATCCTTAACTGAGTGGCTTGCTAAGCCATTTTGATTTGATTTATTATTGTTACATGTATTAACATATAGTGAAAAGTATTGTTTCTTGTGCACGGTACAGACAAAGCATACCGTTCATAGCTAGGGTGTAGAGAAGGTATTTCAGAAGGTATTTAAGAGCCAATCACATTGCTTTGGCTTTGGAGTCACATGTGGGCCAGACCGGGTAAAGACGGCAGATTTCCTTCCCTAAAGGACGTTAGAGAACGAGAAAAACTTATCTGGTTCTGTGGCAGGTAGATTGGTCAGGACAAAGTCAAGTAGGTTTTTGTCTGTTGTTGGTTCCTTCACCAACTGATGGACTCAGTCTGGTGGCTGTGTCCATTGGGACTTGGTCAGTAGTGGTGCTGCTTCAGGGGAGGACATTGGCGGGGGGGGGGGGGGGGGGGTGGTGGCAGAGGGAAATATTACAGTCCCCCTCACACCACTGCCATTTTCCCATATTCTCGGCCTTTATCACCGCTTCCTCCAACTGATGTTCAACATGGAGGAGTTCTGATTCATTAGCTGAAGGAAGATGGTACGTGGTAAATCAGCAAGAGGATTCATTGCTCATGTTTGACCTGATACCTTGAGACTTCACGGAGTCCAGAGTTGAAGACTCCCAGGACAACTCCCTCCTGACTGTATACCACTGTGACACCACCTCTGCTGGGTCTGTCTTGTTGATGGGACAGAGATACCAGAGATGGTGATTGTGGTGTCTAAGACATCGTCAAACTCACCAAATCGTACTTTACAATGTCAGGTTATTGCTCGACTAATCTGTGAAACTGCTGTCCCAATTTTAGCACTAGCTCTGAGATGGCAGTAAAGAGGACTTTATAAGGTCAACAGGGCTGGGTTTGCCATTGTAATTTACAGTGCTGAGATCCAAGGTGGGTGGTCTATGCAGTTTTGTTTCTTTTTGACTTTCATTGTCACCAGTAATGAGACTTAAATTGAAGTTATAATTAACTTGGAATTAAAGATCTAAGTTCACCAGCTGGAATTCGAACCAGTATCTCAAGAGTATTGGCCTGAGCCTCCGGATTGCTATCCCGAGACGTTATCACTGCCTCCCCCAGATTTAGGAACACAAATGTGCAAATCCAGTCTCCTGAGAACTCACGGCCAACAAAAGGCTTCATCTTCATCCCCCAACAGCACCATGTGGGAGCCAGTGGCAGCTGCTGGTAATGCACTCACCAGAGGCCGAAGAGCCGCAGAAGTATGAGAATGATGGAGGCAGGGCTTTGCTCGATGTCAAGGGAGGAGGTTGGGTGAGGGAGACAGTATGAGAAGGGGCATTGTTCTCAATGCCCCCACCCAAAAGGGGAAAAAAACCAATAAAAATGGGGAAATAAGAATATAGGTTCAAACTGATTTTTTTTCTTTCCCTCTGGGTATCTCCCTCCCTGCACTTTGTCAGGCTGGGTCCCTCAATCAAGCCCAGATTGCCATTGGAAAAGGTAAATCCACCAGGAAAACATATGTCTTCCCATTTGGCGACTTCCCTTGCCCACTGCTGACTGAAGACCAACAATGAGCCCTGAAGTTGGCACGAATTGCCTACTAAAGAGTTTAAATTGGTGGTGGGAAGGTCCCAGCCAAAGCTTTCTGCCATGGATTCAATCAGGGTTCAGGTGGGCAGCGCCCCCACTCATCTACATCCCAACTAGTTCAATGGCACCTTCCACCAAATTAGCTATGGTAAGCGTAGGAAGATGTTACGCTGCACACATATTGCATTTAAGGGGAAGTTAAAAGAAAATACGAGGGAGAAAAGAACAGAAGGATATATTGACATTAATGGGAGGAGGTTCATGCAGATTATGTGGTGACTGTGAACTTTCACTGAACTAAACTGAAATGTAATCCCTCACCTTCAGAAATATCACTCCGTCTTTTTGTTCCAACTGCTTTTCCAACTTTGAAAGTTTCTCTTGAATCGAATTTAAATTCTCCTGAATTTCACACAGATTTTTCTTCATTGGTTTGAGAAGTTTTTCCTCTTCTTCCCTGAGATCTCGGATTAAACGCTGCTCTTTCTCAGTGAGAATCTGGTGCATTTGAGTAAACTCGGATGTGATGTGCCGCTGCAGACTGATCGACTGTTTCTATGAGAATAATATACTAAATTAACATCGCTTCTTAATACAATAACATAAATTAAGTCTCGAATCTCAGCACCAGGAGACTTTACCCTAATTTGGAAAATCTTCTGTGTCTGTTGCTGTTCCATTTCTAGAACTGTCAATTCCTTCTCTGTGAAAGAATCTAAGGAAGATTTCACCCCATCCTGGAATTGGGAGAGAAAATCAGAAAATCAAATTGTCAGACCGAAAATGTGATCAAATAATCAGGTGATCAAACCTGTTTCCTTTTACCTTGTAGATTTCAACAGCTTCTTTAATTGGGACGGAGCGGTGCTCTCTGTGTTCCTGTGAATCTCTACAGATTACACAGATCAATTTCTTGTCAGTTTCGCAAAACAGCTTCAGCTCTTCCTGATGTTCCTCACAGTGAAGTTTACTTTCCTTCCCTTTCTGATTCAGATTTAGTTCTCGAGCTTTCTCGGCCAGATTCGCCAAGGCCCAATTTACCCTGAGGGTTTTTTCTGGAAACCCCTCTCTACATTCCGGACAGGAGTTTATCTTCTCCTTTCCCCAACACTGAGTGATACAGGAGCGACAGAAGCTGTGTCCACAGTCCAGTGAAACCGGATCGTTGAAGAATTCAAGACAAATGGGGCAAATTGCCTCCTCGGTCAAACCCTGAACCTGCTGTCTGGAAACCATGTTCACACTCAGCACTGCCTGATTCAAACCACTTTCAGTTTCAATTTCCCTGCTGAACATATTCGATTCAGTTATTCCTTGATGGTGTTCGCTGGAATACCTAAGGAATTATTGTTATTTACTGCTTTGGGTCCCTGGTGTCTGCTGCGTATTCTGTTCAGTATGCCAAACAAAGATTCAGAGGCTTTGAAGGCTGACGTTATTTGTTTTTTGTTAATAACAGAAACAAAGAAAATGGGAGCAGGTGTAGGCCATTCTGCCCTTCAGGACTGCTACATCATTCAATATCGTCAGAGCTAATCCTCTACTTCAAGCCATACTTTTTTTTATTCACCTATGGAATGTTTGGCCTCACTGTCAGGGCCAGCATTTTGTTGCCCATCTCTAACTACCCCTTTTAACTGAGTGGCTTGCTCGGTCATTTCAGGGGACATTCAAGGGTTGCAGTGCCTCTGAAGTCATGTGTAAGCCAGACCAGATAAGGACAGTAAATTTCCTTCCCTAAAGGACATTAGTGAACCAGACAAGTTTTTACGACAATTGACATTAGTTTCATCATCATCAGTAGATTTCTTAATTTTCTTTTACTGAATTTCACCATCTACTGCGGTGGGATTCAGTCCCCAGAGTGTTTGGCTGCCTCTCCGGACAACTTGTCCAGTGTCAATACTGCTGTGTTTTCCCTTTATCCCTAAAAAATATCTATTTCTTTCTTAAGCATATTCAGTGATTTGACCTCAATAGCCTTCTGTGGTAGAGAATTCCACAGGTTCACAATCACAGCTAGGGTGTAGAGAAAGATTAACTTAATGTAAGATAGGTCCATTCAAAACTCTGGCAGCAGGGAAGAAGCTGTTCTTGAATTAGTTCGTACACAACCTCAGACTTTTGTATCTTTTTCCTGACGGAAGAAGGTGGAAAAGACTATGTCTGGAGTGTGTGGGTACTTGATTATGCTGGCGTTTTTCCAAAGCAGCAGGTTAATCTTCTACGCTAACCTCTTAAGTTGGATTTTATCAAAAGCTTTCTGAAAATCCAAATACACCACATCCACTGGCTCCCCCTTCTCTATTCTATTGATTACATCCCAAAATCTCCACTGGGGGTTTTTATATGTACATAGATACTATACAGCCCAAGCTCAAGGCTAACTTGATGCTTACTTCTACTCTTGTATCTAACTCTTTAGGCATAATGAGATATAGCATTCCAGAAACTGAGAAAAAGAGTTCATTTGTCTTTGAAACTCCGATGGTAACTACCACACAGAGGGCTAACTCTGTAATCAGGAGACTTGGTGCAGCCATCTTAATTCCCTTTATTCGTCAGAAAAGGTCCAGTTATTTTTTAGGCAAGAAAGTTTTGGAACATATACCACGTTCGAATTCTTTGCTGCCATAGGAACCCAGCACTGGTCAGCACTGAGGAGATCCTGCCACTTGGCTTGGCCAGATGGGCTGTGCAAAGAGCAAAGACAATTCTCAACTGAGGTCTCAGCCAAGAATCTCCTTATTGGATGACCTCTTGGGAGCTTGCAACTCTGTATAGTTGAATACTGAGGATGTTTTGATGTTTTCCTTGGAAACACACTCTGCTCAGGAGAAAATAGGATTGTTTTCAAATGACGTACAATATTTTGAATGTTTCCTTGTCACCAGACTGTAATGATTCTAGGATCATGCCTAAGACTGGAAGTCGGATTCCTTAGGCCCTGAGAATAGTTTGTCTGTCATTCAAGACCAGAACTCTTTCAGCTTTATCAGAGAAGACCATAACACTGGCTCCAGTGTCCAACTTGAAGTTCACTGAGAGAGCCACATCTGGAAACAGAATCCTAGATCCTTGTCCTCACCCAAGAAGCATTGCTGGGACTCTTGTAGATTGTCTTGGCTTTCTCTGCACATCGGTGTGTCTTATACATGAAGACAAAGAAAATAAGAGCGTTCAAGACTGCTGTGTCATTCAGTATGATTATGGCTGACCCGCTATCTCAATGCCATACTTCTGTGTTCTCCTCTTTAATGCCTTCAAGCCGAGAATTTACCAAATTACTTCAATCACACATTCAGTGATTTGGCCTCCAGAGCTCCCGATGGTAGAAAATTCCACAGGTTCAGCACCCTCTGAGTGAAGAAGTTTCTCCTCTTCTCTGTTCTAAGTGGTCCACCCTGTATCCTGAGACTGTGATCCCCTCATTCTTGGCATCTCAACCAGGGAAAGCATCATCCTGGGTTACATTGACTCCTTTTAAAACATAGCAATTGGGTCGTGGAAAATGGGTCTTCTTCAGATTAAATCATATTGAAGTGAGGGAGTTAAATAGGGAAAAGTTACAAATTTCAAACGCCAGGGACATGCAGTGTTGTCATTGCTTCAGTATTTGAATTTCCCTCTTAAACTTTCATGGCCTGGGGGGGTAGAGTGAGAAATGGAAACGGGGAAGAAATTCCAGCTGGGAAACAGGGGAAGAGATGGAGGATGGGACTGGGTGGTTTGACTGACTGAAGCAGGGAGTAAATGAAGGAAGGAGAGACACAAGATATTTAATTTGCTTTATATTTGTATTGTTTTAATTTACAATCTGTGATTTTACAATTCGGATATTGAATGTTACTTACGGACAAACTGTTGTCGATGATGGTTTCTGACCCGAATCAGGGTCAAGTCATTGTGATGATGTGACCACCCCTAGGTCCTGCCCCCTTTTCCGGATCTGGATCAGAACCAGAGCAGTGTCTTTGCCACAATTGCAGAAGAATGGATAAAGTTTTTCGGTGAAGGTATTCCCAGTAAAGATGTGGAGATGGGACTTGGTGTTTGCATTATAAAATGAAACTATTCCAGACTCATTACTGAGATAAACTCCCACCTTCCCGAGGATCTGACTGATAAGGGGAGGGAATGGAAGAGAGGAATATACATTAAACTGATTGTTGATCTACTCAATAATCCATAGTCCAAAATCCAGGATCAGACTGACTCTTCTCTTCCTTTCCAAGGCTCTGCAGCTACTCTAACTCCAATTCTCCATCACCTCCACCCCTTAGTAATGTCTCCCTGATGTGAATTCCTCTGATCTCAGCACATAGGACCAATTTGTAAACCTCTTCCCAGTGTCAGGGAGATTCCTCTCGGGCTTGGTCTATCTCAAAGTCTTCAGATCCTCAGACACCTTGAACCGGGGATTTGCTGTTTCCATATCCAGGATCACGGGGACTGGGAGAAAAAGCAGAGAATTCAAGAGATTCACTGTTTGGATTGGGAAGATTCTCTCAGTTTCACTATTTTGTTTTCTATTCCACAACATAAAAAGGCTGCCCTGAGTGTAGGGTATGAGGATCTGACAGCAGCAGAAAACACCTTGGACTTCCACAGAGGGAGGACACAGCTTCCAAAAATATCGAACAGGACGGTACAGTGGTTAGCACTGCTGCCTCACAGTGCTCAGGACCCAGATTCAATTCTGACCTTGGGTGACTGTCTCTGTGGAGTCTGCATGTGTTTCCTCCCACACTCCAAAGATGTGCAAGTTAGTTAGATTGACCATGCTAAATTGACCCTTAGTGTCCAAAGATGTGTCGGTTAGGTTTCTTAAGATCAATTCTTTGTTCAGTTCTTCCTTGCTGTTTCTTACAGTGAAGTTTACTTTCCTTCCCTTTCCAATTCAGCTTTAATTTTCAAGCTTTCTCGGCCAGATTCACTAAAGCCTAATTTAACCTGAGGTTTCTTTCTGGAAACTCCTGTCTACATTCTGGGTAGGAGTTTATCTTCTTCTTTTCCCAACACTGGGTGATACAGGAACAGCAGAAGTTGTGGCCACAATCCAGTGTTACCGGATCGGTGAAGAAATCGAGAGAAATGTGACAAATCATCTCTTTGGTCCAATTCTCCTGCTGTGTGGAAGCCACATTCACACTCAGCACTTCCTTTCAGTCTCAATGTTGAACACATTCAGTTCAGTAATTCCCCTTGCCATTTACTGCTGTAAACAAAAACAAATTATTATTTTTGTTACTCTGGATCCCACCCACTTTGAGAGCTGGAGACAAAAACCCAGAGCAGAATGAAAAATAAACAGCGTTAGAGGGACAGACAGAAAATAATTGAACCCGGGTGATGAGAGTGAGGGTGTGTTGGTAGGGAGGTTGGATGGAGAAAGGATGGGAGGAGGTGGGGATTTTGTCCTGTGAGTGACTGGCAGCTGCTGCTCTCCTTCATACACTTCTGTCTCAAAGCAGTCCCAGGGCACAAATGGCCAGGTTATGTTTTATTTTGTGTAAAATACAAACTGAAACTTATTGTCCAGCTCCTCCTGACCTGTCCCTTTAAATCCACCATGATCCTCTCAGTGACTGAAGTCCCTCATCCCTGGTCCCATTCTGGTAAATCTCCCCTTGCACCATCCCTTCAGTCTTGGCATCCTTCCCAAATTGCAGTGTCCAGAATTAGCTGTAAGTTCACTGGAAGAGCAGTGGAATCCTGTAGGTGCCGTTTATACCATTTCTCCACGATCACTGCAGGTTCCTACTAAATACAGTGAACAGTCCAGAGGATCCCCCCCCTGGAAATTCAACCCCAAGGATTTTAATCAAACTGTCCACACTACATCAATTCTCTCTCAGATTGTACCTTCCTCTCCTGCAGAGGGATGAAGGGTAGCGGGTAAGGTGACATCAGTTATCAGTGAGACCCAGTGTCCTTCGCTTCACCGTTCAATTGAATTCACAAGCTGAAAGAGGCTCCAGTGTCATCATCAAGGATTCTCGATCAGTGACCATACAGGATCTCCAAATGTGTCATAGACACAGCACCCCAGAACACCACACCATGGCTGCCCAGCATGAATTCCTCCATTCATCATCGCAGCTTTTCCCAGTAATAGATTCAGCTATCAGAAGGTTAGTGCTGTGGATCTTACTGACTCTCCTCCCACTCCACACACCCATGTGAAACTTTATAACAAACAAGGAGTCCATTATGTGTGCTGGTTATGTTACAGCAACTCAAAACCCACCCTACTCTTCAGATTCTCATCACCTTTATAACCAAAAAATGTGTTTCTGCCATTATCCTGGACTGAAATTAAATCCTGTTATCAGTCAGGAGAATTCCATATCTCACCTCATCCCCTCCGGAATGGTCCTTAATTTCCTGGCTCCCCAGTGTTTGATTGGGAAGTACTCTAACAGTGTGTTGGAGAATTCCTCTTGGATGTTCCCAGGGAAACGTTTATGCAGCAATTGTCCAGAAATGCGAAGTTCCCCTGCATATTGCGTTGCGTTGGAAACCAACAAAATGATTTAAGTGTAACCTGACTTAAGTGTAACCTGGCCTCAGTACTCTCCATTCACCTGAAGAAGAGGGGAGCCTCGAAAGCTTATGAAAGCAAGAAGAGGGGAGCCTCGAAAGCAAATAAATCAGTTGGACTTAAACCTGGTGTTGTCAGACTTCTTACTGTGTTTACTGCAGTTAGCCAGGCTGAAGCCTGGAACAAGTCTCCCAGCTACCGTCACAGTCAGTGACTGCTACTGACACGAGAGGAATCATTGAAACATAAAAGGCCTGATCTTACCAGCAGCAGGGTGTGTGCTGGAGGGGCACGGGGGAGGAGAATGTGGGAAACGTGCAGGGGAGGGGTGGCAACATGCAGGTGTGTGCTGCAAAGGGGGGGGGTCATGATGGGGATGGGTCATAATGGGGTCCATCAGGGGACTCACGGGGAGGGTCTTGATGCCCCGATGCTGGCGACTCATGTTGGAGTGGGGGGAGGACAAGCTTTCAATTGGGGGTGTTGGGAGGAAGTCTCTCAGTCCATTGGGAGATAGATGCAATGGTGCCCAAGCATATTGAAGCCAGCTTCCTCGGCATACTTTGCTTCTGCCTTTCCCCCAGGTCAAAGCTCCCAGCTGTCAAAATAACTGACAACAC
Organism: Prionace glauca; assembly: GCA_037974335.1. Taxonomy (NCBI): domain Eukaryota; kingdom Metazoa; phylum Chordata; class Chondrichthyes; order Carcharhiniformes; family Carcharhinidae; genus Prionace; species Prionace glauca. The sequence continues at coordinate 130,254,427 of CM075729.1, read as the reverse complement.
TGCCGGCAGATTACAATGCCAAGTTCACACAGAAGATTGGCATGGAACACTCCCATTTTCATGCTTTTTCTTTTTTTCTAATTACTTTTGGGATGGTTGTGCTCATAATGTTTAGAATAAAGAAGGATTTCATACAACCTATTGTAGTGTAAGGGTGTTTAGCAGAGCAAGGGTTAATCTGACTCTGCAGAACAGTACCACCCACACATACCCTGAGATCAGGGTCAATTGTACAGCGAGTTTGAGAGTACAGAGAGACCTGTGTAGAAGTAAGCATGGAGTCAGCTCCGATTTTAGTCTATATCCTGTGTACATGTATGTAATTATGAGTCACCAATAAACAGTTAATGTTCAACCTGACACGCTTCTGAACCTCTTCACCTGAACAACACAGTGACAGCTCATGGAAGAACGCAGAACTCTAAACCAAAACCTGGAAAACTCAAGGTACGGCATCCTGACCTGACCGAAAGCACCAGAGGTGAAGACACAGCCGGAGGTTGTTGCAAAGAAGCTGCATCGCAGTTTTGGAAGCTGAAGGGCAGAAGAAGCGTTCAAGAACTCCACTAGAATGCATGGAGGTCCATTCTGAGTACCCATTGATTGAGGAGTCAAAGGGCCTGAATGTATGAGCAAAATCCCATTCCAAGCCAGAACTGAAAGTCTTTGGTGATTCTTTGGGTCCTTGATTATGTTGGCTACTTTCCTGAGGCAGCGGGAAGTGTAGACATAGTCAATGGATGGGAGGCTGGTTTGCATGCTGGACTGGGCTTCGTTCATGACCCTTTGTAGTTTATTGCAGCCTATTCAGAATAAGAGCTGTACCAAGCTGTGATAAAATCTGAAAGACCGCTTTCTATGGTGTTTATCTGTAAAAGTTGATGTGAATCACAGCTGACATGCCAAATTTCCTCATTTTTCTGAGAAAGTAGAGGCATTTGTGGGCTTTCTTAATGGTAGCGTTGGCATGGGGCGGGGCAGGGGGCCAGGACAGGTTGTTGGTGATCTGGAGACCTAAAATCCTGAAGCTGTCAACCATTTCCACCTCGTCCTCATTGATGTAGACAGGGCCATGTTCTCCTTTACGTTACCTTTGTTTAATTGACATTGAGCGAGAGATTCTTGTCAACACACCAGTTCACCAGGTTCTCTATCTCATTGCTATACTCTATCTCGTCATTGCTTGAGATCCAACTCACTGCGCTGGTGTCATCAGCAACTTGAAAATCGAATAGGAAGGGAATTTGGCTGCACAGTCATAGGTATACAGTATAGTAGGGGGCTGAGGACACAGCCTTGTGGGGCACCAGTGTTGAGGACTATTGTGGAGGAGGTGTTGTTGCTTAGCCTTACTGACTGCGGTCTGTGGGTTAGGAAGTTCAGGATCCAGCCACAGAGGGAGGAACTATAATGGATCCAGGCAATCTGGGAGGCCGGAATTGATTTGTGCCATGATTAACCTTTTGAAGCACTTCATAATGACGGATGTCGGAGCCACTGGACAATAGTCATTAAGGCACGCTGCCTGGTTTACTTTTGGTACCGGAATGATGGTTGGAGTCTTGTAACAGATAAGGAACTCAGATTGGTGTAGGGAGAGGTTAAAGATGTCTTCAAATACTGCACTCTGGGAGCAGAGTGAGAAATGGAAACAGGGAAGAATTCCCAGCTACAGACTGGGAAATGGGAAGGGACGGAGGATGGGATTGGGTGGTTTGACTGACTGAAGCAGGGAGTAAATGAAGGAAGGAGAGACACAAAATATTTAATTTACTTTTTATTTTAATCTTCTGATATTTCTATTTGTATTGTTTTTATTTACAGTCTGTTGGGATTTTACGATTTGTTAACTAAATGTTACTAAATGTATCAATCAGTTGTCAGTTGTGGTTTCTGACCCCCAACCCCTGATCTCTTCCCCTGACCCTAATCACTGGGCCAAGTCAGTGTGATCACCTCGAGGACCCACCCATTTCCAGATCCAGATCAACTGGAGCAGATTCGCAGCCATTGGTTTTCATCCCGACTCCAGAAGAAAGGATAAAGTTTCTGGGTGAATTTATTCCCAATGAAGGTGTGGAGATGGGACTTGGTGTCTGCGTTGTAAAATGAAACTGTACCAGACTCATAACTGAGATAAACTCCCACCTTCTTGGGGATCAGACCAACAGGAAGAGAGGATGGAGGAGAGGAATTCATATGAAACTGATCATCAAACTGTCCAATGGTCCAGAATCCAGTCTCTGGCATCACTTTGACCCCTCCCTTCCTTTCCACAGACTCTGCGGCCACTCCCAGAACCCAGCCCCGATTTCCGGTCACCTCCACTTCCCAGTAATATTTCCCCGAAGTGAATCCCTCTGATCCCAGTACAGAGAGATAATGTGTAAACCTCTTCACCGTGTCAGAAAGGTTCCTCCCAAGCCTGGTCCGTCTCAAACTCTTCAGATCCTCAGATATTTCGAGGTGAGGATTTGCTTTTTCCACATCCAGTGTTACAGAGACTGGGGAAAAATGCCGAGAATTAGAGTCACTGGGGCATTGGGAAGGGAATAACTGTGTATTCAGGGAGTTACAGGCTGGAGAATCATGAGAGAAGATTTGGTGACTGGGGAGGTATCTGGAGAAAGATTGAAATAACTCATTTGGGATCGAACAGAGAATTGCTGGAGATCAGGTGTCAAGACTTACTGAGGATCTGATAGAGGTTCACTGGAGATCGGATAGAGATTTACTGGGAATCACTGAGATACTGAGGATCAAGGGAGAGAAATGATAGAATTCCTACAATGCAGAAGAGGCTATTCAGTCCATCAAGTCTGTACCAATTATGGAAGGAAGCCGGAGCACCCAGATGAAACTCACACAGTCACCCAATGCCCGTATTGAACCTGGGTCCCTGGTGCAGTGAGACAGCAGTACTAACCACTGTGACACTCAATAATGATCATGATTTACCATTGTTGATTGTCATTGAATCCCAATGACAAAACGAGCAAGATTAAATTCGCAAGTGGGGGGAAGGGAAGGGTAAAACTATAAGTACAATGGTTAATGGGAAACAAAGCAGCAGGTTTGCATGGCGGGGCTGGGGGGGGTGTGCGGTAGGATTCAACTGCATGAAAAATTATTGAAAAAGTTAAAAGGAAGGAGAGCTCAGGAAAAGTTATTTAAGCCTCCAGAACAAATAATGGGACAAGAGTTTTTGGAAAGGATTAGGAATCTGAATTCAGGCACAGCAGATAAGGGGATAACAATGAAAAGGGAGTAGCTAATGGAGGATGTTGGATTTGCAGTATACAAAATAAGAAAAAAGAGACTGTAGCGCAGATTGAAATTGACAGGTACGATATTGAGGGCATCATAGAGAAGTGCCTACAAGGGGTTCAGGACTGGGAACTAAATATCCAAAGATACACACTGTACCGAAAAGACAGGCAAATGGACAGAGGGGGCTGCGTTGCCTTATTAGTAAGAAATGAAAGCGATAGCAAGAAACAATGTTGGGTGAGAAAGTGTAGAATCTGTGTAGGTAGAGTTGAGAAACTGCAAAGGAAACCTTGATGGGAGTTACATCCCAGGTCTCCGAACAGTAGTCAGGATGTGGGGCACAAGACAGACCAGGGAATAAAAAAGGTGTGCAAGAAGGGCAAGATTATAGTGATCATGGGGAACATCACTATGCAGGTGGACAGGAAAATCTGGTTGGTAGTGGATCCCAAGAAAAGGAATTCATGAAATGTCAACGTGATGACCTTTTGGCACAGCTTGTAGTGGAGCCCACTAGGGAATAGGCAATTCTGGATTTGGTGATGTGTAATGAGGCAGACTTGATAAGGGGACAGAAAGTGAAGGAACCCTTAGGAGGCAGTACCAATAATGTGATAGAACTCACCCTGCAGTTTGAGAGGGAGAAGCTAGAATCAGTTGAGGAAAGGTAAGCTGAAAAGATAGTGGTGGTGATCTTTCAGGAATCACTGGAGTCAAGGAAGGCCCCAGAGGTTTGAAAAATCATCAGTGTACCACTGCTGTTAAAGAAGGAGTGAAGCAAAAGATGGGAAATTGCAGACCAGTTACGCTAACCTCAGTCATTGGTAAGATTTTAGAGTCCATTATTAAGGATGAGATTTCAGAGTCCTTGGAATGCATGGTGAAGTCAGCATGGTTTCATCAAAGGGAGGTCATGCCTGATAAATCTATAAGAATTCTTTGAGGAGAGAACGAGCAAGTTAGACAAAGGGGAGGCAGTGGATGTTATCTACCTGAATTTCCAGAAGGCAAAGAACCGCACAGGAGGGAATAAGAGCCTATGGTGTTCAAGGCATAGTACTACTAACATGGATGGAGGATTAGCTGACTGGCAGAAGGCAGCGAGTGGAGATAAGAGGGTTCTTTTCAGGATGGCAACCAATGGCAAGTGGAGTTCCACAAAGGTCAGGGTTGGGACCACAATTTTTCACTCTATATAAATGATCTAGATGAAGGAACTAAGGACATTGTGGTGAAGTTTGCAGATGATACCAAGATAGGTGGAAGGACAGGTGGTTTTGAGAAGGGAGGGGGGCTGCAGAAGGACTTGGACAGGTTAGGAAGGTGGGTGAAGAAGTCAGAATACAACGTGGAAAAGTGTGAGGTTATGCACTTTATTAGAAAGAGTAGGATAGAGAGGCAGACTATTTTCTAAATGGGGAGAGAATTTAGTAAGCAGAAGCACAAAGGGACTTGGGAGTCCAAGTTCAGGATTCTCTTAATGTTAACTTGCAGGTTAAGTTGGTAGTTAAGAAGGCAATTGTAATGTTAGCATCCATTTTGAGAGGACTAGAACGCAAAAGCAGGGATGTGCTGCTGTAGAGGAGAAAAGGTTAAGAACATAAGAAATAGGAGCAGGAGTAGGCCATCTGGCCCTTCGAGCCTGCCCCGCCATTCAATAAGATCATGGCTGATCTGTCGTGACTCAGCTCCACCTTCCCGCCCTCTCCCCATAACCCTTAATCCCTTCTCTTATCAAAAACCCATCAACCCGTTTCTTAAAAATATTTAGCGAGGCAGCCTCCACCACTTCAACGGGCAGAGAATTCCAGAGATTCACCACCCTTTGAGTGAAGAAGTTCCTCCTCAACTCTGTTCTAAACCGCCCCCCCTTTATCTTGTGCCCCCTAGTCCTACTGTCTTTTTTGAGCGGGAAGAGTCTCTCCACCTCTATCCTATCCATCCCATTCATCATCTTATACGTCTCAATGAGATCTCCCCTCATTCTTCTAAACTCTAACGAGTACAAGCCTAGTTTATTCAGCCTCTCCTCATAGCTCAATCCCCTCAACTCCGGTATCAGCCGAGTAAACCTCCTCTGCACTCCCTCCAGGGCCAAAATATCCTTACGCAGGTGCGGCGCCCAAAACTGCACACAGTACTCCAGCTGCGGCCTCACCAATGCCCTATACAGCTGCAGCAAGACCTCCCTACTTTTATATTCAATTCCCCTCGCTATGAAGGCCAGCATCCCATTCGCCTTCCTGACCACCTGCTGCACCTGCAAGCTGGGTTTTTGCGACTCATGCACAAGGACCCCGAGGTCCCTCTGCGCCGTTGCCTGCTGCAGTTTTTCGCCCCGTAAGTAATAGTCCTTCCTACCATTCCTCCTACCAAAGTGGACCACCTCACACTTGCCAACATTAAATTCCATTTGCCATTTCCTGACCCATTCGCCCAGCCTATCTAGATCCTTCTGCAGACTCTCCACACCCTCCGCACAATTTGCCTTTCCCCCAATCTTGGTGTCATCAGCAAATTTCGACACCCTGCACTCGGTTCCCTCCTCCAGATCATCTATATAAATGGTAAATAGCTGAGGCCCCAGCACTGACCCCTGGGGCACCCCACTAGTCACCAACTTTTTCACACAGAGGGTGGTGGGTGTCTGAAACAAGCTGCCAGAAGTAGTAGTAGTAACAGAGGTGGGTACAATTTTGTCTTTTAAAAAATATTTAGATAGTTACATGGGTATGATGGGTATAGAGGGATATGAGCCAAATGCAGGCAATTCGGATTAACTTAGGAGTTTTAAGCTGGGAATGGTGGGGTTTCCACTTGCTGAAGTTTATAAAGTATGGATGGGTTCTGGGGGCAATGCTTCACCTAACAGTTCCTGTACTGGGGATAGAGTCATAGAGGTTTACAGCATGGAAACAGGCCCTTCAGCACACTTTGTCCATGCCACCTTTTCTATTTTAAAACTCCTAAATTAATCCCAATTGCCTGCATTTGGCTCATATCCCTCTATACCCATCATACCCATGTAACTATCTAAATATTTTTTAAAAGACAAAATTGTACCCACCTCTGTTACTACTACTACTTCTGGCAGCTTGTTTCAGACACCCACCACCCTCTGTGTGAAAAAGTTGCCCTTGTATCTCTCCCCTCTCACCTTAAACCTATGCCGTCTAGTTTTAGACTCCCCTACCTTTGGGAAAAGATATTGATTATCTAGCTTATCTGTGCCTCTCATTATTTTATAGACCTCTATAAGATCACCCCTCAGCCTCCTATACTCCAGAGAAAAAAGTCCCAGTCTATCCAGCCTCTCCTTATAAGTCAATCCATCAAGTCCCGGTAGCATCCTAGTAAATCTTTTCTGCACTCTTTCCCAGTTTAATAATTTCCTTTCTGTAATAGGGTGACCAGAATTGCACACAGTATTCCAAGTGTGGCCTTACCAATGCCTTGTACAATTTCAACAAGACATCCCAACTCTGTATTCAATGTTCTGACCAATGAAACCAAGCATGCTGAATGCCTTCTTCACCACACTGTCCACCTGTGACTCCACTTTCAAGGAGCTATGAACATGTAACCTAAGATCTCTTTGTTCTACAACTCTCCCTAATGCCCTTCCATTAACTGAGTAAATCCTGCCCTGGTTCAATCTACCAAAATGCATCACCTCACATTTGTCTAAATTAAACTCCATCTGCCATTCGTCAGCCCACTGGCCCAACTGATCAAGATCCTGTTGCAGTTGGAGGTGACTTTCTTCACTGTCCACTATGCCGCCCGCCAATCTTAGTGTCATCTGCAAACTTACTAACCATGCTTCCTATATTCCCATCCAAATCATTAATATAAATGACAAATAACAGTGGACCCAGCAGTGATCCCTGAGGCACACCGCTGGTCACAGGCCTCCAGTATGAAAAACAACCCTCTACAACCACCCTCTGGCTTCTGTCAGGAAGCCAATTTTGTATCCATTTAGATACCTCACCCTGGAACCTGTGAGGTTTAACTTTATGCAGCAACTTACCATGCGGTACCTTGTCAAAGCCTTGCTAAAGTCCATGTAGAAAACATCAACTGCACTGCCCCCATCTATTTTCTTGGTTACCCCTTCAAAAAACTCAATCAAATTTGTGAGTTATGATTTTCAACTCACAAAGCCATGCTGACTCTCCCTAATCAGTCCTTGCATCTCTAAATGCCTGTGGATCCTGTCTCTCAAAATATCTTCCAACAATTTAACCACCACAGATGTGAGGCTTACTGCCCTCCAGTTCCCAGGCCTTTCCCTGCAGCCCTTTTTAAACAAAGGCACAATATTTGCCACTCTCCAATCTTCAGACACCTCACCCATGACTATTGATGATTCCAATATCTCGGCTAGGGGACCCGCAATTTCCTTCCTAGCCTTCCACAATGTCCTGAGATTCACTTCATCAGGTCCTGGGGATTTATCTACCTTGATGCACTTTAAGACTTTCAGCACTCCTTCTCTGTAATATGTACATTCCTCAAGACATCACTGTTTATTTCCCCAAGTTCCTTAAATCCATGTTCCGCTCAACAGTAAATACTGATGAGAAATATTCATTTAAGATCTCACCCATTTCTTGTGAATCCGCACATAGATGACTTTGCTAATCCTTGACAGGCCCTACTCTCTCTCTTGTTACTCTTTTGCCCTTTGTGTATTTGTAGAAGATATTTCGGGAGCTGGCAGTTTCAGCTGGCCAGTTCAAGGTGATCATGCTTAAAAAGTGGATTTGGTACATGAATAGAATTTTAATTCTATTGAAAGACATTTTTCGCCACATTCCTTTGTAACTTGGCACTGAGAGATTCTGGGTGAAATGTAATACCCTCTCCTGTGGCAGGTCTGGTGTCTGAGCAGGTATTTTATTCAGCTCGGAGAGTGGTGGGTAGGGAACTTCCTGCCTCCATCCTAATAGATCCATGGGAGTGAATTCTCGTGGACGTCCCTCCACCCTTGGCGTTAACCCAGCAGGTGGGGGTAGGGACTGGGAGGGGAAATTCACCCTATAGGGATCAGGAGCAGCAAACCATGCATGTTGCTTGAGAGCTCCAAGGGAAGGGTCACACTTTTAAAGACACTGTGATATAAAGGGGGAGTTGGAGATAGACGTGACAGAGGGTGAAGGGGGTATAGGAAGACCCACTTACTGCCGCCATGCCCACCAACTCACATCATGACAAAGAAATCAGGATAAAGGAATGAGTCTTACCAGGGTTAATGGAATCCAACATTTCTCTCCACACTGGGAACGGTAAAGATCCGTTGAATGTTCCATTGGGCAGGGCACCATCTACTAACGAGAGCTGATTATCCAGATCTCTTATCCTGTAAATATTAAAGAGTTGGTTATAAATTGACCACAAACACTTCCCTGAGTGATTTGACCAACTTGCACTGGTTTCAGTAAAGTTCTTGTCCTACCTCCTCTTCCGAGATGTTTCCTCCTGGAATAAACAAAACACAAATCTGAGTTGATAGAGACGGGCTGTCTATATCCAGAAAGCAGAAATGACACACACATTGTTACAAGCTGCTGAGAATTGTCAATTCTCATTGCTGCAGACGTGGAATAGAAAGACGATGTAACAGATGTTAACATTAAGACAGATGTCAGCCCAATCCATTAAGCAAACCACCCTCCTATCCATTAACTCTATTTACACTTCGCACTGCCTCGGAAAAGCAGCCAGCATAATCAAGAACCCCCACGACCCCGGACATTCTCTCACTCTGCACATGTGGCAATAATAAGTCAAATCAAATCAAAGGATACTGAACCACATGGAGAACATATCAAAAAGATTGACAGCAACTGAGAGGATTCAACCAACAGCAAAGATTGATCAACTTTACTGTAGAAAAGAGAAGACCTGACAGAGATCTTTAAAATGATGAAAGGGGTTGGATTTGATAGATTCAGTGTAGAATGTTTCCACCTGTAGAGAATCCAGAAATAGGGACAATAATCATAACACAGGGTGGAATATTTCAATCTTTGCACACCGGATGCACCCTGTTCCACCTTCTTCTGTCGGGAAAAAGGTATGCAAAATCTCACTAATTGTCCTGGCTGGAGACAATACCCATCTCTTTAACCTGTACTTAAGCCTCTCTCCACTCACATCGACTGTACCTTTAAGACTTGATAACCTTTAAAGACTCGCATTCCAACCATTATTTTGTAAATTGTGTTTGTGTCTTTATATACCCTGTTTGTGAACAGAACTCCCATTTACTGATGAAGGGGCAGCATTCCGAAAGCGGGTGGCTTATGCTACCAAATAAATCTGTTGGACTTTAACCTGGTGTTGTGAGACTTCTTACTGTGTTTACCCCAGTCCAATGCTGGCATCTCCACATCATGACTACAGAACTAAAGCAGCGTATGAAACTGCACCCACTGAGGTAAAAGATACGTTTTAGGTACATTTAAGGAGAAGCTAGATAAACATGAGGGAGAAAGGAACAGAATCATATGTTGACAGGGAAGTGAAGTAGGATGGGAGGAGGCTTATGTGGATCATGTTGTGACTGAACTTTCACTGATCTAAACTGAAAAATAATCGCTCACCTTCAGAAATATCACTACATCTTTTTGATCCAACTGTTTCTCCAACTTCAAGAGTTTCTCCTGAATCGAATTTAAATTCTCCTGAATTTCACACAGATTTTCCTCCATTGGTTTGAGAAGTTTTTCCTCTTCTTCCCTGAGATCTCGGATTAAACGCTGCTCTTTCTCAGTGAGAGTCTGGTGCATTTTCATGAACTCGGATGTGATGTGGCTCTGCAGACTGATCGACTGTTTCTAGAAGAAGAAAAAATTGCAAAAAATATGTTTCTGTAATAAAAGCAACAAAAAAAAAATCAAATTTCAAAAATCAGCCCAGAGACCCTCAACCTTAATTTGGGAAATTTTCTGTTTCTGCTGCTGCTCCATTTCTAGAACCATTGTTTTCTTTTCTGTGACAGAATCGAAGGAAGATTTCACCCGATTCTGGGATTGGGAAAGAAAATCAGAAAATAAGAGTGTTCAACCCTGAAAATGTGATCAAATAATCAGGTGATTAAACCTGTTTCCATTTACCTTGTAGATTTTAACAGCTTCTTTAACCGGGATGAAGCAGTGCTCTCTGTGTTCCCGTGAATCTCTACAAATTACACAGATCAATTTCTTGTCCGTTTCACAAAACAGCTTCAGTTCTTCCTGGTGTTCCTCACAGTAAAGTTTACTTTCCTTCTCTTTCCGATTCAGCTTTAATTGTCGAGCTTTCTCGGCCAGATTCGCTAAGGCCCGATTTAATCTGAGATTTATTTCTGGAAACTTTTGTCTACATTCCGGGCATCTTGCCTCCTTCTTTTCACAGTTCTGGGTGATACAGGAGTGGCAGAAGTTGTGTCCACACTGCAATATAACTGGGTTGTTGAAAAAATCAAGACAAATGGGGCAAATTGTATCTTCAGTCCAACTCTCCTCGTGTTGTCTGGAAGCCATTTTAACACTCAGTACTTTCTGCTTCAAACCACTTTCAGTTTCAATATTCCTGCATTGCTGCTGAACACATTCAGTAACTCCCTCATGATAGTCACTGCAATACTGAAGGGCTTAATGTTATTTGTGGCATTAAGTTCTGAGTTCTTAAGTTCCACACTTTGTTCTGGGTTCAGCTCTCAGAATGAAGTTAGAGGGACCAATAGAGTATAATTGAACCCAGACACTAACAGTGAAGACCTATGTGAAGCTGAGTGGAGAGAGGATGGGAGGAAGTGTGGTTTTCTTGTGAGGGGCTATCAGCCTGCTGCTTTCTCTTATGTACAGTACTTGTGTCTCAAAGAAATAGTGATGAGAAATTAAATACACAGACTTAAAGTTTTGGAAGAGACAAGCTGAAATATTTGCATTGTGCACCCTCACCAGTCTCTTTAATTCCACCATGATGATCACTTAGTAAATTCGTCACTGGAATTACTCATCCATCTTGTAGTGTTTCCATTTATTCATATAAATGGAAACACTATTCGCTGGGAGATGGTTAGGGATTAGGGAGAGACTCACTGGGAAACACCTCAGGATCGGGAGAGAGACTCACCGGGGAAACACCTAGGGATCAGGGGAGAGACTCACCGGGGAAACACCTAGGGATCAGGGGAGAGACTCACCGGGGAAACACCTAGGGATCGGGGGAGAGACTCACCAGGGAAACACTGAGGGATCGGGGAGAGACTCACTGGGGAAAACACCTCAGGATCGGGGGAGAGACTCACTGGAGAAACACCTAGGGATCAGGGAGAGACTCACTGGGGAAACGCCTAGGGATCGGGGAGAGACTCACCGGGGAAACACCTCAGGATCAGGGGAGAGACTCACCGGGGAAACACCTAGGATCAGGGGAGAGACTCACTGGAGAAACACCTAGGGATCAGGGAGAGACTCACTGGAGAAACACCTAGGGATCAGGGAGAGACTCACTGGGGAAACGCCTAGGGATCAGGGAGAGACTCACTGGGGAAACGCCTAGGGATCGGGGGAGAGACTCACAGGAGAAACACCTAGGATCAGGAGAGACTCACTGGGGAAACACCTAGGGATCGGGGGAGAGATCACTGGAGAAACACCTAGGGATCAGGGGAGAGACTCACCGGGGAAACACCTAGGATCAGGGGAGAGACTCACCGGGGAAACACCTAGGGATCGGGGGAGAGATTCACTGGAGAAACACCTAGGGATCAGGGGAGAGACTCACCGGGGAAACACCTAGGATCAGGGGAGAGACTCACCGGGGAAACGCCTAGGGATCAGGGAGAGACTCACCGGGGAAACGCCTAGGGATCGGGGGAGAGACTCACTGGGGAAACACCTAGGGATCAGGGGAGAGACTCACCGGAGAAACGCCTAGGGATCGGGGGAGAGACTCACTGGGGAAACACCTAGGGATCGGGGAGAGACTCACAGGGGAAACACCTAGGGATCAGGGAGAGACTCACTGGGGAAACACCTAGGATCGGGGAGAGACTCACTGGGGAAACACTGAGGGATCGGGGAGAGACTCACTGGGGAAACACCTAGGGATCGGGGGAGAGACTCACTGGGGAAACGCCTAGGGATCGGGGGGAGAGACTCACTGGGGAAACACCTAGGGATCAGGGAGAGACTCACTGGGAAACACCTAGGATCAGGGGAGAGACTCACCGGAGAAACGCCTAGGATCAGGGGAGAGACTCACTGGGGAAACACCTAGGGATCGGGGGAGAGACTCACCAGGGAAACACTGAGGGATCGGGGAGAGACTCACCGGGGAAACACCTAGGGATCGGGGAGAGACTCACTGGGGAAACACCTAGGGATCGGGGAGAGACTCACTGGGGAAAAACCTAGGGATCGGGGAGAGACTCACTGGGGAAACACCTAGGGATCGGGGGAGAGACTCACCGGGGAAACACCTAGGGATCGGGGAGAGACTCACTGGGGAAACACCTAGGGATCGGGGAGAGACTCACTGGGGAAACACCTAGGGATCGGGGGAGAGACTCACCGGGGAAACACCTAGGGATCGGGGAGAGACTCACTGGGGAAACACCTAGGGATCGGGGGAGAGACTCACTGGGGAAACGCCTAGGGATCGGGGGGAGAGACTCACTGGGGAAACACCTAGGGATCAGGGAGAGACTCACTGGGGAAACACCTAGGATCAGGGGAGAGACTCACCGGAGAAACGCCTAGGATCAGGGGAGAGACTCACTGGGGAAACACCTAGGGATCGGGGGAGAGACTCACCAGGGAAACACTGAGGGATCGGGGAGAGACTCACCGGGGAAACACCTAGGGATCGGGGAGAGACTCACTGGGGAAACACCTAGGGATCGGGGAGAGACTCACTGGGGAAACACCTAGGGATCGGGGAGAGACTCACTGGGGAAACACCTAGGGATCGGGGGAGAGACTCACCGGGGAAACACCTAGGGATCGGGGAGAGACTCACTGGGGAAACACCTAGGGATCGGGGAGAGACTCACTGGGGAAACACCTAGGGATCGGGGGAGAGACTCACCGGGGGAAACGCCTAGGGATCGGGGGAGAGACTCACAGGAGAAACACCTAGGATCAGGGAGAGACTCACTGGGGAAACACCTAGGGATCGGGGGAGAGATCACTGGAGAAACACCTAGGGATCAGGGGAGAGACTCACCGGGGAAACACCTAGGATCAGGGGAGAGACTCACCGGGGAAACACCTAGGGATCGGGGGAGAGATTCACTGGAGAAACACCTAGGGATCAGGGGAGAGACTCACCGGGGAAACACCTAGGATCAGGGGAGAGACTCACCGGGGAAACGCCTAGGGATCAGGGAGAGACTCACCGGGGAAACGCCTAGGGATCGGGGGAGAGACTCACTGGGGAAACACCTAGGGATCAGGGGAGAGACTCACCGGAGAAACGCCTAGGGATCGGGGGAGAGACTCACCAGGGAAACACTGAGGGATCGGGGAGAGACTCACCGGGGAAACACCTAGGGATCGGGGAGAGACTCACTGGGGAAACACCTAGGGATCGGGGAGAGACTCACTGGGGAAACACCTAGGGATCGGGGAGAGACTCACTGGGGAAACACCTAGGGATCGGGGGAGAGACTCACCGGGGAAACACCTAGGGATCGGGGAGAGACTCACTGGGGAAACACCTAGGGATCGGGGAGAGACTCACTGGGGAAACACCTAGGGATCGGGGGAGAGACTCACCGGGGAAACACCTAGGGATCGGGGAGAGACTCACTGGGGAAACACCTAGGGATCGGGGGAGAGACTCACTGGGGAAACGCCTAGGGATCGGGGGGAGAGACTCACTGGGGAAACACCTAGGGATCAGGGAGAGACTCACTGGGGAAACACCTAGGATCAGGGGAGAGACTCACCGGAGAAACGCCTAGGATCAGGGGAGAGACTCACTGGGGAAACACCTAGGGATCGGGGGAGAGACTCACCAGGGAAACACTGAGGGATCGGGGAGAGACTCACCGGGGAAACACCTAGGGATCGGGGAGAGACTCACTGGGGAAACACCTAGGGATCGGGGAGAGACTCACTGGGGAAACACCTAGGGATCGGGGAGAGACTCACTGGGGAAACACCTAGGGATCGGGGGAGAGACTCACCGGGGAAACACCTAGGGATCGGGGAGAGACTCACTGGGGAAACACCTAGGGATCGGGGAGAGACTCACTGGGGAAACACCTAGGGATCGGGGGAGAGACTCACCGGGGAAACACCTAGGGATCGGGGAGAGACTCACTGGGGAAACACCTAGGGATCGGGGAGAGACTCACTGGGGAAACACCTAGGGATCGGGGGAGAGACTCACCGGGGAAACACCTAGGGATCGGGGGGAGAGACTCACTGGAGAAACATCTAGGATCAGGGGAGAGACTCACCAGGGAAATACCTAGGGATCGGGGGAGAGTCTCACTGGAGAAACACCTAGGATCAGGGAAGAGACTCACCGGGGAAACACCTAGGATCAGGGGAGAGACTCACTGGGGAAACACCTAGGGATCGGGGAGTGACTCACCGGAGAAACACCTAGGGATCAGGGAGAGACTCACAGGGGAAACACCTAGGATCAGGGGAGAGACTCACCAGGGAAACACCTAGGGATCAGGGGAGAGACTCACTGGAGAAACGCCTAGGGATCAGGGAGAGACTCACTGGAGAAGCACCTAGGGATCGGGGGAGAGACTCTCTGGGGAAACACCTAGGGATCGGGGAGAGACTTACTGGAGAAACACTCAGGATTGGGGGAGAGACTCACTGGAGAAATGCTTCGGGATCAGGGATCAGGGAGAGACTCGCTGGGGAACACCTCAGGATCAGGGAGAGACTCACTGGGGAAACACCATGGGATCGGGGAGAGACTCAGTGGGGAAACACCGAGGGATTGGGGAGAAACTCACTGGAGAGATGGTTAGGGATCAGGGGTGGGGGGGGGGGGGGGGAGACGGTTAGGGATCATTGGAGAGACTCAATGGAGAGGTGGTTAGGGATCTGGGGAAAGACTCAATGGAGAGGTGGTTAGGGATCTGGGGAGAGTCTCACTGGGGTGATGCTTAGGGATTGGGGAGATGGTTTGGGATCAGCGTGAGACTCATTGGAGAAACGCCCAGGAATCAGGGAAGAGACTTACTGGTTTTAGTTCAGTTGGGCAGCATGGCCTGTTCCTGTGCTGTAATTTTCTTTGTTCTGTCTTTGGACTTTGGGAGGAAACCGAAGCACACAGAGGAAACCCATGCCGACATGGGAGAATGTGCAGACTCCACAAAGACAGTGACAGTCAAACCCAGGTCCCTGGTGCTGTGAGGCAGCAGTGCTAACCACTGCTCCACCCCTGAATTAACTTCCTGAATTAGATTATTTCCCGCTTCAATGTTGCTCTGCAGCCTGGATTGCTGAAATTTACTGCAATTCTCAAGAATTTGCTATTTGCTGAGGGTCCTCTCAATTATCATTTTGGGAGACTTTTGTCTCCATAGCCATCCATTGGAACTATTCATGCAGCTTGCAATGGGATACTTATTCAGGTCATTCACTAGCTGTCCAGTCACATAATTTTCACCCTTAAAAAACTACCACTGAGATAGGGAAATGCACAGTTTGTAAAGCAATGGGGGTACCATTGACATAACCCGGTAAGACATTTAGCCTACAAAATGGCCCTTTATCTTTTGCCTTGTTGTGTAGCCAACATGAATTTATTTGACTTTTCAAATGTGTGTGTGAGATATCTTCCTCTTCCCTTTTAAAACCTTTGATTCCTTTAAGTATCCTTCATTCAATACCACAGGCTCATTCTTGATCCAGTCACTGAGAGTTTTCAAGGTTATTTTTAATAGAAACCGATTAGTTTACAATATTAACATCAATTATACGCATTGTTCTTGACATATAAAAAGCAGACAAAATGAACTGTGACATTCAGGAAATAGCAGAAAACACAAAGTGTGATCCAACAATGAGAACAATAATCCTTACAGTTTACCTGTCAGAAGGCAGTGAAACAAATTAAAAATTTAATCTCATAGTTTAATCAGGAAGTGTAATTTATATTATGGTATGAAATAGATGTAATAAATTTGAGATAGAAAAGGCACTCCAAGCAAACAATACCCCAAGTCAGGTCTGATTAAAAAAAAACATTAAAACATCGATAACCTGCATTTTCTATTTACAAATACTAACTGGACCGGAATTGTGTTCTATACGTGGACCAGAATTGTGTTTTATATGTGAAGGACCAATTTGCTAATGAGACATAAGAACATAAAAAATAGGAGCAGGAGTAGGCCATCTAGCCCTTTGAGCCTGCCCCGCCATTCAATAAGATCATGGCTGATCTGTCGTGGCTCAGTTCCACCTTCCCGCCCTCTCCCCATAACCCTTAATCCCCTCTCTTATCAAGAACCCATCAACCCGCTTCTTAAAAATATTTAGCGAGGCAGCCTCCACCACTTCAAGAGATTCACCACCCTTTGAGTGAAGAAGTTCCTCCTCAACTCCGTTCTAAACCGCCCCCCCTTTATCTTGAGGCTGTGCCCCCTAGTCCTACTGTCTTTTTTGAGCGGGAAGAGTCTCTCCACCTCTATCCTATCCATCCCATTCATCATCTTATACGTCTCAATGAGATCTCCCCTCATTCTTCTAAACTCTAACGAGTACAAGCCTAGTTTATTCAGCCTCTCCTCATAGCTCAATCCCCTCAACTCCGGTATCAGCCTAGTAAACCTCCTCTGCACTCCCTCCAGGGCCAAAATATCCTTGCGCAGGTGCGGCGCCCAAAACTGCACACAGTACTCCAGCTGCGGCCTCACCAATGCCCTATACAGCTGCAGCAAGACCTCCCTACTTTTATATTCAATCCCCCTCGCTATGAAGGCCAGCATCCCATTCGCCTTCCTGACCACCTGCTGCACCTGCAAGCTGGGTTTTTGCGACTCATGCACAAGGACCCCGAGGTCCCTCTGCACCGTCGCCTGCTGCAGTTTTTCGCCACGTAAGTAATAGTCCTTCCTACCATTCTTCCTACCAAAGTGGACCATCTCACACTTGCCAACATTAAATTCCATTTGCCATTTCCTGGCCCATTCGCCCAGCCTATCTAGATCCTTCTGCAGACTCTCCACACCCTCCGCACAATTTGCCTTTCCCCCAATCTTGGTGTCATCAGCAAATTTCGACACCCTGCACTCGGTTCCCTCCTCCAGATCATCTATATAAATGGTAAATAGCTGAGGCCCCAGCAGACCCGTAGTCTTATAACTGATGTGTGGCAAGTAGGATGTTGATTTCAGCTCAGTTGGCTGGAAGGCTGGTCAGTGATGCAGAGCAACACCATCAGCACCAGTTCAATTCCTGTGGTAATCCATGAAACCGCTGCCTTCTCAACCTTGCCCTTCACCTGAGGTGTGGGGATCCTCACCATTCACCTTCCTGTCTCCCAAAGTGGGACAGCAAGCTACGGTCCTTTGAATGGGATTCTCTGAACTTGTCCATGCCTACCTACTCTGCTGCAAGTGAGAATGGAGAATTTGGTGTTCCAGCCAAAACTCCATTCATGTACAGCGGTTTTCAGAATCTCAGCCACGAGCAAGCCACGAGGTTTCCAGCATATGGCAACTTTCGTACGGCTTGGAAGAAACAAGGGACAGTATTTTCTTTGTAAAACATCTATTAAAGGAGTGCAAAGGTTTCACTCCAGCTCTTAAAGCAGTGCACTTCAGAAACAGAGGTCACAATGTGTGGGCAGCAGGCATACACAGTGGCACACTAGACAAAACACCAGCATTAAAGCAAAATACTGCAGATGCAGGAAATCTAAAACAAAGACAGAAAATTCTGGGAAAACTTAGCCAGTCTAGCAGCATCTGTGGAAAGAGGAAAGGAGTCAACCTTTTGTGAATCAGAAAGATTAAAAAAAAACATTCACTCTGTTTTTCTCTCTCCTATCAGGCCTGCTGACTTTTTTCAGCATTTTCTGTTTGCACTTTATGCCAACATTTTTAGTTTCCCTTTTGCAAGGTCATTAAACAATTGAAATAAGATTGCTAAATGTACAAGGCTGGCAAAGCAATGCAGGTATCATCTACATAGCTGGTAAGCCAGTAAATGAATTTGTATCTATATTTGCCCTGTTTGTGAACAGAACTCCCACTCTCCTGATCAAGAGGCGGTGCTCCAAAAGCTTTCTGGCTTGTGCTACCAAATAAAACTGTTGGACTTTAACCTGGTATTGAGAGACTTCTTACTAAGCCAGTAAATCCATAAAACAGGATGGGTGTCTATCTTGCTGTGAAGACAATAAAATATTTCAGAGGTACAACCCCTGAAGTTTCTCTGCCATTCAAACATGATCATGGCTAATCTTCCTTAAATCCACTTTGCTGCATTCTCCCCTGATTCCCTGAGAGATGAATGTAGTTTGACAACAGATTATTCAACAACCTAACTTACAACTGGCTACAAGTAATAGTTATAGGGCGTTTGAAGGGGAATCGAGTTAATCACATGAGGGACAAAGAAGCGAAAGATAGGATGGGGTTGGATGAAGAGGGACAAGGGGAGGCCCACATGGATCCAGACAGACCTTAATGAAGACCAACACAAGCTCAAGATGTTGCACCTTATACAAAAAATAGACCATTCAGCAGTGAAATTTGGAAACACTTGTGTGTACAAAGGATAGTAGAGGTTTGGAACTATCTTCTGCGAATGACAATTGGTACTAAATTAATAAATCTTGAATCTGAGACTGATCAGATTGAAAGGTATTAATGGTAAAACCTGGATTCATGGAGATAGCTTGCTGATTAGCCATGATCTCATTAAATGATAGAACAGGCTTGTGGGCTAAATTATATCCACCTACGTTCCAAAAAAAATGTTCTACATTCAAGTTTTTTATTAGTGTCACAAGTAGGCTTACATTAACACTGTAATGAAGTTACTGAGAAAATGCCCTCCTTCCCTATTATGAAATGATTCTCATTTCATGATCCCTTTATCTGAATGGGGGTGAAAGTAGATATGGCAGGCAGTCAAAAAGCATTTGTTTTTTTTATATTTGTTCATGCTTTGTGGTGTCACTGGTTAGCTCAGCCTTTTTATCACCCATCCCCGATTGCTCTTGAGAAGGTGGTGGCATGCCATCTTCTTGAACCCGTTGCAATCCATGAAGTGTAGGCACACAACAGTGCCATTAGGGAGGGAGCTCCAGGATTCTGACCTAGCGACTTATTTCCAAGTCAAGATGGTGAATGTCTTGGAGGGGAATTCCAGGCGATGGTTGTTCCCATGTGTCTGCTGTCCTTAGTAAAAAGTCTGACAACACCAGGTTTTAGTCCAACCGATTTATTTGATAATACTCACAAGCTTTCAAGGTTTCCCTCTTCGTCAGGTGCATGGAGAGTTCTGGCCTCAGACAGAGTGTATAAAGCACAGACAGTTTAGAGATTACTGATTAGAATGCGAATCCTTACACCTAACCTGCTGTTCAAGACCTGAAGTGGCTGACAATGTGAGTGGAAGGAGCACTGATTACAGGTTACAGAGATGTGTATTGTCTCCAGACAGTACAGTAAGTGAGGTTTTGCAAATCCAGGCAAGGCACGGGGGTTACAGATAGTGCGACATGAACCCAAGATCCCTGTTGAGACCGTCCTCGTGTGCGGAACTTGGCTATCAGTCTCTGTTCAGCGACTCTACGCTGTCGTGTGTCATGAAGGCCGCCTTGGAGAATGCTTACCCGAAGGTCAGAGGCTGAATGCCCGTGACCACTGAAGTGTTCACCAACAGGAAGGGAACAGTCTTGCCTGGTGATTGTCGAGCGATGTTCATTCATCCGTTGTCGTAGCATCTGCATGGTCTCCCCAACGAACCACGTTTCGGGACATCCTTTCTTGCAACGTATCAGGTAGACAAATGCTACCTGATGCGTTGCAAGAAAGGATGTCCTGAAGCATGGTACATTGGGGAGACCATGCAGACGCTACGACAACGGATGAATGAACATCGCTCGACAATCACCAGGCAAGACTGTTCCCTTCCTGTTGGCGAACACTTCAGTGGTCACGGGCATTCAGCCTCTGACCTTCAGGTAAGCATTCTCCAAGGTGGCCTTCATGACACACGACAGCGTAGAGTCACTGAACAGAGACTGATAGCCAAGTTCCGCACACGAGGACGGTCTCAACAGGGATCTTGGGTTCATGTCGCACTATCTGTAACCCCCGTGCCTTGCCTGGATTTGCAAAACCTCACTTACTGTACTGTCTGGAGACAATACACATCTCTGTAACCTGTGATCAGTGCTCCTTCCACTCACATTGTCAGCCACTTCAGGTCTTGAACAGCAGGTTAGGTGTAAGGATTCGCATTCTAATCAGTAATCTCTAAACTGTCTGTGCTTTATACACTCTGTCTGAGGCCAGAACTCTCCATGCACCTGACGAAGAGGGAAACCTTGAAAGCTTGTGAGTATTATCAAATAAATCGGTTGGACTAAAACCTGGTGTTGTCAGACTTTTTACTGTGTTTACGCCAGTCCAACGCTGGCATACCCACATCATGTCTGCTGTCCTTGTCGGTCTAGGTGATAGCAGACAGTGGTTTGGAAGGTGCTATCAAAGGAGCTTTGATGAGTTGTTGCAGTGCAAGAGTTCTGTCCATTATATCACAGATTCTACTCAAATTAATGGCACTTAATATGGGGCAGCGCATATAACGTGTGTCTAATGTGCCTGTCTTGTTTAGAAGCTTTAAATTCCTGATACATGCTAAATTTTATCCCATTTGTGAAGTTGCAGACTTTCAATACTTCTGATGCTAGAAACGTTTACCTGGCCTGGAGCAGATTTTAAGACATGCATTTTCATAAGTATATAATAAAGGGTAAAGTTTATCTTTGAATTCATTCCCGTGGAAAGTGTAGAGATGACACTTTGAGCTCGCATTGTAAAATGACACTGTCCGAGACTTGTAATTGAGGTAAACACCAATCCTCTTGGGGCTGTTGTTGGAAAGATCAGATGAGATGGGCTGGTTCACTACCAGCTGGTCTTTCTTCCACCCAATAGTCCAGAATCCATTCTCAGGTTTCAGCTCTATTTGTCCCTTCCTGTCACCTGAATCCGTAGCTACTCCCACACCCCAGTCGCCATTCCCAGTCACCTCCACATCCCAGTAATGTATCCCCTCAGTGAATCCTTCTGATGCCAGTACACATGGGATGTCAGAAAATCTTTTCCTGGATTCAGGGAGATTGCTACTCGTCCCAGTCCATCTGACACTCTTCTGATCCTCAGACAACTTGAGTTTCAAATAGGCAGTTTCGTTATCCAAGGTCAAGGAGGCTGGGAGAGGAAAGGGCAGTATTAGAGAGATTCACTCAACGTTACAGGCAGGTTAACTCAGCGTTTAGACATTAAATAAATCTATTAAACATTTAGAGAGCCACAACATTCCTGTTTAGAATTGAAACTTCCATTTAATTCATTTTCTCTGAATGACTGGGAAATATTGCTCTTAATTCCAAAGATCAGGTATTTTCAATGCTTTCACCGAGTCCAGTGTTTCCAGCAGATTTCCCATTTGAGGCACAAAGGGAATTTTCCCAATGTACAGAAATAAACATCCGACAAGTGCAAAACACTGTTCCGTAGGATGGGTCACACTTTATCCAGGGTCACAGGGAGCAGTATGGTTAAAGTCACTGTCACCTAATGTCATGAGGAAGGGTTGTTCGTGCATTACAGGATGACTAAAGTTGTAATGTCACTGCACACAGTGTCACTGGAGGGAGGGTAGTTGGAATGTCACTCCACACAGTGTCACTGGAGGGAGGGTAGTTGGAATGTCACAGCACACACAGTGTCACTGTGAACAATAGTGTGAGGAAAAGTATCTCGTATTCTCATTGTTTTAAATGGGTGTCCTTTTATGCAGATACAAATAATAAAATTTGATTGAATTGGCAATGTCCCACCAATAAACAATTACAGTTCAGCAATCCATGCTTCCAAAAGCAGATTATAGGAAAGATGCCATAAAATCGAAATAAAAGATCGAAAAGGGCTGGAATCAATTATCTTTAACTGGACTGGGAAGTTACTTGAGTCCGTAAAGAGGTGCCTACTCACACAGGCATGAGTTAGGTTAAGAGTTATATACTTGTAATGTTTCACTTTGTGAATAAATCTAAACTGAGTAAAGATTGGCTCTGGCTTCATCCTTTTTCAACTCGCAACTAAGAATCAGAACAATTAGTCAAAACATTCAAAAACATGCATTTGTTTCAATGGCGTTAGGTCAGTACAGGGTGCTGTTGAGGAGGAGATTAATATACAGTAGGACAATGTCACAAATAGAAATTGAACATAATTACATTTGCAGTTAGCACTGCCTGAACTTATAAAATTCTCATCCTAGTGTTTAAATCCCATCATAGCCTCCTTGCTCTATAATACTCAAACTAAACATTCCTCCCATATTTCTGCATTCTTCCAATTGTTGCCTCTTGAGAATATTTGATGGCTCCAGTTTGGACACTCATGCCTTCAGCTGCCTCCCTTCTTGAATTTCCTCTTTAAACCTCTCCATTTATGTCTCTCCCCCCATCTTCATGATTCCACATATAATCTACCTCTAAACAAGCAATCCTAATTTTTCTTTGATAATGTTCCAATGAAGTGACTTTAGATGTTTTACTATAATAAAGGCACGATATATAAATAAGATGATGTTTTGTGTTACAGGTTTATACTCACGATAATTGATTTCACAGTTGTCATAACCTGCAAATATAACAACAATATTTTGACACGTTGCTTTTCCCTCATTGAACGTAAAGTAAAATCAAGTCAATGTCACTGTTGCAAATGAAGAATGAGGAATATTCTCCTTTCACCAGTCTGCAATGGACTGCACGACAAATCAAACTTCCATCAGACAACCGCCCCTCAACAGAAACCACCCGAAACTCCGATTTCAAATCGCAAACTTCAGATGCTTTGAACTATCTTAAGTAATAGTTCCACTTAGTAAATGTTAAAATTAAAACTTCTGGATAACCATAGTTCTGGCACCCACCCAATCACCACAGCCCCCCCCCCCCATTTCTCTACCCTTGTCTCTGCTGCAGTTGACTGAGAGGATTTCTGGACAGCAGCACTGTACCTTTCCCACCCGGTCCGAGTTGGGAGGTCAAATGAGAAAGGTGCAGCTGCATTTCAGGGTAAAGAACAGAGAATGGAGTGGCAAGCTGACAGCAGTTGTCACTCCACGGAGGTTATGACCTAATGATCGCAGTCATACCAGTGATTCCGCATACAAGAAAAGCTGCCTTTCCACATCTTGCATCAATTACAGTCCCCCTTTGCAGTGAACCATCTTTCCAATCTATGTGTCATTCGTTAGTTTCAATAATTAACCAATGGTACCAAATTTGAGTCTCTGAATCATCCCTCTCTGCATCAATTTCATCCAAAATAAAAAAACGGTGAACTTGTTCACACTAATTTTATCCACTTCCTATTCCTAAACACATTTCTAATATCACATACTTTTAACATGATCAGCAACCCTCCAGTACAGCTGTGTGCATGCCATTCTTTTCTCAAAGAACTCTTAAATTTGTCATCGGGTGGCACAGTGGTTAGCACTGCTGCCTCGCAGCACCAGGGGCCCGGTTTCTATTCTGGCCTTGGGGCACTGTCTGTGTGGAGTCTGCATGTTCTCCCAGTGCCTATGTGGGTTTCCTCTGGGGGCTCTGGTTTCCTCTCAGTCCAAAGATGGGCAGGTTAGGTGGATTGGCCATACAAAATTGCCTCCTACTGTCCAAAGTTGTGCAGGTAAGAGGGAGGGGGGGGGAAATGGGTAGCCATGCTAAATTTCTCCTTAGCATCCCAAGATGCATAGGTTAGGGGAATTAGCAGAGTTAATAAGTGGGGTTACGGAATAAGCCTGGGTAAGAGTTGGTGCAGACTCAATGGGCCAAATGGCGTCCTTCTACCATAACTTACCCTTTGTAAACTAATGTGAGGAAACCTCTTTTTGTGGTGTTAATTTCATCTTGTCTCATGGACTCAAGAAGCTGATTTGCTCCTAACTTTAGACTTGCTGGTCAGTAGGTACCCGATTTTTTTTTTCCTTTTTAATTATTTGAACCAAGCATTTAGCGCACCCCACCCCCCGAACCTTTCACTCCATCCCCATTACAATTCTCAGGCACAGCCTCCATATTCATAGGTGTCTAAAAGACGGTAGTCAGAGCCACTACTATTTCCAAACATCTCTTAGCATTCTCAGATGCAAGCCATCAGAATAGTGTTTTCCCCCCGCTTTCATCTGATAACTTTCCATACTTATGAAAATATAGATGAAATTAAAACAGTTCATCTTCAAAATCTAAGTCATAAAAACAGACCTTTCTGATTCAGTATCGGAATGATTAGGATAGCTTACCTTCCAAAGTGCAAAACAGTTGTAGTTCTGGAAGTCAAGAATACAAGAATGCTTTAGTATGAGAGATTCTGTCACAACCTATAAAGAAATACTGGGTACACATTTAGAACCCTTCTCATTGTATCAGTAGAATAAATCTTAAAGATAATTGACTGAAACTCTGAACAAATATATTAATTTTTAAAATCCTACTCCACTTGGGTTTTAAAATCTTGACCAAAGAAAGAATTTGCATTTGTTTAGCCCCTTTCACACCTTCAGATCATCCAAATTGCTTTACAATCATTTAACTACTTTCAAAAATGGCAGCCATTTACAGCACAGCAAGATCCCACAAATAGAAATGAAATGACCAGTTTTTTTTAAAGCTGATTATGGGACAAATGCCAGTCAGAAACTCAGGGAGAAGTCCCTCGCTTTTCTCTGAATAATAGCTGTGGGGTGTTTTGTGCTCACCTGAAGGGCAGAGATGGACTTTCTCGGTACTAAAAAAGAACAAAGAACAAAGAACAACCCAGCACGGGAAACAGGCCCTTCGGCCCAACGAGCCCGCGCCGCCACATCACCCCACACCTATTCTACCCTGCATATCTATGAATGGAACCCTACTCAGTCAGATTCAGGGAAGAAATAGTGTCAACTTGGTAAAAACCGATTAGCCTGAGAGCACATTTTTGGGGTGTGGGAGGAAACCGGAGCGCCCGGAGGAAACCCACGCAACCACAGGGAGAACGCGCAAACTCCCACAGACACAGGCCCAAATCCATGTGCCTGCACAGCCAGCAGTGCTAGTCACTGAGCTGTTGCGGCGCCCATCTACTGGTCCAGGATCAAGCACACACACTGACATGAAGCACTAGGCCACTCCTGGAACTTCCAAGAGCAGCCCACGCACGACCCGCCCTGTGAATGCCCCTCGTTTGACACGAGGTGGACCTCCACCTGTGGAATAAAGACAAAAATATTAATCTTACAGCCTGCCTTTCTGGTGTCTCCTGAGGTTTAACCTTATTTAATAGCCCCTACCATATCCCTCCATTCTCGTTTCACTCATGTGCCTATCTAACTGCATCTTAAACGAGTCCAATGTTCCTGCCTCCACCACCCTACTCGGTAGCGCGTTCCAGACCCCCACAACTCTCTGCATAAAGAACCTTCTTCTCACCTCCAAATTATACCTCTCCCCCCTCACCCTTAAATGATGACCTCTCGTGTTCGTACCCAGTCTAGGGAGCAGTCTCTCACTATTAACTCTATCCATTCCCTTCATTATCTTATATACTTCTATCATGTCCCCTCTCAATCTCCGTCTTTCCAAGGAAAATAGTCCCAGTTTCTTCAACCTCTCCTCGTAACCCATGCCAGGCAACATCCTGGTAAACCTCCTCTGCACCCTTTCCAGAGACTCCACATCCTTCCGGTAGTAAGGTGACCAGAACTGGACGCAGTACTCCAAATGCGGTCTAACCAACGTTATGTACAACTGAAGCATTAGACGGCAGCTTTTATACTCTATGCCCCTTCCTATAAAGGCCAACATCCCATAAGCCTTCCTAACAACCTTCTCCACTTGTGACGCAACCTTCATGGATTTGTGAACCTGCACTCCCAGGTTTGTATGTCTGTACTCCTAATCGGCCTCCCTTTAATCTCGTAGCTCCTCTCTGCATTATTCCGTCCAAAATGCATCACCTCGCATTTGTCAGGATTAAATGCCATCTGCCACCTATCTGCCCACTGCACCAACCTATCTATATCCTGTTGTATCACCTGACAATCCAGTTCCGTACCCGCCAACCCTGCCATCTTGGTGTCATCAGCAAACTTGCTAATCACACCACCTACGCCCTCTTCCAAGTCATTTATGTAGACTACAAAGAG
The DNA here is from genome assembly GCA_037974335.1 of Prionace glauca. Lineage (NCBI taxonomy): Eukaryota > Metazoa > Chordata > Chondrichthyes > Carcharhiniformes > Carcharhinidae > Prionace > Prionace glauca. The sequence goes on along the minus strand of CM075729.1, from coordinate 130,227,737 downwards.
GAGAGGTCCCAGTACTGAGCCCTACGGCACACCACTGGTCACTGGCCTCCAGCTCGACAAGGTCCCCTCCACAGCTACCCTCTGTCTCCTATTTCCCAGCCAGTTCTCAATCCACCTAGCTACCTGGCCTCGTATCCCATACGCCTTAACCTTTTCTACCAGCCTACCGTGAGGGACTTTGTCAAACGCCTTACTGAAATCCATATAGATGACATCAACGGTTCTCCCATCGTCAACCGTTTTTGTCACCTCCTCAAAGAATTCCACCAGATTCGTAAGGCAAGACCTCCCTCTAACAAAGCCATGTTGCGTATCCCTAATCAGATCGCAATGCTCCAAATGCTCATACATCCTACCCCTAAGTATTTTTTCCATTAACTTCCCTACCACCGACGTCAAACTCACCGGTCTATAATTTCCAGGGTTATCCCTACTGCCTTTTTTAAACAACGGGACCACATTTGCTACCCTCCAGTCTTCTGGGACCTCACCTGTGTCTAAAGAAGAGACAAAGATTTGCGCCAGAGGCCCAGCAATTTCATCTTTTGCCTCCCTAAGCAGCCTGGGATAAATACCATCAGGCCCCGGAGCTTTATCCGTCCTTACGCTACCTAAAAGCCCTAGCACTTCCTCTCTCGTAATAACTATATCCTGCAAATAAATCTCCACTCCCTCCAAGAGACCACACGATTCCGAACCCCTCTCCTTTGTGAATACCGACGCAAAGTATTCATTCAGGAGCTCCCCCATCCCCTCCGACTCAATACACAACTCTCCACTCTTGTCCCTAAGAGGACCAATTTTCCCTCTAACTACTCTCTTGCCTCTGATATAGGAATAAAATGCCTTTGGATTTTCCTTAATCCTACCAGCCAAAGCCATCTCATGCCCTCTCTTCGCCCTTCTAATTTCCCTTTTTAGCTCCCTCCTACTCTCGCTATATTCTTCCAGCGCACTCTCCGTACCCATTTGTTTTGACCTAACATACGCCTCCCTCTTCTTCCTGACCAAGTCCTCAATATCCCCCGCAATCTACTGAATTATGAGCTTAGGCTTGTGTCTGAAATGGGAATTGAACTCATGACCTTCCACAGACTTTATACATTTCACCTCCGCCTGATGGTGATGATAATGAGCTAACCACATGCCTCAATATGTTTAATTCAGGATGTCGCTAAAGTAAAAATCAGATCAAACTTGGGCAGTATTGGGATAATAGGCTCCATATTGTTAATAACAAACTTCTGAATCCTAACAATACCCCACACGAGTAGAATAATATTGCAGTTTAGTTCTGTGTTCCATTTAGTTACTGTATAGCACTGTTGTTATGGTTATTTGAGGGGACCAAGTTGTGTAACCCAAAGCAGCTTATTCTCCTCAGGTTCTGACAATAATTCTGGCCCTCCTGCTCTATAGTCCACTGCCTGTTCCTTCATATACCTCCATCTGGATGTATATACATATACATCTTTATACATCCTACACACCATGTGAATGTGCAGTTTTGAGCCAATGTTGACTACATCAAAGATGCTACGTAAATGCATAATATTGTTATTTCCAGGATCCAACAATCCAAAATCATATCAAAACACAGCAATGGTTCTTCTTTGCCACTGAGATAGGAAAGTGTGTCAGACTCTGAAATAGTGTAAGTGAAGATGGTTGAGACAACAAAACAGCAGAATTGTGATTTCTCACTCATTACACCATGTGCCCCACACGGAATGGCAGGGGTATTTAATGGCTGACCGATATCACCAGTGCCCACATCCACTTTCATTTCAAAGGATGTTGCCGACAAAGCATTTTACAGTCTTTTTACAGCAATAATGTTGAACTGCTACCTATGATCGTACCTTTAATCCTTTTGTGTTTTCTTTTGTGGAATATTACATCGAGAACAATGACGGTAATCACAAGGCCTACAAACACCCAGAAAATTACCAGCCATGGATTAACCTTGGGAAAGAATGCCTCTGTAGAATGAAACAGAAACAAAATCAACATCTGATCAGAAAAACTAACCTTAGAAATTATAGAAACCCTACAGTACTGAAAAAGGCCATTCAGCCCATTGAGTCTGCACAGACCACAATCCCACCCAGGCCCTACCCCCTTATCCCTATATATTTTATCCCCTAATCCCTCTAATCAATACATCTCAGGACACTAAGAGGTCATTTTAGAATGGCCGATCAAACTAACCCGCACATCTTTGGAAGCCCCAAATTTGATTGGAGATGGCAACGTCATTGGACCCATTTCTGAGTCAAAGTGCCCATAACATCATCTGAAATTCGAGATTTACTTAAACTGTGGCAGAATTGGCTCAATCTAGTCACCAGGTCAATGGACATCTAGTTTATAAAGAGTACTGATTGATGCCTGGCGTGGGGGAAGTTGGAGTCACGCAATAAATAGTGTGTGTGCAAACTAGTGCGAGGAATTAAATAATAATCAATGGAAATTAGAAGCTTGCCAATTGATAACACTCATAAGAGCACTACATATTGATGCAGAATCATCAAGCATTGGGTCAAATAGAATTACAGTGGGGGCAAGATAAGGAACACTGAAAAAGGAAATTGAGTTATGATTTCTATGGTTGCTTAAACTGCAGCATAAAGGAGGCATTTAACCAAAAGATCCCAGGTTGCAGTTCTGCTCATCTCCGCTAAGTGAGCAGGTCACAGCCAGGATAACAGTAGGGGAGGCCCAGGAGAAGAGAGAAAAAAAATACAATCTTTCCTGTGTAAGATCATTAGCCTGTGACCTCTGCTGGATCATGTGCATTTGTGCGCATGGATGTATGAGGGAGAGGGGACTCAGTAGGGTGTCAGTTAGGGGGCCAGGAAAATTAGCGCATCAGCAGCAGCACCCTCACCGTAAACTGGCTGTCTCTGCATATACATGAAATAGACAACACTGACAAAGGTGGATGTTTCACCATATCTATCAACAAAATACAGCCAAATGTCCTTGCTAACAGCATCGAAACTGTAATAAAGACATCATTAACTGACCATTTCATCCATCTACCATTAATGATTAAGACATTACCAATAGGACACAATTAAACAGTTATTGTCTCAGGCTACCTCTATGTATCATATGTAAATAATTTAATGGTGTGCGTGACTAGAAACAATTATCTTCAGTATAAGTTGTAAGAAATACTCCATAAAAAAGGTTAACTGTACACAATTGAGCAGAGCAGACTGAAAAAGTCTTAGGACTCTCCAGTTCTCCTCTCCTCATTGATAAGAAGGCAATAAAAGATTCATCTCTCACGAACGCTATGTCCGAATATCTTTCAAGCACCAGCACATGAGAAGATGTATTGTGCTCGGTTGATGGTATCATAATCCACACCATCCCACATATGACATCAGCAAGCATACCAGAGGAAGACTGATACCCTGTGAGCCAGCAGTGAACACAAAATGACTGCTTACATACCTGGTAGCTGGAGATGGGCCTCTTCCTCTTTGTTCAATAGACTGTTTTGCATTAGACAGGAGAATCTGTTCACAGAATCGCTTGTTACGTCAATTTGAGTCAAGACGGTGAAAAGGCCACTGGAGTCTTTCTGATGTGTGGTCACAGGTTGTGTTGTGATGGATAGTCCATTCGCATCCAACCATTTCACACTCGGCTCCGGATACCATCCATCTGATTTACACTCAAGACTAACTCCATGACGACTGGTTCCCTCCAGGTGAATCCAAGGCTGTTGTCCAACGCCTGCAGGTAGACATCATCAATTATCAATACAAGGCAAATTTTGTGTGATTGATTAAAATGTATTGCAACAATGCAACATTAATTATAAACCATTAACTACCATCAACATGACAAATTGGGCTCCTCCAATAAAAGATTAGGGGTGGAATTTTCCCAGAAATGACTGAGTGTCATTTTGGGTGAGAAAACCGGTATGTCTGACACAAACCAGATTGGGACCTTCCCGCACTTAGAAATTAAAGAACCCCTTCCTGCCCCTACGGACATTGGAACCCCCTACATCTTATTGTTCCCCTCACTAAAAATAATTGCTGGCCTGATCTAAGAAATAGGAACAGGTATAGGCCATTCAGCCCTTTGAGCCTGCTCCACCATTTTAAACCTGGAAGCCTTTTCTAAACCTGTGTAAATGCACTTTTTCAACTTAAACATTTGAAAGATAATTCATTCCTAAGAAAATACTTAAGAGAGTCAAATTGATGGTACTAGTGAATAATGTTAATGAGCACCAGCACATCTTTAGCTAAGTCTTCATGGGCTTGGAGTTTACCACTTATTAATATTGTGAACGCATGGACTAACCTCCAACTTTGAGATTTATCACTGCTTCCTCATAATCTGTTTTGGAATCAATAAAACATGTGTAGCTCCCTTCATCTGATGCTCTTATCTTCTTCAGTTTGAGAGAGGCATTGCCAACAGGAAACTGATCTTTAAAAAGTTCCGTCCTCCCTCGATAAGCGTCATCTCTCACAGGTTGGTCCTTTCCACGAGCATATAAATGTATTGGTGAAGTGTAGTCTAACTTATACCATCGAACTTCCAGTCCATCTAAAGGTGCACTGGGTACCATTTGGCACTGTAATACAACATCTTCACCAACAGCCACTATGATGGGATGTTTTGCTCCAATAACTTGAAACTTCTCTGGTAAAATATAACATTTTAAACAATATTGGCAGTCATTCCAGAGAAATATTACCATTGCAACATTATAAAGTGTATTTTGCAAAATGTAATTTAAAGTCATTTTTCCTTCCGATAACTTCAAACAGCTCTAGGAAAAAAGTGGAAAAAAATTAAGGACTTCATATCCTTTACTTATTTAAGAGTAAACACTGTGATACACCAGACTGATCTCCTGTGGTTACAACAGGAAGCAGGTGGACCTCCAGAGGAACAGCGGAATTGGCTATCCAGCTATCGCACTGGGAATTCGACAAGTTTCTCCCCAAAGTTTCAGTGGGAGACTGGGAGAATGCATGGAATTTTAGAACTGGTATGTTAAAAAGGAAGTAGGAGTAACAAAGGGACAATCAGCCAACCCCCTCAGACTTGTAGTAATAGTGGAAATGTTCAGTGGGATCAGTATTAGTGGGAATCCATCTTTCAGGTGAGGTGGTAAACCTGTCGAGTTGATGTGAAAGATCCCACTGCATGGCCATCATTTGGAAGAACATCAGAGGAGTTCTCATCCGCTTTTTAGCTCTTTGTTGTTCTTGAACCAAAATTATCTAGTCATCATCATTGTTTGTGGTAAAGCCACCACCTACAAGTTCTCCTCCAAGCCATTCACCATCCTGACTTGGAAATATATCGCTGCTCCTTTTCAGTTGCTGAGTCAAAATCCTGGCACTCCCTCTCTAACGGCATTGTAGGTCAATCCACATCAATGGACTGCAGTGATTCAACTCACCATCACCTTCTCAAGGGCAACCCAACCAGCAATGTCCCACGAATGAATAAAATAAAAGTTTGCTGTGTGCAAAATGGCTGCTGCATTTTCGACATTACCAATATGATTTCAATTCAAAAGTAATTAACTGGCAGTAAATTTATTTTTATTCATGCACAGAACACGGGTGTCGCTGGCTATACTAGCAATTATTGTCCATCCCTAATTGCCCCTTGAAAATGTGGTGGTAAGCTGCCTTCTTGGAGCGCTGCAGTCCATGAGACACAGGTACACAGTGCTGTTAGGGAGGAAATTCCAGGATTTTGACTAAGCAACAGTGAAGGAATTGCAATATATTCCCAAGTTAGGATGATGAGTGGCTTGGGAGGGGAACTTACAGGTGGTGGTAGTATTCCCAGTATCTGCTGCCCTTGCCTTTCTAAATGGTAGTGATCTTGGGTTTGGAAGGTGCTTTGGTCATTCTGAGATTATGAAAGATGCTATATATGTATAAATGCAATCTTGCTTTCCAGCTACCATTGACTTGTTTCTTGACATAAGAAATAAGAGCAGAGTAAACTACACTGCCTGCTCCTCCATTCTGTGTAATCATAGTTGATCTTTTGCCTCATTTCCACTTTCCTGCCCTTCACCCTAGGTTCCCCAAAAGATTAAAAATTCTCAGCCTTGAATGTATTAAACATCCACAACTCTCTGGTGTTTAGAATTCCAAGGATTCACAATCTTGAGTAAAGAAATTTTGTTTGACCTCAGCTATGTTCCAGAGTCCCCAGCCAAAGGAAGCAATCCCTCTGTGTCTAACCTAAAATCTCCTTGTTTGATGTTCTTCTTTAAATGTGATTACCTCCCATTCTGTCAAACTATAACTGAGGCCCAGTTTGCACAGCCTCTCGTCATGGGCATAATCCGAACAAGGGGTTGTCCATTTCAAAAAGAGAGGAGGAGGAATTTCTTTAGGAAATCCATGGGATTCTTTACAGCAGAGCGCTGTACAGGCTGGGTCGTTAAGTATGCTCAAAGGTGGACAGATTTTTAATCAGTAAGGGAATCAAGGGCAATGGGGATAAGGTGGGAATTGAGGATTATCACATCAGATCAGTCATCATCTCACTGAATGGTGGAGTAGACTCAATGGGCCGATGGCCTACTTCTTATGGTCTATGGTATCATTGATCAACAGGGTAAGGCAACAGTAATATTTACTGTAAAAACTCAATTTCTTACCTGTTATTGCAGTTTGAAGAACACAGAGAAGGACCAAAACACTGAAGCAAATTCGTTTCATCTTTGGAAATATTTGGTTGACTACCTGAATGAAAATCTTTGTTAATCTTTTTGAAGAGAACATCATTGAAATATCAATGGTTCTGAAATTAAGCTAAGGATGCTAATGTACAATTATAACTAATACCCTTCTTTTTTTTAGCAGAGGTGCAATTCACTTAAGTTCAATAAGTGCCATTTGTTCATATGTCATCCTCACATTATCTATCCACCTCACCTCCCATTGTCTCAGTAATATGGCTACTGCAACGAGAAGGAAACAATGTTCTAATGAGCTGTGAACACGTTTTTTTTCAACATTCAAGACCAAAACCATTTCTGTGTTAGCTCAGCAATTTTATCCCATGACCCAACACCATGAAAGTCTTAAGTTTGATTTTTGGTCTGTTAATCCAACAGAAAAAATATAGTTTGGACCAGTTTTTACTGCTTTTTTTCTTCTGGGAAGTGTTGCTGAACTTCAGGCAGGATTGTGGGAACAGCAACACCAATTAGCCTCACTATAGCACTACAAAAGGTGAATGAGTCATGTTTCACTCCTGATCAAGATATTTGTGGATTCTGGGGAACTAGGACCGGGGGTTGGTTCTGACATTCACACAAACACACACTTGCTGTCAGGACAATACGTATAAATAATGCCCATTTCGGCAAATACTGCAGGGTGTGTCACACCTGTCCTGTATAACTACATTAAAGTTAGTTTATTTATCAGTCACATGTAGGCTTACATTCACACTACGATGAAGATACTGTGAAAATCCCCTAGTCGCCATACTCCGGTGCCTTTTCGGGTACACAGATGGAGAATTCAGCATGGCCAATTCACCTAACATTACAATAAGGCATGGGAGAAAATAATAAAGTAATAAAAACCAAGAAAAATTACAAATGGTGAGAGGAAAACTGAATTTCAAGTTGTCATACCTAGTTTAAATCCCTCCTTGGCTTTCCTCCCTATCTCTATAACTTCCTCCAAGATACTGCATCATCTAATTCTGCTTTCTTGTGCATTCCCACACTTATTGTTCCACCACTGGTTGTTGTATCTTCAGCTGCCTAGGCCAAGCTCTGGAATGCCCTCTCTATACCATGCCACCACAAGGAAGGAGGAAGGACTGCAAGTAACTACGAAAGGTTATGAACATAGCCCTATCCATCTTGCAAACCAGCCTCCCATCCATTGGATCTGTCCAAACATCCTGCTGTCTTGGCAAAGCAGCTAGCATAATTAAAGACCTCAAGCACCCTGTACATTCTTTCTTCTATCTTCTTCCGTCGGGAAAAAGATTCAAAAGTCTGAGGTCACATACCAACCGGCTCAAGAACAGTTTCTTCCCTGCTGCTGTCAGACTTTTGAATGGACTTACCTTGCATTAAGTTGGTCTTTCTCTACACCTTAGCTGTGACTGTAACTACATTCTGCACTCTCATTTTCTTCTCTATGAATGATATGTTTTGTCTGTTTAGCATGCAAGAAACAATACTTTGCACTGTGTATTAACGTATGTGACAATAAAAAATCAAATCAAATCACCTAATTTTCCTCCTATAAGACATCTTAAAATCTACCTCTTTTAAATAATACTGAATATAGAGAAAAAGATAAATACAAGTCTAAATTTCATACCCTGGAGATCATTTTCAAAACACTTTTTACACACCTGGTTCATACTGTTGCCTCACAGCGTCAATGACCCAAATTCAATTCCAGCCTTGGGTGATCGTGTGGAGTTTGCACGCTCTACACGTGTCTGCGTGGGTTTCCTCTGGGTGCTTCAGTTTCCTCCCACAGTCCAAAGATGTACGGATTATGTTGATTGGCCATGCTAAATTGCCCCTTAGCAGGGTAATACATGGGGTTATGGGGATAGGGCCTGGATGGGATTATGGTCGGTACAGGCTCGATGGGCCAAATGACCTCCTTCTGCATTGTAGGGATTCTATGATTCTATGCTCGATTTTCCTCCCACAGTCCAAAGATGTGCAAATTAGGTAGATTGGCCTTGCTAAATTGTTTCTTAGTGTCCAAAGATGTGCAGATTAAGGGGCATTGTCCATGCTAAACTGCACTTTAGTGTCCATAGATTTGCTGGTTAGGTGAATTAAGAACTTAAGAACTAGGAGCAGGAATAGGCCATCTGGCCCCTCAAGCCTGCTCCACCATTCAATAAGATCATGGCTGATCTTTTTGTGGACTCAGCTGCACTTACCCGCCCATTCACCATTACCCTTAATTCCTCTACTGTCCAAAAATTTATCTATCCTTGTCTTAAAAACATTCAATGAGGTAGCTTCAACTGCTTCACTGTGCGGGGAATTCCACAGATTCACAACCCTTTGTGTGAAGAAGTTCCTTCTCAACTCAGTCCTAAATCTGCTTCCCCTTATTCTGAGGCCATGCCTCCTAATTTTAGTTTCACCTGCCAATGGAAACAACTTCCCTGTTTCTACCTTATTTATTTCCTTCATAATCTTATATGTTTCTATAAGATCTCCCCTCATTCTTCTGGATTCCAATGGGTATAGCCCCAGTCTACTCAGTCTCTCCTCATCAGCCAACCCTCTCAACTCAGGAATCAACCTAGTGAATCTCCTCTGCACCCTCTCCAGTGCCAGTATGTCCTTTCTCAAGTAAGGTGACTAAAATTGTAAACAATACTCCATGTGTGGCCTCACCAGCTCCTTATAAGCTGCAACATAAACTTGCTGTTTTTAAACTCCATCCCTTTAGCAATGAAGGACAAAATTCCATTTGCCTTCTTAATTACCTGCTGCACCTTCAAACGAACTCTTTGAGATTCCTGCACAAGGGCACCCAAGTCGTTCTGCACAGCAGCATGTTGCAATTTTTTACCATTTAAACGATAGTCCATTTTGCTGTTATTCCTACCAAAATGGATGACCTCACATTTATCAACATTGTATTCCACTTGCTAGATGCTTGACACCTCTATATACCCCTTTACTGTGTGCAGTTTTGGTCGCCGCACTTACGCAAGGATATTTTGGCCTTGGAGGGAGTGCAGAGAAGGTTAACTAGGCTGATGCCGGAGTTGAGGGGGTTGAGCTATGAGGAGAGGCTGAATAAACTAGGCTTGTACTCATTAAGAGTTTAGAAGAATGAGGGGAGATCTCATTGAGACATATAAGATGATGAATGGGATGGATAGGTTAGAGGTGGAGAGGCTCTTCCCGCTCAGAAAGGACAGTAGGACTAGGGGCACAGCCTCAAGATAAAAGGGGAGGGGGCGGTTAGAACGGAGTTGAGGAAGAACTTCTTCACTCAAAGGGTGGTGAATCTCTGGAATTCTCTGCCCGTTGAAGTGGTGGAGGCTACCTCGCTAAATATTTTTAAGATGCGGGTTGATGGGTTTTTTGATAAGAGAGGGTATAAGAGTTATGGGGAGAGGGCGGGAATGTGGAACTGAGCCACGACAGATCAGCCATGATCTTATTGAATGGCGGGGCAGGCTCAAAGGGCTAGATGGCCTACTCTTGCTCCTATTTCTTATGTTCTTAGCAGACTTTCAGCGTCCTCTGCACACTTTGCTCTTCCACCCATCTTAGTGTCATCTGCGAATTCTAACACACTACACTTGGTCCCCAACTCCAAATCATCTTTGTAAATTGTAAACAATTGCAATCCCAACACTGATCCCTGAGGCACAACACTGGTCACTGATCACCAACCAGAAAAACACCCATTTACCCACATTCTTTGCATTCTGTTAGTTAACCAATCCTCTATCCATGCTAATACATTACCCATAACATTGTGCAGCTTTATCTTATGCAGCAGTCTTTGGTGCAGCACTATGTCAAATGCCTTCTGGAAATCCAGATACATCATATCCACAGGTTCCCCATTGTCCACTGCACATGTAATGTTCATAAGAATAACTCCAAATTAGTCAAACATGATCTGCCTATCCTGAACCCATGTTGTGTCTTCCAGTGGGATAATTTATATCCAGGTGTCTTGCTATTTCTTCCTTGATGATAGATTCAAGCATTTTCCTTACTGCAGAAGTTAAGCTAACCACCCAGTTCTCACCCAGCTCGGTTACCCAGAGTCCAGCGAATTTTGGTAAATTACCACTAGTACATTTGCTATTTCACCCGCCATCTCTTTTACTACCCTGAGATGCATTCCATCAGGACCAGGAGACATGTCTACCTTTAGTTCCATTAATCTACCTTTTTTGTGATGATAGTTTCTAGGTAATCAATTTTTGGCATGTTATTTATATCTTCCACTGTGAAATACCTGTTCAATGCCTCAGTCATTTTCTCATTTCCAATTATTACATTCCCCTTCTTGTCCTCTAAAGGACCAATGTTTACTTTTGCCACTGTTTTTCGTTTTATATATTTGTAGAAACTTTTGCTGTTTTTATATTCTGAGCTAGTTTACGCTCATAATCCATCTTACCTTTCTTTACAGCTTTTTTCATGGCTTTCTGCTGACTTTTAAAGATTTCCCAATCCTCTAGGTTCCCGCTAAACTTTGCCACTTCGTATGCATTTTTTTCAATTTAATATCCGTCTTTATTTCTTTAGATATCCATGGTAGATTATTTCTTTTTCTACAGTCCTTCCTTATCACTGGTATATACTTTTGCTGAGCACTGTGAAAAATCACTTTGAAGGTCCTCAATTGTTTCACCATAAAGTTTTTGGTCCCAGTCTACCTTAGCCAACTCCTCCATCATCTCTTTACAGTCTCGTTCGTTTAAGCACAACACACTAGTATTGGATTTTACCTTCTCACGCTCCATCTGTATTTTAAATTCAACCATACTGTGATCACTTCTTCCAAGAGGAACCCTAACTGCAAGATCATTAATTATTCCCATCTCATTACACAGGACCAGATCTAGGATAGCTCGTTCCCTTGTCGGCTCCATTACATATTGTTCAAGGAAGCTATTGCGGATACATTCTATGAACTCCTCCACAAGGCTGTCTTGACTGACCTGGTCTGACCAATTGATATGTAGATTAAAATCCCCCATGATAATTGCTCTACCATGTTTATTTCTTGTCCCACCATGATGTCATTATTAAACTACACCTATCAGTGACATTTTCTCCTCATTATTTTTAATTTCCATCCAAATAGATTCAACCTTTATCATCTCTATATCATCTCTCACTACCGCTCTGATATTATCCTTAAATAGCAGAGCTACTGCACCTCCCTCCGAATAGTTTGATACCCCTGGATATTCAATTCCCAGTTGTGACCATCCTGCAGCCCTGTCTCTGTAATGGCCATCAAATCATACTCGTTTGCAATGATTTGTGCCATCAACTTATTTACCTTCTTTCAGATTGGCCATGCTAAATGCTTCAATAGTGTCCCAAGATATTCAGGTGAGGGGGACTGGCCATGCTAAATTGCCCCCGATTTCAGGGACAGATGAATTGGCGGCGGGCGGGGTTCCTGGGATGGGGCCGGGGGGGGGGCGGTTACTGAGATAGGGCAGAGGTGGGGGGATTCCTGGGATAGGGCCGGGGCGACGGGCGGGGTTCCTGGGATGGGGGGTTTACTGAGATAGGGCGGGGGGGAGTTACTGTTGTGGGTGGGGTACTGGGATAGGGTGGATTTAAAGGAATGGGGGAGGGGTAACAGGGATGGAGCTGGCCAGCGGGGGGTTACTGAGATAGGGCAGAGATGGCTGGGGTTACTGTTGTGGGTGGGGTACTGGGATAGGGTGGATTTATAGGAATGGGGGAGGGGGGGGTTACTGGTGTGGGTGGGGTACTGGGATAGGGATTGGGCTGGGCGGCGGACGGGTTTCCTGGGATGGGGGGGGGTTACTGTTGTGGGTGGGGTACTGGGATAGGGTGGATTTAAAGGAATGGGGGAGGGGTAACAGGGATGGAGCCGGGATGGGTGGGGTGCTGGGATAGGGTGGATTTACAGGGATGGGGATTTACAGGGATGGGGGGTTACAGGGATGGGGGGTTACAGGGATGGGGGGGATGGGGGGTTACAGGGATGGGGGGGATGGGGGGTTACAGGGATGGGGGGGATGGGGGGTTACAGGGATGGGGGGGATGGGGGGTTACAGGGATGGGGGGGATGGGGGGTTACAGGGATGGGGGGTTACAGGGATGGGGGGGATGGGGGGTTACAGGGATGGGGGGGATGGGGGGTTACAGGGATGGGGGGGATGGGGGGTTACAGGGATGGGGGGGATGGGGGGTTACAGGGATGGGGGGGATGGGGGGTTACAGGGATGGGGGGATGGGGGTTACAGGGATGGGGGGGATGGGGGGGTTACAGGGATGGGGGGATGGGGGGTTACAGGGATGGGGGGGATGGGGGGTTACAGGGATGGGGGGGATGGGGGGTTACAGGGATGGGGGGGATGGGGGGTTACAGGGATGGGGGGGATGGGGGGTTACAGGGATGGAGGGGATGGGGGGTTACAGGGATGGGGGGGATGGGGGTTACAGGGATGGGGGGGATGGGGGGTTACAGGGATGGGGGGGATGGGGGGTTACAGGGATGGGGGGATGGGGGGTTACAGGGATGGGGGGATGGGGGGTTACAGGGATGGGGGGGATGGGGGGTTACAGGGATGGGGGGAATGGGGGGTTACAGGGATGGGGGGAATGGGGGGTTACAGGGATGGGGGGAATGGGGGGTTACAGGGATGGGGGGGATGGGGGGTTGGGGGGGATGGGGGGTTACAGGGATGGGGGGATGGGGGGGTTACAGGGATGGGGGGATGGGGGTTACAGGGATGGGGGGTTACAGGGATGGGGGGGATGGGGGGTTACAGGGATGGGGGGTATGGGGGGTTACAGGGATGGGGGGGATGGGGGGGATGGGGGGTTACAGGGATGGGGGGGATGGGGGGTTACAGGGATGGGGGGATGGGGGAGATGGGGGGTTACAGGGATGGGGGGATGGGGGGTTACAGGGATGGGGGGGATGGGGGGTTACAGGGATGGGGGGGATGGGGGGTTACAGGGATGGGGGGAATGGGGGGTTACAGGGATGGGGGGGATGGGGGGTTACAGGGATGGGGGGGATGGGGAGTTACAGGGATGGGGGGGATGGGGGGTTACAGGGATGGGGGGGATGGGGGGTTACAGGGATGGGGGGTTACAGGGATGGGGGGGATGGGGGGTTACAGGGATGGGGGGGATGGGGGGTTACAGGAATGGGGGGGATGGGGGGTTACAGGAATGGGGGGGATGGGGGGTTACAGGAATGGGGGGATGGGGGGTTACAGGGATGGGGGGGATGGGGGGGTTACAGGGATGGGGGGGATGGGGGGTTACAGGGATGGGGGGTTACAGGGATGGGGGGGATGGGGGGTTACAGGGATGGGGGGGATGGGGGGTTACAGGGATGGGGGGATGGGGGGTTACAGGGATGGGGGGTTACAGGGATGGGGGGGAGGGGGGTTACAGGGTTGGGGGTTACAGGGGGGATGGGGGGTTACAGGGATGGGGGTTACAGGGGGGATGGGGGGTTACAGGGATGGGGGGGATGGGGGGTTACAGGGATGGGGGGGAGGGGGGGTTACAGGGATGGGGGTTACAGGGGGGATGGGGGGTTACAGGGATGGGGGGGGAGGGGGGTTACAGGGATGGGGGGGGAGGGGGGTTACAGGGATGGGGGGGGAGGGGGGTTACAGGGATGGGGGGGAGGGGTGTTACAGGGATGGGGGGGGAGGGGGGTTACAGGGATGGGGGGGGAGGGGGGTTACAGGGATGGGGGGGGGAGGGGGGTTACAGGGATGGGGGGGGAGGGGGGTTACAGGGATGGGGGGGGAGGGGGGTTACAGGGATGGGGGGGGAGGGGGGTTACAGGGATGGGGGGGAGGAGGGTTACAGGGATGGGGGGGGAGGGGGGTTACAGGGATGGGGGGGAGGGGGGTTACAGGGATGGGGGGGTTACAGTGATGGGGGGGGGTTACAGGGATGGGGGGGTTACAGGGATGGGGGGGGGTTACAGGGATGGGGGGGGTTACAGGGATAGGGGGGGTTACAGGGATAGGGGGGGGTTACAGGGATGGGGGGGTTACAGGGATGGGGGGGGTTACAGGGATGGGGGGGTTACAGGGATGGGGGGGTTAGAGGGATGGGGGGGTTAGAGGGATGGGGGGGTTAGAGGGATGGGGGGGTTAGAGGGATGGGGGGGTTAGAGGGATGGGGGGGTTACAGGGATAGGGGGGCGGGTTACAGGGATAGGGGGGCGGGTTACAGGGATAGGGGGGCGGGTTACAGGGATAGGGGGGGTTTACATGGGGGGGGTTACATGGGAGGGGGTTACATGGGAGGGGGTTACAGGGATGGGGGGTGTTACAGGGATGGGGGGGGTTACAGGGATGGGGGGGGTTACAGGGATGGGGGGGGTTACAGGGATGGGGGGGGTTACAGGGATGGGGGGGTTACAGGGATGGGGGGGTTACAGGGTTGGGGGGGGGTTACAGGGATGGGGGGGGGGTTACAGGGATGGGGGGGTTACAGGGATGGGGGGGGTTACAGGGATGGGGGGGTTACAGGGATGGGGGGGGTTACAGGGATGGGGGGGGTTACAGGGATGGGGGGGGTTACAGGGATGGGGGGGGTTACAGGGATGGTGGGGGGTTACAGGATGGTGGGGGGTTACAGGGAGGGGGGGGGTTACAGGGAGGGGGGGGGTTACAGGGAGGGGGGGGTTACAGGGAGGGGGGGGTTACAGGGAGGGGGGGGTTACAGGGAGGGGGGGGTTACAGGGATGGGGGGGTTTACGGGGGGGTTACGGGGGGGGGTTGGGGGGGTTACAGGGATAGGAGGGGGTTACAGGGATGGGGGGGGTTATAGGGATAGGGGGGCGGGTTGCAGGGATAGGGGGGGTTACATGGGGGGGTTACATGGGGGGGGTTACATGGGCGGGTTACATGGGGGGGGTTACAGGGATGGGGGGGTTACAGGGAGGGGGGGGTTACAGGGAGGGGGGGGGTTACAGGGAGGGGGGGTTACAGGGAGGGGGGGGTTACAGGGAGGGGGGGTTACAGGGAGGGGGGGGTTACAGGGAGGGGGGGGGTTACAGGGAGGGGGGGGTTACAGGGAGGGGGGGTTACAGGGAGGGGGGGTTACAGGGAGGGGGGGGTTACAGGGAGGGGGGGGTTACAGGGATGGGGTGGTTACAGGGAGGGGGGGGTTACAGGGAGGGGGGGTTACAGGGAGGGGGGGTTACAGGGAGGGGGGGTTACAGGGAGGGGGGGTTACAGGGATGGGGGGTTTACGGAGGGGGGGTTGGGGGGGTTACGGGGGGGGGTTGGGGGGGTTACGGGGTGCGTCACCCTGTTGGGAGTCTTTTATAGACCTCCAAAAAGTTCTAGAGAGGTTGAGGAAAGGATTGCGGAGATGATCCTTGTTAGGAGTGAAAGTAATAGGGTAATTGTTATGGGGACTTTAACTTTACTCATGTTGATTGGAATTGCTACAGCTCTGGCTCGTTAGAGGGGTCAGTTTTTGTTTAAAGTGTGCAAGAAGGTTTTTTGACTCAGTATGTAGATAGGCCGACGAGAGGTGAGGCTATATTGGATTTGGTGCTCGGTAATGAGCTAGACTTGGAAGTTGGTGTACAGTTTGGGGATAGTGACCACAATTCGATTACGTTCACCTTAGTGATGGAAAGGGATAAGCATGAACCTCGGGTCAGTAGTTTCAGCTGGGGGAAGGGTAATTATGAGGCTATTAGGAGAGAATTAGGAAGCATTGGTTGGAATGGGAGATTACAGGGACTGGGAACATCCGAGATGTGGAGATTTTTCAAGGAGCAGCTATTGCGGGTCTGTGATAAGTATATCCCTGTCAGGCAAGGAGGATTTGGTAGGCCCAGGGAACCGTGGTGCACCAAAAAAGTTGATTCGTTGGTTAGGAAGAAAAGGAGGCTTATGTTCGGATGAGGCTTGAGGGCTCAGGTAGTGCATTAGAAAGTTTTAGATTGGCTAGGAGGGAGTTGAAGAGGGAGTTAAGAAGGGCTAAAAGAGGACATGAGATGATTTTGGCTGATAGGATTAAGGAGAACCCTAAGGCGTTTTACAGGTATGTCAAGAACAGAAGGTTGGTTAGGACAAGATTAGGGCCAGTTACAGACAGTAGAGGGAAGTTGTGTGTGGAACCGGAGGAGGTTGGAGAGGCGTTGAACCAATATTTCTCTTCGGTGTTCACGCAAGGGGACAGGAAGGTAGCTGAGGAGGACACTGGGGTGCAGGGGTGTGAAATAGATAGTACTGCAGTTGATACGGGGGATGTGCTGGATATTTTAGAGGGATTGAAAATAGATAAGTCCCCTGGTCCAGATGGGATTTACCCTAGGATTCTTTGGGAGGCAAGAGGGGTGATTGCGGAGCCTCTGGCTCTGATCTTCAGGTCGTCGTTAGTCTCTGGTATAGTACCAGAAGATTGGAGGACAGCAAATGTTGTCCCATTGTTTAAGAAGGGGAGAAGGGACTTCCCTGGGAATTATAGACCGGTGAGTCTTACTTCTGTGGTGGGTAAGGTTTTGGAAAGGATTATTAGAGACAGGATTTATAGTTATTTGGAAAGTAATGAGTTGATTAGAGACAGTCAGCATGGTTTTGTAGCGGGTAGGTCATGCCTTACTAACCTTATCGAGTTCTTTGAGAAAGTGACCAAAGAGGTGGATAGGGGTAAGGCAGTTGATGTGGTGTATATGGATTTTAGCAAGGCATTTGATAAGGTTCACCATGGTAGGCTTCTGCAGAAAATGCAGATGTATGGGATTGGGGGTGATCTAGGTAATTGGATCAGGAATTGGCTAGCAGATAGGAGACAGAGAGTGGTGGTTGATGGGAAATATTCGTCATGGAGTTCGGTTACAAGTGGTGTGCCTCAGGATCTGTTTTGGGGCCACTGCTGTTTGTAATTTTTATTAATGATCTGGATGAGGGTATAGTTGGGTGGATTAGTAAGTTTACTGATGACACCAAAGTCGGAGGTGTGGTAGATTGTGAGGAAGGGTGTCATAGTTTGCAGGATGACTTAGAAAGGTTGCAGAGCTGGGCTGAGAGGTGGCGGATGGAGTTTAATGTGGAGAAGTGTGAGGTAATTCATTTCGGTAGGAATAACAGATGTATTGAGTATAGGGCTAACGGGAGGACTTTGAATAGTGTGGAGGAGCAGAGGGATCTAGGTGTATGTGTACATAGATCCCTGAAAGTTGGGAATCAAGTAGATAAGGTTGTTAAGAAGGCATACGGAGTCTTGGCGTTTATTGGTAGGGGGATTGAATTTAGGAGTCGCAGCGTCATGATGCAACTGTACACATCTCTGGTGCGGCCACACTTGGAGTTTTGTGTGCAGTTCTGGTCCCACATTACAGGAAGGATGTAGAGGCTTTGGAGAGGGTGCAGAGGAGGTTTACCAGGATGTTGCCTGGTATGGAGGGGAGATCCTATGAGGAGAGATTGAGAGATTTGAGGTTGTTTTCGCTGGAAAGAAGGCGGCTAAGAGGGGATCTCATTGAAACATATAAGATGATTAGAGGTTTAGACAGGGTAGATAGTGATAGCCTTTTTCCTAGGATGGAGAAAGCTAGCACGAGGGGCACGATTTTAAATTAAGGGGGGTAGTTATAGGACAGATGTCAGGGGTAGGTTCTTTACCCAGAGGGTGGTGAGGGACTGGAATGCCCTGCCAGCTGCAGTTGTAAATGCACCTAGTTTGGGGGCGTTTAAGAGATCTGTGGATAGGTTTATGGATGAAAAGGGATTGGTTTAGGCTAGTGGGTCATTGTTTTGTAACTGGTCGGCGCAACATCGTGGGCCGAAGGGCCTGTTCTGCGCTGTAATGTTCTATGTTACAGGGATGGGGGGGTTACGGGGGGGGGGGGTTACGGGGGGGGGGGGTTACGGGATGGGGGGGTTACGGGATGGGGGGGTTACAGGGATGGGGGGTTACAGGGATGGGGGGTTACTGGGATAGGGTGGATTTATAGGAATGGAGGAGGGGGTTACGGGGGGGGGGTTACGGGGGGGGGGTTACGGGGGGGGGGGTTACGGGGGGGGGGGGTTACGGGGGGGGGGGTTACGGGGGGGGGGGTTACGGGGGGGGGGGGGTTACGGGGGGGGGGTTACACAGTGAGCACGTGA
>CM075729.1:130204790-130208776 GCA_037974335.1 Prionace glauca | reverse complement strand
TCACGTGCTCACTGTGTAGGGAACCGGTTCGGGGACAGTGAGGGAGGGGGGAACCCGTTCGGGGACAGTGAGGGGGGGGGAACCGGTTCGGGGACAGTGAGGGGGGGAGGGGGGAACCGGTTCGGGGACAGTGAGGGGGGAGGGGGGAACCTGTTCGGGGACAGTGAGGGGGGGAGGGGGGAACCGGTTCGGGGACAGTGAGGGGGGAGGGGGGAACCGGTTCGGGGACAGTGAGGGGGGAGGGGGGAAACCGGTTCGGGGACAGTGAGGGGGGAGGGGGAACCGGGTCGGGGACAGTGAGGGGGGAGGGGGGAACCGGGTCGGGGACAGTGAGGGGGGAGGGGGGAACCTGTTCGGGGACAGTGAGGGGGGAGGGGGGAACCGGTTCAGGGACAGTGAGGGAGGGGGGAACCGGTTCGGGGACAGTGAGGGGGGAGGGGGGGAACCGGTTCGGGGACAGTGAGGGGGGAGGGGGGAACCGGTTCGGGGATAGTGAGGGGGGGGAGGGGGGAACCGGTTCAAGGACAGTGAGGGGGGGAGGGGGGAACCGGTTCGGGGACAGTGAGAGGGGAGGGGGGGCACCGGTTCGGGGACAGTGAGGGGGGAGGGGGGAACCGGTTTGGGGACAGTGAGGGGGGGGAGGGGGGAACCGGTTCAAGGACAGTGAGGGGGGGAGGGGGGAACCGGTTTGGGGACAGTGAGGGGGGGAGGGGGGAACCGGTTCAAGGACAGTGAGGGGGGGAGGGGGGAACCGGTTCGGGGACAGTGAGGGGGGAGGGGGGAACCGGTTTGGGGACAGTGAGGGGGGAGGGGGGAACCGGTTTGGGGACAGTGAGGGAGGGGGGAACCGGTTCGGGGACAGTGAGGGGGGGGGAACCGGTTCGGGGACAGTGAGGGGGGAGGGGGGAACCGGTTCGGGGACAGTGAGGGGGGTGGGGGGGAACCCGTTCGGGGACATTGAGGGGGGTGGGGGGGAACCCGTTCGGGGACAGTGACGGGGGAGGGGGGAACCGGTTCGGGGACAGTGACGGGGGGTGGGGGGGAACCCGTTCGGGGACAGTGAGGGGGGTGGGGGGGAACCCGTTCGGGGACAGTGAGGGGGGTGGGGGGGAACCCGTTCGGGGACAGTGACGGGGGTGGGGGGAACCGGTTCGGGGACAGTGACGGGGGGTGGGGGGGAACCCGTTCGGGGACAGTGAGGGGGGGAGGAACCGGTTCGGGGACAGTGACGGGGGCTGGGGGGGAACGCGTTCGGGGACAGTGAGGGGGGTGGGGGGGAACCCGTTCGGGGACAGTGAGGGGGGGGGGAACCGGTTCGGGGACAGTGAGGGGGGAGGGGGGAACCCGTTCGGGGACAGTGAGGGGGGAGGGGGGAACCGGTTCGGGGACAGTGAGGGGGGGGGAACCGGTTCGGGGACAGTGACGGGGGTGGGGGGGAACCCGTTCGGGGACAGTGACGGGGGTGGTGAACCGGCTCTCAAACGGCTAACTGTTTCTCTGTTTTGATTCAGACGTCTTCTTCCCTCATCATTCTAAGTGGATGGTTGCCTTCTGTTGCCTGTTCTTCGTGGTACTTGCTGCTTCTGGTTTCGTGGTTTGGTTCTATCGAAAATTACAGAGTAAGATCCAAGGTGAGAACTTCAGCTTCAGACATTGAAAGCTCGGATTAACTGTGTGCAGAGACTGATAAACCCTGACACAGGATCACTAAATGTGGTCAGCCCCCTGCGGTATGAGTTATCTATCAGTGGATTTCACTAAACTATGAAGCTGGGCTAGCGCTTAATATAAAAAAGGATAGCAAGAGTTTTTATAAATATATAAAAAGAAAGAGGCTGGCTAGGGTGAACGTTGGTCCTTTAGAGGATGAGAAAGGGGAGCTAGTAGTAGGGGAAGGGGATATGGCTAAGGTCTTGAATAACTTTTTTGTTTCTGTCTTCACGGAGGAGGATGTGAATAATTTGCCGGGTGTTAGCGATGGAAAGGTGGTAGGAATGGAGGGTCTTAATGACATTACTGTTACTAGAGAGGTGGTGCTCGACAGACTGGAGGGGCTGATTGTGGACAAGTCCCCAGGACCGGATGGAATGCATCCGAGGGTTCTGAAAGAAATGGCGGAGGTGATAGTGGATGCCTTGGTGGTTATTTTCCAGACGTCACTGGATTCAGGGGAAGCGCCAGAAGATTGGAAAACAGCTAATGTTACGCCGTTGTTTAAGAAGGGTGCCAGGCAAAAGGCAGGGAATTATAGGCCAGTTAGTTTAACGTCTGTGGTAGGTAAAATGTTAGAATCCGTCATTAAGGAGGAAATAGTGAGGCATCTTGAGGGGAATTGCTTGATAGAGCAGACGCAGCACGGTTTTGTTAAGGGGAAGTCGTGTCTGACAAATTTACTGGAGTTCTACGAGGATGTGTCTAGGGCAGTGGATAGAGGAGATCCGGTGGATGTGGTCTTTCTTGATTTTCAGAAGGTGTTTGACAAGGTACCTCACAAGAGGTTATTGCAGAAGGTCGAGGGACTTGGAGTTGGGGGTAGGGTGTTAGCGTGGATAGAGGATTGGCTGTCAAATAGGAGGCAGAGAGTGGGAGTCAACGGGTGCTATTCGGATTGGTGGTTGGTGACTAGTGGAGTGCCCCAGGGGTCAGTGCTGGGGCCTCAGCTATTTACCATTTATATAGATGATCTGGAGGAGGGAACCGAGTGTAGGGTGTCGAAATTTGCTGATGACACCAAGATTGGTGGAACGGCAAATTGTGCGGAGGGTGTGGAGAGTCTGCAGAAGGATTTAGATAGGCTGGGCGAATGGGCCAGGAAATGGCAAATGGAATTTAATTTTGGCAAGTGTGAGGTGGTCCACTTTGGTAGGAATAATGGTAGGAAGGATTATTACTTACGTGGCGAAAAACTGCAGCAGGCGACGGTGCAGAGGGACCTCGGGGTCCTTGTGCATGAGTCGCAAAAACCCAGCTTGCAGATGCAGCAGGTGGTCAGGAAGGCGAATGGGATGCTGGCCTTCATAGCGAAGGGGATTGAATATAAAGTAGGGAGGTTTTGCTGCAGCTGTATAGGGCATTGGTGAGGCCGCAGCTGGAGTACTGTGTGCAGTTTTGGTCACCGCACTTACGCAAGGATATTTTGGCTTTGGAGGGAGTGCAGAGGAGGTTTACTAGGCTGATGTCGGAGTTGAGGGGGTTGAGCTATGAGGAGAGGCTGAATAAACTAGGCTTGTACTGGTTAGAGTTTAGAAGAATGAGGGGAGATCTCATTGAGACGTATAAGATGATGAATGGGATGGATAGGATAGAGGTGGAGAGACTCTTCCCGCTCAAAAAAGACAGTAGGACTAGGGGGCACAGCCTCAAGATAAAGGCGGGGGGGCGGTTTAGAACAGAGTTGAGGAGGACCTTCTTCACTCAAAGGGTGGTGAATCTCTGGAATTCTCTGCCCGTTGAAGTGGTGGAGGCTGCCTCGCTAAATATTTTTATGATGCGGGTTGATGGGTTTTTGATAAGAGAGGGGATTAAGGGTTATGGGGAGAGGGCGGGAATGTGGAACTGAGCAGCGACAGATCAGCCATGATCTTATTGAATGGCGGGGCAGGCTCGAAGGGCCAGATGGCCTACTCCTGCTCCTATTTCTTATGTTCTTATGTGTTATGAACCCGTCAGGTTTGGCTCCAGTTTGATTGAGGGGGAGTGCTGGGAGAGTCACGATGCCTCTGATACTAATTCAGTGATTATCTTTTTTTTAACAGCGTTAGAGAAATCTTCGGGCTTGCTTGGTAAGTGATGTTTAATGAGACTGTGGGATTGAAATCACTATCCGTCTCTGTGTCGATTTCCCAGTTTGGAGGATCTCACATTCTGTTCCCCGACCCTCCCACCGTACCTTCCTGTGCTCAGCCTCCCACCCGGAGGGCCGGGGAGCCTCTATCCTTACCTCTGTCACACAGCGTAGCGTTCCTGTTTCAATACCTCCTCACTGC
>CM075729.1:130084790-130199790 GCA_037974335.1 Prionace glauca | reverse complement strand
CCCTCTCTGACAGTTTATTCTCTCTATTTTTCTCGACAGCGTGTGAAGCTCTTCAGGTGGAGTTTGGTAAGAGAGTATTGCTGAAAGCTCCAGTCACTGGGACTTCAGATTAAAACTGCTTTATTTATTAATGTTGTGTGTCCATGAACAATGAAAACTACAACCACAGCATTGTGGCTGGACCCACACCTCAGGAACTGCAGCGGCTCAAGAAGGCAGCTCCCATCGCCACCTTCTCACGGGCAGTTAGGGATGGGCAGTGAATGCAGTCTAGCCTCGCTTTCTAACCCCGTGCTGTACCTGTCCTGGGAGTGTTTGATGGGGGGACAGTATAGAGGGAGTTTTACTCTGTATCTAACCCCGTGCTGTACCTGTCCTGGGAGTGTTTGATGGGGGGACAGTGTAGAAGGAGCTTTACTCTGTATCTAACCCCGTCCTGTACCTGTCCTGGTAGTGTTTGATGGGGACAGTGTAGAGGGAGCTTTACTCTGTATCTAACCCCGTGCTGTACCTGTCCTGGGAGTGTTTGATGGGGGGACAGTGTAGAGGGAGTTTTACTCTGTATCTAACCCCGTGCTGTACCTGTCCTGGGAGTGTTTGGTGGGGGGAAAGTGTAGAGAGAGCTTTACTTTGTATCTAACCCCATGCTGTACCTGTCCTGGGAGTGTTTGATGGGGGACAGTGTAGAGGGAGCTTTACTCTGTATCTAACCCCGTGCTGTACCTGTCCTGGGAGTGTTTGATGGGGGGACAGTGTAGAAGGAGCTTTACTCTGTATCTAACCCTGTGCTGTACCTGTCCTGGGAGTGTTTGATGGGGACAGTGTAGAGGGAGCTTTGCTCTGTATCTAACCCTGTGTTGTACCTGTCCTGGGAGTGTTTGATGGGGGGACAGTGTAGAGGGAGTTTTACTCTGTATCTAACCCCGTGCTGTACCTGTCCTGGGAGTGTTTGGTGGGGGGACAGTGTAGAGAGAGCTTTACTCTGTATCTAACCCCATGCTGTACCTGTCCTGGGAGTGTTTAGAACATAGAACATAGAACATTACAGCACAAACAGGCCCTTCGGCCCTCGAGTTGCACCGATCGCATCAACCCCACCAATCTATAGACCTATCTATAACCCCCAATCCCATTAAACCCCATATACTCATCCAGAAGTCTTTTAAAAGACCCCAGCGAGTTCGCCTCCACCACCGACGACGGCAGCCGATTCCAATCACTCACTACCCTCTGAGTGAAAAACTTACCCCTAACATCACCTCTGTACTTCCCTCCCCGCACCTTAAATCTGTGTCCTCTCGTAGCGACCATTTCAACCCGGGGAAATAGCCTCTGAGAGTCCACCCTATCTATTCCTCTCAACATTTTGTAAACTTCTATCAGGTCGCCTCTCAACCTTCGCCTCTCCAGGGAAAAGAGTCCCAGCTCCCTCAACCTAACTTCATAAGGCATGCCTCCCAGTCCAGGCAACATCCTTGTAAATCTCCTCTGCACCCTTTCAATAGCTTCTACGTCTTTCCTATAGTGAGGCGACCAGAACTGCGCACAGTACTCCAAATGAGGCCTGACGAGGGTCCTGTAAAGTTGCAGCATTACCTCCCGACTCCTAAACTCAATCCCTCGATTAATGAAGGCCAGTACACCATACGCCTTCTTGACCACCTCCTCCACCTGCGAGGCCGATTTAAGAGTCCTGTGAACCCGGACCCCGAGATCCTTCTGCTCTTCAACGCTACTAAGACCCCTGCCCTTAATAGTGTACTCGTTCATCCCGTTGGTTCTGCCGAAATGGACTACTACACATTTATCCGCGTTGAAGTCCATCTGCCACTTCTCCGCCCATTCCTGCATCCTATCTATGTCCTGCTGCAACTTTTGACATCCTTCCAGACCATCCACAACACCGCCGACCTTCGTGTCATCAGCGAACTTGCTAACCCATCCCTCCACTTCCTCATCCAGGTCATTTATGAAAATGACAAACAACAAGGGTCCCAGAACAGATCCCTGGGGCACCCCACTGGTGACTGACCTCCATTCCGAAAAAGACCCATCCACAACCACTCTCTGCCTTCTGCAGGCAAGCCAGTTCTGGATCCACAAGGCCAAAGGCCCTTGGATCCCATGCCCTCTCACCTTCTCAAGAAGTCTTGCATGGGGGACCTTATCAAAAGCCTTGCTGAAGTCCATGTACACTACGTCCACGGCACTTCCTTCGTCAATGTGTTCAGTCACATTATCGAAGAACTCAACTAGGCTCGTAAGGCACGACCTGCCCTTGACAAATCCATGCTGACTATTCCTGATCATGTCAAACCTCTCCAAATGGTCATAAATCTTGTCCCTCAGAAGCCTCTCCATCAGCTTACCAACCACTGAGGTCAGACTCACCGGGCGGTAATTTCCCGGGCTATCTCTGTTCCCTTTCTTGAAAATAGGGACTACATCTGCAATCCTCCAATCTTCCGGAACCTCTCCCGTCTCCATTGACGACGCAAAGATCATCGCCAAGGGCTCTGCAATCACTTCCCTGGCCTCCCACAGTATCCTGGGGTACATCCCATCTGGTCCCGGCGACTTATCTACCTTGATAGAATTCAAAAGTTCTAACACATCCTCCTCTTTAATGTCCACGTACTCAATCTTTTCCACCTGCTGCAAGTCCATAGCAAGATCTCCCAAATCAGCTTCCACTGTGAATACTGATGCAAAGTACTCATTAAGCACCTCCGCCATTTCTTCTGGTTCTACACAGACCTTTCCCCCTTCATCTTTTATAGGTCCTATCCTTTCCCTTCTCACCCTTTTACCTTTCACATACTTATAGAAGGCCTTGGGATTTTCTTTAATCTTACCCGCCAAGGTCTTCTCATGACCCCTTCTGGCTCTCCTAATTTCCCTTTTAACCTCCTTTCTACAGTCCTTATATTCTTCAAGATCCTTAACCTCTCCTAGTTCCCTGAACCTTTTGTATACCTTCCTTTTCCTCCTGACTAGGTTCAACACAGCCTTCGTGCACCACGGTTCCCGCGACCTACCAAAACCCCCTTGCCTTATCGGAACATTGTCATGCAGAGCGCTAGACAAACATTCCTTGAATATCCGCCACCTTCCTTCGGTACTCTTCCCTAAGAATGCCTCCTTCCAGTTTATTTGTCCAAGTAAATGATGGGGGACAGTGTAGAGGGAGCTTTACTCTGTATCTAACCCTGTGCTGTACCTGTCCTGGGAGTGTTTGATGGGGGGACAGTATAGAGGGAGTTTTACTCTGTATCTAACCCCGTGCTGTACCTGTCCTGGGAGTGTTTGATGGGGGGACAGTGTAGAAGGAGCTTTACTCTGTATCTAACCCTGTGCTGTACCTGTCCTGGGAGTGTTTGATGGGGGACAGTATAGAGGGAGTTTTACTCTGTATCTAACCCTGTGCTGTGCCTGTCCTGGGAGTGTTTGATGGGGACAGTGTAGAGGGAGCTTTACTCTGTATCTAACCCCGTGCTGCACCTGTCCTGGGAGTGTTTGATGGGGACAGTATAGAGGGAGCTTTACTCTGTATCTAACCCCGTGCTGTACCTGTCCTGGGAATGTTTGATGGTGTGGGTATGCCGGCGTTGGACTGGGGTAAACACAGTAAAAAGTCTGACAACACCAAAAAACACCAAACCTGGTGTTGTCAGACTTTTTACAATGTTTGATGGGACAGTTTAGAGGGAGCTTTACTCTGTACCTAACCCCGTGCTGTACCTGTCCTGGGAGTGTTTGATGGGGGACAGTGTAGAGGGAGCTTTACTCTGTATCTAACCCCGTGCTGTACCTGTCCTGGGAGTGTTTGATGGGGGGACAGTGTAGAGGGCGCTTTACTCTGTATCTAACCCCGTGCTGTACCTGTCCTGGGAGTGTTTGATGGGGGACAGTGTAGAGGGAGCTTTACTCTGTATCTAACACTGTGCTGTACCTGTCCTGGGAGTGTTTGATGGGGGACAGTGTAGAGGGAGCTTTACTCTGTATCTAACCCCGTGCTGTACCTGTCCTGGGAGTGTTTGATGGGGGACAGTGTAGAGGGAGCTTTACTCTGTATCTAACCCCGTGCTGTACCTGTCCTGGGAGTGTTTGATGGGGGGACAGTGTAGAGGGAGTTTTACTCTGTATCTAACCCCGTGCTGTACCTGTCCTGGGAGTGTTTGATGGGGGGACAGTGTAGAGGGAGCTTTACTCTTTATCTAACCCTGTGCTGTACCTGTCCTGGGAGTGTTTGATGGGGGACAGTGTAGAGCTTTACTCTGTATCTAACTCCATGCTGCACCTGTCCTGGGAGTGTTTGATGGGGACAGTGTAGAGGGAGCTTTACTCTGTATCTAACCCTGTGCTGTACCTGTCCTGGGAGTGTTTGATGGGGGACAGTGTAGAGGGAGCTTTACTCTGTATCTAACCCCGTGCTGCACCTGTCCTGGGAGTGTTTGATGGGGACAGTGTAGAGGGAGCTTTACTCTGTATCTAACCCCGGGCAGGATAAACAGTGGGAATCTCAGCAGGGGTCGGGATTCGGGGAACCCACACACGGTGATATCGCCTTCCGGAAGGTTCTACTCTTTAACACATTTTTTTTCTCCCCCCCCCCCTCCCTTGTACAGAGTCGGAGAAGGCAGCCATTAATGCAGGTAAGAGGGGGAATGGGAGTTTCCTGGCGGGGGGTGGGGGGGGGTGGGGGCAGGGTCCTGGGTCGCCAACTCTGGGGGTGCATTCCTGGAGGTTTCATCACATGACCTCCAACCAATCAAACTGCACTCCCTAACCACCATGTTGTCTTACAACGAGAGGTATTTGAAGAGGCCACACACAGCTCCCCCCGAGCCCCCCCCGCGCCCCCCCCTGCTCCCCCCGAGCCCCCCCCGCGCCCCCCCCTGCTCCCCCACGCCCCCCCTGCTCCCCCGCACCCCCCCTGCTCCCCCGCGCCCCCCCTGCTCCCCCCGAGCCCCCCCCCGCTCCCCCCGAGCCCCCCCCCCGCGCTCCCCCCTGCTCCCCCGCCCCCCCCTGCTCCCCCGTGCCCCCCCTGCTCCCCCGCGCCCCCCCTGCTCCCCCGTGCCCCCCCCTGCTCCCCTCTGCTCCCCCGCGCCCCCCCTGCTCCCCCGCGCCCCCCCTGCTCCCCCGCGCCCCCCGTGCTCCTCCGTGCCCCCCCTGCTTCCCCACGCCCCCTCTGCTCCCCTGCGCCCCCTCTGTTCCCCCGCGCCCCATCTGCTCCCCCGCGCCCCCCCTGCTCCCCTGTGACCCCCCCGCGCCTCCCCCGCGCCCCCCCTGCTCCCCCCGCGCCCCCCCTGCTCCTCCGCGCCCCCCCTGCTCCCCGGCGCCCCCCCCTGCTCCCCCGCGCCCCCCCCTGCTCCCCCGCGCCCCCCCTGCTCCCCCGCGCCCCCCCCTGCTCCCCCGCGCCCCCCCTGCTTCCCCGCGCCCCCCCTGCTCCCCCGCGCCCCCCCTTCTCCCCCGCGCCCCCCCCCTGCTCCCCTCACGCCCCCCCTGCTCCCCCGCGCCCCCCCTGCTCCCCCGCGCCCCCCCTGCTCCCCCCGCGCCCCCCCTGCTCCCCCGCGCCCCCCCTGCTCCTCCGCGCCCCCCCTGCTCCTCCGCGCCCCCCCTGCTCCTCCGCGCCCCCCCTGCTCCCCCGCGCCCCCCCCTGCTCCCCCGCGCCCCCCCTGCGTCCCCGCGCCCCCCCCTCCTCCCCCGCGCCCCCCCTGCTCCCCCGCTCTTGGAGACTGATCGTAGTGTCCCCATTATTGACTATTCATTCCTGGGAGCTGGTACAATGCCAGGAGAAGGTGGGCAGTAACTGTTTGCTGCTTCCCGGCTGGGAGATGCCAATGATCTCTTGGGGGTCATTGGCCTCTGGGTCACACTCTGTGTTCAGGAGATTAATGGAAGCTACTCAGGATTGAACTGACCCAGTGGAGCTTCTGAGATTCGATTCCATGTCTCCTAATGTGGGCAAGGTTTCACAGTGGCAACAGCTGGCACAGAGTGCCAGTCCTATTCACCGTTGGGGAGAGCACAGTGGTTAGCACTACTGTTTCACAGCGCCAGGGACTCGGGCTTAATTCGGGTGACTGTTTGTGTGCGGTTTGCACATTCTCCCCGTGTCTGCGTGGGTTTCCTCCGGGTGCTCCGGTTTCCTCCCACATCTAAATGAATGCAGGTTAGATGGATTGGCCGTGTTAAATAGACCCTTCGTGTCCTTAGACGGATTAGTCTTGGTTACGAATGTGGGGCTGAGTGGGAGGGTGAGCCTGGGTAAGATGCTCTGTTGGAAAGTTGGTGCAGATTGGATGGGCCGATTGGCCTCCTTCTGCACTGTGGGAATTCTCTGGTATTCCCGGTTCTGGTTTTATTTCATACGGGCAGTGTGAGGGCAGGCCATATAAACACTGACCCCTGTTCAGAGAGAGCAGCTTGGAGGGAAACAAGTGCTGAGAGGCAGGAAGGGGGAGAAATGATCTTGTTTATAATTGATTACTTTCCCACTCTGTTACAGAACACGAACAATTCAAGGCAGAAGTTGGTAAGTCAAATAATCAAAGTCTACATCTGTGAGAGCCTCACATCTCCCCGTGGCTGTGTCTCTGATAGCATCTCTGACTCTCTGTCCGTGTCTCTCTGTGTCTCTCCATCTGTGTCTCTCCGTCTGTGTCTCTCCGTCCGTGTCTCTCCGTCCGTGTCTCTCTCTGTCTCTCCGTCCGTGTCTCTCTCTGTCTCTCCGTCCGTGTCTCTCTCTGACTCTCTGTCCGTGTCTCTCTGTCTCTCCGTCCGTGTCTCTCCGTCCGTGTCTCTCTCTGTCTCTCCGTCCATGTCTCTCTCTGTCTCTTCGTCCATGTCTCTCTGTCTCTCCATCCGTGTCTCTCTCTGTCTCTCCGTCCATGTCTCTCTGTCTCTCCATCCGTGTCTCTCTCTGTCTCTCCGTCCATGTCTCTCTCTGTCTCTCCGTCCGTATCTCTCTCTGTCTCTCCATCCGTGTCTCTCTCTGAATCTCCGTCCGTGACTCTCCGTCTCTGTCTCTCCGTCCGTGTCTCTCTCTGAATCTCCGTCCGTGTCTCTCTCTGTCTCTCCGTCCGTGTCTCTCTCTGTCTCTCCGTCCGTGTCTCTCTCTGTCTCTCCATCTGTGACTCTCTCTGAATCTCCGTCCGTGACTCTCCGTCTCTGTCTCTCCGTCCGTGTCTCTCTCTGAATCTCCGTCCGTGTCTCTCTCTGTCTCTCCTTCCGTGTCTCTCTCTGTCTCTCTGTCCGTGTCTCTCTCAATCTCTCGGTGTCTATATTGCTCTCGGTGTCGGTGTCTGTCTGGGTGTGTCTCTCTGGCTGTGTCTCTCTTGGTGTCTCTCGGTCTCTCTGGGTGCCTGCATGTCTCGGTGTTGTGTCTTGGGGTGTGTCTCCATGTCTGTGTTTCTCGGTGTGCGTCTGTCTGTCTCTCGGTGTGTGTCTGTCTGTCTCTGTCTCTCGGTCTGGTCGAATGCCTGAAGCATTCTGACTATAGTTCTTCCTGTTGATTGGTCTGAAGATATTTTTGATAATACTGTGTGTGTTGCTGATGTTCAAACTTCTTCAATCTTCTTTTCCAGATAAAGAGAAGGAAGCAGACGCAGCAAGTATGTAACCCGGAAAGGAGGGGGATCTCACTCCTCACTTCTCACTGTTATCTTTGCAATGGGGGGGGGGGGGGTGATCCACGGGACACTAACGGAGAGTAAATGGAAATTCGGGAGCAAACGGCAAATATTTCTTTGCACATCTCTCTCCTTCTGTTTTTCCACTCTCTATCTCTCATTCTCACTCTCTTTTCCCCTTCTCTCCCCTTCCCCTCTATCTTCTCCTCTCTCAGTCTGCCACAATCCTTCTCTTCCTCACCATCTCCGGGCCCCCCCCTCCACTCTCCTTTCTTTCTCTCCGTTTCTACTTTCTTCCTCAGCCTCTCTCTTCCCCCTCTCCATCTTTCCCTTGCGATTCTCTTTTCCAAACTCCCTTATTCTCTCCGCTCTTTCTTTCTCTCCACTTTCCCTGTCTCTCACTTCCCTCCATCGCTCTAACCCCTCTCTCTACTTTCCCATCCCCTTCTTCCCCCTCTCTCTCTCTCTCTATCTCTATCCTCTCTCTCTCTCTCTTCACCCCCTCCCTCACTCACTCATCTCACTCACTCACCTCACTCACCTCACTCACCTCACTCACTCGCTCACTCACTCACTCACTCACTCACTCACTCACTCACTCACTCACTCTGTCTCTCTCTCACTCACTTACAGAGTGAGTGAGAGACACTCACTCACTCACTCCCTCAGTCCCTTCCTCCCTCTCCCTTCCCTCCGACTCCTCTCTCTCCAATCTGTCAACCCCTCCCCTCACCCCTCACCCTCCCCTTTGCTCCATTGCCCACTGTCCCTGGCCCCCTTATCCCCTCATCCTTCCCTTCCTCCCCCACCCCGCTCGCTCCCACCCCTCGCCCCCATCCCCAGCTCCTCGCCCACACCCCCGACCCCTTGTTCCCTACCCCATGGCCCCTCCCACTCCCCTCATTCCCCTCACCCCTCCCATCTCTCCCTCATACCCTTTCCCACTCCCCCTCGACTCCTTGCTATCCCCCTCGCCGCCCCCCCATCCACTCCCCCTCGCCCCATCCCTCTCGTACCCACCCTCTCACCCCTACCCCTTGTCCCCTGCCCCCTCATCCCCACCCGGTCATCCCACCCCCTCATTCTGCCCCCTTGCTCCATCTCCTTGCCCCACATCCATGCCCCCACGTCTCCACACACCACTCTTGACCCCCAGCCCACCCTCCCGCCCACCGCCTCCTCTCTCCTGCCCCCCTCACCCCCACCCCTCGCCGCCTCCTCGCACCCACACTTCGCCCCCTCCACTTCATCCCCTCCATCTTTCCCCCTCTCTCTCTCTTCCCCCTCTCCCTGTCCTCTCTCCATCTTCCCCCATCTCCTGCCCCCCCCTCTCTCGACTCTCTCTCCCCCATCTCCCTCTCCCCCATCTCTCTACACCCTCTCTCCACCTTTCCCCCTCTCTCCCTCTTCTCCCTATCTCCCTCTCTCTCTGTCCTATCTCCAGTTTCCCCCTCTCTCCCTCCCTCCCCTCTCCCTGTCCTCTCTCCAGTTTCCCCTGTCTCTCTATCGCTCCTGCCCAGCTGGTAAACTGGGTTGTTGAAGATGCCATTGAGAAGATGCTGCAGTGTTGATGGAGGGAGAGAGAATGTTTCCCTTCAGTGTTGGTAATCAGTCAGTATCTGGCAGTCATTTTGAGGAGTATTGACAGGGGGTATGTGTAAATGTGGGGCCCTTCCTGATTGAAATCTGTAACTGACTGAAAGCAAATTACTGCAGACACTGGAATCTGAAACAAAGAGTCTCAACGGGTCTGACACAGTCTCTGTGGAGGGAGAGAATGGAGGCAACGTTCCGAGTGTAAATGACCCTTCCTCAGAGAGGTGGAAAACTGACTGAGACACAGACTGAGTGTTATTACTGAAACAGGCTTCTCTCTATTTTCACACTCTGGTGGGGGTCAGGCATTTAGTAAGGTGATTAATCATTCCAAGATGTTAACCATTTGATTTTAACCCATTTTTCTGATTACTTTTTGCCTGCAGAATATCAGAAGCTTCACACTGAGTTTGGTGAGTTCCTTGTCAGTACAAACCTGGTTTCATTTTGGTTACAAACACTGGGATGCGTAGCGGTGTTGTTACAGTAATCCCGGGGCCCAGGATTAATGCTCTGGGACACCGTTCGTATCCCAGTGTGGCTGTTGGCAATTTTATTTTGTTTTAACTTAAACTCAACTAATGAATCTGCTTAAATAGAAAGCTTGTCTCACTACCGATGACCATGTAGAAACCCATCACTTTACGCCACCTTGTAATAAAAGGCTAATGTCCTTTAGGGAGGGAAATCTGCCATTCTTACCTGGTCTGGCCTACCAGAGCCAAAACAATGTGGTCGATTCTTGAATGCCCTCTGCATTAGGGTTCGGGGCCTTGCAAGGGCAGTTAGTGCTGGACAACTAATGTTGGCCTCATGAAAGAATAAAGAAAAAGATTCAGTTTAATTTAAACGTAAAATCAGACTCAGTTCAGTCTGTTCTGGGCCATTTCTTATCCTCGATTGGGGATTATATAGCAGGCAAGGTCCTGTCTGGTGTTACAAACAACATATCTCCTGAGCTAGACTGGAGTAGAAGGTTTTAGCCCCCCTCAGGCTCTCCCTGATGATTGGACCATCTAATTGGACAAGGATTGCCATGGTGAATGAAGGGGCAAATGGTTTCCCTCAAACTTTAGTTTAATTCTCCTTATGTTGGCAAAGGAGAGGGTCCTGTGTGTAGATAAATGTAGCCTCTAGCACACATTAGTGAGCTCACACTGCGTGCCCGAATGATCGTCTCAAAGATAATCGACCTGCCCTGGGGCCTCGGGTTCGAATCCCACGATGGCCGCAACAAAAATCTGGAATTAAAATTCGAATGGTGGCCACAAAATGATTGTCGATTTGTAAAAACCCACCTGGTTCACTAATGTTCTCGAGAGCCGGCGATGGCCGAGTGCGATTATCGCTGGGCTATTAACTCAGAAACTCAGCTAATGTTCTGGGGACCCAGGTTCGAATCCCACCCCAGCAGATGGTGGAATTTGAAATAAAAATATCTGGAATTGAGAATCTGCTGATGACCATGAAACCATTGTGGATTGTTGGAAAAACCCGCATGGTTCAGTAATGTCATTAAGGGGAGGAAATCTGCCTTCCTTACCTGGTCTGGCCTACATTTGATTCCAGATCCACATTACAGTGGTTGACTCTTAACTCTGAAGTGGCACAGCAAGCCACTCAGTTCAAGGGCAAATAGGGATGGGCAATAAATGCTACCAGCCAGCGACACCCGTGTGCCACAAATGAATACAAAAAAATCTTCTGTCTTTACCTGATCTGCTCTACCCGTGACTTGCATGTGGTTAACTGCCACTCAGTTCAAGGGCATTTTGGGATGGCACTAAATGCCAACCAATCTGCACTCTCTTCCCATGCAATACAAATTGTTGTTTCTTTACTCTTGACATTTGTCCTTATGAGTGCAAGACAAAAACAATCAATGCCCAAATATCAGGACGTTGATGGAAGAATGATAGAAACTTACTCCATTGAAATGCTGGCTGGCCAGAATTATACTGTGACTGTTGACATGTAAAAATTGAACAGAAAAGTACTGACATAGCAATTTTACAAAGGCGGTCAGAAATGGATGGCGTGCCGACAGATTTTCTTTATTGCTGCCATGAATTTAAAAATCTTGTTCATGAAGAAAAGCTGTACCATGAAGAGGAAGGTCTGTTTGTAACATCAAGTGTGTTGAGTGAGTTTTATTCATACTTTTCAATCTCTGTTTCCTTCTAGAGCAATGGAGACCTCTCGTTCTGTCAGGTACGTTCCCCAGTCTGAATGTACATAGAATCCCTACAGCGCAGAAAGAGGCCATTCAGCCCATCGAGCCTGCGCCAACAACAATTCCACCCAGGTTCTGTCCCCGTAACCTCACATATTTACCCTGCTACTCCCCCTGACACTAAGGGGCAATTTAACATGGCCAGTCCACCTAATCTGCACATCTTTGGGGTGTGAGAGGAAACTGGAGCACTTGGTGGAAACCCGTGCAGACACGGGGAGAATGTGCAGACTGCGCACAGGTAGTGAGCTGAGGCTGGAATTGAACCTGGGTCCCTGACGCTGTGAGGCAGCAGTGCTAACCACTGTGCCATTGTGCTGCCTTAGGGGTGTTCACTTACTGGCATTTGTGTATTACACTGAGCCAAAGAGAACAAGAAGACCAAACATTGTCAGAGCATTGTATATGTGTACGTACGTGTGTGTGTATACGCACATGGATATGCATGCATATATTGTAACTGAATCATTGGAGTTTGGTGAGAGAATGAAGCTCACAAACATTATGTACGATGGGTGATCCAGCCTGAACCACATCCCCAATACCAGAGCTCAGTGTCCTGTCTTTATTCTAACCCGTTGACCTGTCTTGCTTGGCTGGTCCTAAAGTAAGTTATGTCCTCAGTGGCTCTCAGACTCCCGGGACACAGCCTCCTTACCTTATCAAGGGATAGCCCCCCCCCCCCCTCCAAATCGTGGTTCCCACCCTTGGGTCCTTGAGTCACTAGACTGGGATGTACTTTAGCTATTGCCCAGAGTATTAAAGGTTACTAATCTTCTGTCTGCTGTGTTTTTTGTTGGTAGAGTGGAAGAGGATAGAGAGTTATGCAGGTAAGACACTCACACAGCAGTCTGTACATCTCACACGGGGCTGTCCAACTGCAATCCAGGCACAGGGGTGGGGAGAGGGAGGGTTAACACAATGCAACAACTTGACTTTCACTGTTGCTGACTCCAGATATTTATTTTTGATTGAATTCAAATTCTCAGCCTGCCCTGGTGGGGCTCGGGCTTGTCTTCGCTGGATTGTGATGCAGTAACTCAATGTCCGTATTTACACAGCGTTGTTCAGAATGTCTCGCCGCATTTCACAGCCAAGGGATTGCGTTTGACCTAGGCAAATGTTTCAATGGGGAGGTGGTAGTGTAGTGGTGTTGTTACAGGACTAGGAATACAGAGACCCAGGTTAATGCTGTCGGGTGTATGGGTTCAAATCTCGCTCCATTCTTGTCTCAGTGTTAATTTTGTGATGTCGCGATGCTGGCGTTGGACTGGGGTAATAAGCACAGTAAGAATTCTCACAACAGCAGCTTAAAGTCCAACAGGTTTATTTAGTAGCAGGAGCTTTTGGAGTGCTGCCCCTTCATCGGGTGAGTGATGGGTTGACGCACGACAACACAGAATCGCTGAGCAGAAACTGATAGCCAAATTCCACACACATGAGAACAGCCTCAACCGGGATCTTGGGCTCATGTCACACTATCTGTAACCCCCACAATTTGCTGGGTTTGCAAAATCTCACTAACTGTCCTGGCTGGAGACAATACACATCCTGTGCTTAACCCTCTCTCCACTCGCATTGTCTGCACTATAAAAACTTGAGTCCAACCATTATCTTGCAACTGAGTCTGTACCTACATGTCCCCCATTTGTAAACCAAACCCTACACTTACCTGATGGAGGGGCAGTGCTCCAAAAGCTTATGCTACCTGTTGGACTGGTTTTGTGGGACTTCTTAATATGTTAATTTCATCGATTGTTGTTTAAAAACCCATCTGGTTCACTGATATCCTTTAGAAAAAGAAGTCTGGTCTACGAGTCACTCCGAAGCCACAGCAATTCTTAACTCTTAACTACCCAATTGCCCAGCAAGTCACTCAGTTGAATTAAATGAATGCTGGCCTTGCCAGCGATATTCACATCCCGTGAAAGAATAAGGAAAAACATCACAGGAAACAGTGGAGGTTTCAGATAAGGATGAATCAGAGCATCGAGTAGAACCCGAGCTTGGTTTTAGTACCTCACTTTAGCAGTGCGGCACAGGGTAGGTCAGCTTGGATTTCTGTGTTAAGGTGTTAAATGGTTATACTAATAAGACGTCTACTCGGAGTTATTTGTCCACCGTTAAAACAGGCAACAGGTGGGATTCGAACCCACAAACCTCCGACCCAGAGGTGAGAACGTCACCCACTGTGTCTGGGCTTCCTCACGCTGTGCTGCATCCGGATTGGAACGTGCCACCTCTAATCTGCTCCTGCCCTGGCATGTTGGTTAGAAGATTTGGGCAGAATGTGGGCCCAGAGAGCAGGAAAATGGGAGGTGGCCTCATTGTAAGGTTTTTGGGAGGCTCAAGAGGGCGGGCACTGCATTGATGTGTCCCCTGGGCGGACGGCCTAGGCCGAGGGGTCAATGCCTGAGAATGATGTTGGCGAGTTCATACAGCGATGAGGAGAGAGATTCCTTCATCCAGAATTTTTGGAATTCTCTGTCCTGGAGAACAGTGGACACTCAATTGTTGGGGATATTTCAGACAGAAATGGAATTTTTTTAGGTATTAAGGAAATTAAGAGATATGGAAATAGTGCAGGAAGGTGGAGATCAGGGAGAAAGTTGGCCATGGTTGTATTGGACGGCTCCAAGGGTTTGTGTGGTCCACTCCATTGCCTAATGCTCATACTCTTGTCTTCTTTGCTAGCTGCTGTGAAGGTAGATCCCAGGACAGCCAACGCGAGTCTGACCGTCTCCCCGGATGGGCTGACTGTGAAAGGCGGAGAGACGCTGCAGGTCCCTGACAATCCAGAGCGGTTCGACTCTGTCCCGTACGCGCTGGGCGAGGGTGCTTTCACAGAGGGCACGCACTACTGGGTGGTGCAGGTGGCAAACAAGGCCTACTGGGATGTGGGCGTCGCCAACGCGTCAGTCCAGCGGAAGGGCATGCCCAACCTGTGCTCGGACGCTGGCTTCTGGACACTCGGGCGGGATGGCGAGCCGCACGGGATAAGTGATCCAAATCGCTCCCGCATCAAAGTGACGGACAAACCTCAGAAGATCGGAGTGTTCCTGGAACTGGAGGCGGGTAGAGTGTCTTTTTACAACGCTGATACCATGTTCCATCTCTACACTTTCAATGCCAACTTCTCGGACAAAGTCTACCCGTTCTTTTGGCCTGGCTGGGATGACGCACCTTTATCTGTCTGTCCGGTCAAGAACTAGTTGACCGATGCCTCATTGGTCAAGGACAAGTTAGTAACCAATCCTCTGGAGATATTTGTACCTATTTTAAAGTACCTTTCAAGTGGTTTTGCAATGGAAAGTTGTGTTTCCCATTGAAGCATTGACCCAAAGTCAGTCTGTGTTCCAGACGCTTTGCTGTAGACAGTCGCTGAGGTAAGGAAGCAATAGCGACAAACTGCTCAGACCTTTGGCCATTGGAGGCTGAAGTGGAACCTATGGATTCTACTGAAAATGTCACAACAGAGACTCTCTGTCACCTTCACAAGCCAAGGAAAACCTCATTAGCTCTTTGGGCAAAGTTGCCTAGCCTTTGTCTCCTTGTGTGTGCCTGTTGGGAAGTTTCCATACAAGGACATTTTATTCCTGAATAATGTTTTTTTTTGATGCGTTGTGAAAAAGAGAGAAAGATAATTTTGTAATGAAAACAAGCACATTGTGAGTTAGATTAATAAGGGTGCCTCAAGATAACTTAGTATTTTATATTGTGAAAAATAGAAAGGAGACATTGAAAAGTTACCATGTTGATCTTTCCCTACATCCTACCTATGATTGTAACACTACATTCTGCATTTTTTCATTTCCTTCTCTATGATTGTTATGTTGCATGTATAGCATGCAAGAAATAATATTTTTCACTGTATACTAATACATGTGAAAATAATCAATGAAATCAAATCAAGCTTGCCAGTAATAACACGTGGAGCACTGCCTCTTAACTTGAGCTGTTTGTCATCCAGTATATTACGAAGGATGGGACAGATTCATTCATTTCTCTTGCACTTTTTACATTGCTAAATATTAACCAGCAAAGCTGTTCTGTTTTTTTTACCTGAATTGTTCATTATTTTGAATGCCTCTTTGAATTATTCTTCCAATCTCCTCTGCAAATTGCGTAGAAGGTGCGGAAAGTTTGCAGAGAGATCTGGATAGGCTGAATGAGTGGGTGAGGACCTGGCAGATGGAGTATAATGTCAGCAAATGTGAGGTTATCCACTTCGGTAGAAATAATAGTGGGAGGGATTATTATTTAAAGGGTGAAAAGCTGCAGCAGGCGACGGTGCAGAGGGACCTGGGAGTCCTTGTGCACGAATCGCAAAAACCCAGGCTGCAGGTGCAGCAGGTGGTCAGGAAGGCGAATGGGATGCTGGCCTTCATAGCGAGGGGGATTGAATATAAAAGTAGGGAGGTCTTGCTGCAGCTGTATAGGGAACTGGTGAGCCGCAGCTGGAGTACTGTGTGCAGTTTTGGTTGCTGCACTTGCAGAAGGATATATTGGCCTTGGAGGGAGTGCAGAGAAGGTTCACCAGGCTGATACCGGAGATGAGGGGGTTGGACTATGAAGAGAGATTGAATAGACTGGGCCTGTACTCGTTGGAGTTTAGAAGGATGAGGGGGGATCTTATTGAGACATATAAGATAATGAAGGGGATGGATAGGGTAGAGGTAGAGAGATTCTTCCCACTTAGAAAGGAAAACAGAACTAGAGGGCACAGCCTCAAGATAAGGGTGGGGGGGTGCAGTTTAGAATGCAGTTGAGGAGGAACTTCTTCACTCAAAAGGTGGTGAATCTCTGGAATTCTCTGCCCGTTGAAGTGGTGGAGGCTGCCTCGCTAAATATATTTAAGTCACGGGTAGATAGGTTTCTGATAGACAAGGGAATTAAGGGTTATGGGGAGAGGGCGGGAAAGTGGAACTGATCCACTTCCGATCAGCCATGATCTTATTGAATGGCAGGGCAGGCTCGAAGGACCAGATGGCCTACTCCTGCTCCTATTTCTTATGTTCTTATGCTTGATTCAGGACAATACTCCTTTTCTTGAATTGCTCCAGACCAGGATCCTGGCACTTTAATCTCCTCTGCAGAGTTTGATGCAGTGCCCAGAACCAGCCCACATACTCTCGCTCGAATCTAACCAATCATTTCTAAACGTTTAGGATTAACTCCTTTGTCTTTGTGTCCTCAATGTCTTTTTTATACAACTTACCCAGAACACTGCCTCCAAAACTATGTGTCTCTGTTACTGAACTCTGGTTAATATTGTACTTTTGTCCAAAGTACCATACTTATTGCCCATAAAGTGATAAAACCTAATCACTTTATTGCTCTGATTCCTAAATATGTTACCATAGTAAGAAATGTAAGTGGTTTACATTACTCTATTTATCCTAAACCCCCAATCATAGTGCATAACTTGTGATTATTAAAGAAGTGGAGCAGGATGATAGGGGAGATGATGGTGCAGTGGTATTTTCTCTAGACTAGTAAGTCTTTTAGGATTATATTCACTGGAGTTTGGAAGAGTGAGAGGGGATCTCACAGAATGCTAAAAGATTCTAACAGGGTTAGACACGGCAAGTTCAGAAAGAATGTTCCCAATGATGGGGGAGTCCTGAACTAGGGGTCAAAGTTTGAGGATACGGGTAAACCTTTTAGGACTGAGGTAAAGAGAAATTCCTTCACCCAGAGTGTGGCAGAATGTTGTTGAGGGCAAAACTTTGTGTCATCACAAGAATAAATTAGGTTGGGACGAAAGGGATCCGGGGAGATGAGGAGAAAGTGGGATCGGAATTTGAAGATCGGTTATGATCGTAACGAATGGCAGAGCAGTCTCGAAGGGATGAATGGCCTGTTTTTATGTTTAACCCATTGTGCAGTGATCCTACACCCAGTCCAAGGTGTAAAGATTTTCACAGTATCGCACTTGGTGTTTACCACATTTCCTGGTTCCATGCTAAATTTGAAATCATTGCTGTTAAGTCCAAAGCAGTAACTTTAAGATTAAGTTGGAATAGTGTTTGAATTGCTGATGTTACTCTGTGTGTCAATAAACCCTGGCGTTTAAATGAACCCTGATGTTAACTAAATAATGTTTAAATAAACCCTGGCATTTAAATGAACCCTGGTATTTAAATAAATAATGTTTAAATAAACCCTGGCCGTTTAAATGAACCCTGGTGTTTAAATAAATAATGTTTTAATAAACCCTGGCGTCTTAACTGTTATGAATGAATGGTGTTGTCACTGCTCCCCCCCCCCATTGACCAGTCATAGGACAGAATGTTCAGACATCATCACCGTGATGTAACAATGGCTGAAACCACGGCGATGGAATCTTCTGCCACCCTCTCGGCTGGAAAGGTAACCTGGAGCCACGGTGACAGGAATGGGAGTCATTCCAGCCGTCACTGCCCACAGTGTCACAGCTCTTCACCGACTCAAAGAGAGGACGTGGTCCCATTCCCGACCAAGTGAGTGTTGCTGAATTTTGCCGTGAGCTTTGCTGATCTTAGAAGTGAGGGGGGGGGGGGGGGATTTTCCGGCCTCACTCGTCCCAAAATCTTGCTTGAGGTCAACAAACCTTCCCACTCGCCAACTCCCGTGACGGGCGGGATGGTAAAATCCCAGCCCTGCTATCCAATCCCGGATGCTGCACTTTGTAAAGGTTCTTTAGTTTCCTGATGGCATCGGGAGGTACGGTGTTGGGGTTAATCCGGTTTCAGTAAAGTCCCAGTGTCATCCTTCAACACAGTCACCAAAACACCGAAAGAAATCTTAGGCCAGGTTACCCAAAGCTTGGGGATTGTCTGAAAGGAGAGAGGCAACACTAAAATCACCACTGTCCCTTCTATGAATCTGAGTAAGGCTGAGATGAACAGATGGAATGAAGGCAGACGTCAGTCATGATTTTTGAGTCACAGAAAAGCTTGTGTGCTGTGATATTACTGCAGCTTCCATTCCTTTCCCACTACTTGTTCAAAGTTACATCTACAGGATGTGGGTGTCACTGCCCATCCCTAATTGCCCCTTGTGGAGGTGCTGGTGAGCTTCCTTCTTGAACCTCTGCAGTCCCCGAGATGTAGGTACACCCACAGTGCCGTTAGGGAGGGAGTCCCAGGATTTTGACCCAGCGACAGTGACGGAATGGCAATGTATTTCCACATCGGGATAGTGAGTGACTTGGAGGGGAACCTCCAGATGGTGGTGTTCCCAGGTATCGGCAGCCCTTGTCCTCGGTGGTTGGGTTTGGAACATGTTGTCTAAGGAGCCTCGGCGAGTTCCTGCAGTGCATCTTGTAGGTACTACACACAGCTGCCACTGTTCATCAGTGGTGGAGGGAGTGAATGTTTGTAGATGGAGATTGCTTTAGCCTGGATGGTTTTAAAGTTTATTTATTAGTGTTACAAGTAAGCTTACATTAACACTGCAATGAAGTTACTCTGAAAATACTCTGGCACCTGTTCAGGTACACACTATTTTCTCAGGAGACTAAGGAAATTTGGCATGTCTGCTGCAACTCTCACCAACATTTACAGACGCACCATAGAAAGCATTCTTTCTGGTTGTATCACAGCTCCTGCTCTGTCCGAGACCACAAAAAACTACAAAGGGTCCAGAACAAAGCTCAGTCCATCACACAGACCAGCCTCCCATCCATTGACTCTGCCTGCACTTCCCACTGCCTCAGAAAAGCAACCAGGATAATTAAGAGCCCCACACACCCTGGACACTCTCTCTTCCACCTTTTTCCATTGGGAAAAGATAACAAAAGTTTGAGGATATGTACCAACCGACTCAAAAGCAGCTTCTTCCCTGATGCCATCAGACTTTTGAATGGACCTACCTGGCATTAAGTTGATCTTTCTCTACACTCTAGATATAACAATAACTACATTCTGCATTCTCTCCTTCTCTATGTATGATGTGCTCTGTCTATATAACACACAAGAAACAATACTTTTCACTGTATCCTAATACATCTGACAATAAATAAAAATCAAATCAACAACTGAGAGAGAATTTAGCATGATTAATGCACCCACCAACACATCTTTCAGACTGGAAGGAAACCCACGCAGACATGGGGAGAACGTGCAAACTCCACACAGACAGTGACCCGAGCTGGGAATTGAACCCGAGTCCCTGGCGCTATGAGGCAGCAGTGCTAACCCCTGTGTCACCCCAATGGTGTTGAGTTTCTTGAATGTTGTTGGAGCTCTGCCCATCCAGGCAAGTGGAGAATATCCCATGACATTCCTGACTTTGTGATTTGTGGACAGGTTTTTTCTTTTGCGTGGAGCAGAGATGGTCAGGAGGAGAGTTACTGACTGCAGATTTTCTAGCCTTGGTCCTACTTGGTAGCCACAGTGTTTACATGGCTAGTCCAGTTCAGTTTCTGGTCATGGTAACCCTCAGGATGTTGACGTATTGCACTGGATTAAGTGGCCCACATTCATAGTTACCTTTCTGCAATGTTTAGATTCTCGGCACTTGGGACTGAGGGGGCAACAGGGTGGGAGAATAGTTTAAAATTTCCAACAAGCGAGCTTGCTGAATGTATCCTTTTCACTGAGATCATGCACATTGGAAAAGACAGAACTGAGCTCTCAGCAATTGTGTAGAACAACCCCTTTCTCACTTTGTCTGAGGACAGAGAGAGGAAGAGAGTTGGTCAGATGTTATTAGTGTAAATCAATCATTGGTTCAATTCATGTAACATCCTGCCTCCATTTTCCTCTCCTATTGGATGAACCATCTTGACATTGATCCTGGTAGCCTGATTGGTCAAACATTATGTCAATGATCTAGTTTTATCAATTCACTATTCACTATTTGGACGTCCCCATTGTTTTCTGGGGCACAGTGGTTAGCACTGCTTCTTCACAGGGACCTCTGTTCAACTTCTGTCTCGGGTCACTATCTGTGTGGAGTGAGCACATTCTCCTTGTGTCTGCATGGGTTTCATTCAGGTGCTCTGGTTTCCTCTGACAGTCCAGAGATAGAACATAGAACATAGAACACTACAGCACAAACAGGCCCTTCGGCCCACGAGTTGCGCCGATCACATCAATACCCACCAATCTATAGACCTATCGATAACCCCCAATCCCATTAAATTCCATATACTCATCCAGAAGTCTCTTAAAAGACCCCAGCGAGTTCGCCTCCACCACCTCTCACGGCAGCTGATTCCATTCACTCACCACCCTCTGAGTGAAAAACTTACCCCTAACATCACTTCTGTACTATCCTTCCCGCACCTTAAATCTGTGTCCTCTCGTAGCGACCATTTCAACCCGGGGAAATAGCCTCTGAGAGTCCACCCTATCTATTCCTCTCAACATTTTATAAACTTCTATCAGGTCGTCTCTCAACCTTCGTCACTCCAGGGAAAAGAGTCCCAGCTCCCTCAACCTAACTTCATAAGGTATGCCTCCCAGTCCAGGCAACATCCTTGTAAATCTCCTCTGTACCCTTTCAATAGCTTCTACGTCTTTCCTATAGTGACGTGACCAGAACTGCACACAATACTCCAACTGAGGCCTGACAAGGGTCCTGTAAAGTTGCAGCATTACCTCCCGACTCCTAAACTCAATCCCTCGATTA
The DNA here is from genome assembly GCA_037974335.1 of Prionace glauca. Lineage (NCBI taxonomy): Eukaryota > Metazoa > Chordata > Chondrichthyes > Carcharhiniformes > Carcharhinidae > Prionace > Prionace glauca. The sequence continues at coordinate 130,178,709 of CM075729.1, read as the reverse complement.
ATGAAGGCCAGTACACCATACGCCTTCTTGACCACATCCTCCACCTGCGAGGCCGATTTAAAAGTCCTGTGGACCCGGACCCCAAGGTCCTTCTGCTCTTCAACACGGCTAAGACTCCTGCCCTTGATAGTGTACTCGTTCATCCCATTGGTTCTGCCAAAATGGACGACTACACATTTATCCGTGTTGAAGTCCATCTGCCACTTCTCCGCCCAGTCCTGATGTGCGGGTTAGGTTGATTGGCCATGCTGAAATTGTCCCTTAGTGTTATGAGATGTGTAGGTTAGAGGGATTAGTGGGTAAATATGTGGAGGTAGGGCCTGGGTGAGATTGTGGTCAGTGCAGACTCGATGGGCTGAATGGCCTCTTTCTGCACTGTAGGGTTTCTATGATTTTTGCCCTCGAGTGAACCAGTGATTTAGCTGTACTTGTATTCTGTATTCACAACCCCTTTCACTGAGGGCTGACCCAAACAGAGACTGGTTGACGTCTTTCCCAGACACCTCTGTTCCGACTGCAAGCACCACCCGGAATTTCCTGCCTCGATGACATTTTCATTCCCTGCCTGGTTCTCCCAGATCCCCCCCCTCTCATCTCATTATCACCACTGTTCCAATGCACCACACCATATAATCTCAAAGCACAATATCCCTCATTTGACAATGATCTAGAATCAATATGGAGCCCAAACAATTTTAGACTCTGTCCGCCATCTTGTTTCATTCCCTTTTTGCTGGTTTTGTCTGGTTTCTCCATGGTTGTTTGCTTTCGGACTGCATGGGTCAAGATTCTTTTAAAATTCTTTTTAAGAGGCCTCGGGGTCCTTGTGCATGAGTCGCAAAAACCCAGCTTGCAGGTGCAGCAGGTGGTCAGGAAGGCGAATGGGATGCTGGCCTTCATAGCGAAGGGGATTGAATATAAAAGTAGGGAGGTCTTGCTGCAGCTGTACAGGGCATTGGTGAGGCCGCAGCTGGAGTACTGTGTGCAGTTTTGGGCGCCGCACCTGCGCAAGGATGTTTTGGCCCTGGAGGGAGTGCAGAGGAGGTTTACTCGGCTGATACCGGAGTTGAGGGGATTGAGCTATGAGGAGAGGCTGAATAAACTAGGCTTGTACTCGTTAGAGTTTAGAAGAATGAGGGGAGATCTCATTGAGACGTATAAGATGATGAATGGGATGGATAGGATAGAGGTGGAGAGACTGTTCCCGCTCAAAAAAGACAGTAGGACTAGGGGGCACAGCCTCAAGATAAAGGGGGGGCGGTTTAGAACAGAGTTGAGGAGGAACTTCTTCACTCAAAGGGTGGTGAATCTCTGGAATTCTCTGCCCGTTGAAGTGGTGGAGGCTGCCTCGCTAAATATTTTTAAGAAACGGGTTGATGGGTTTTTGATAAGAGAAGGGATTAAGGGTTATGGGGAGAGGGCGGGAAGGTGGAACTGAGCCACGACAGATCAGCCATGATCTTATTGAATGGCGGGGCAGGCTCGAAGGGCCAGATGGCCTACTCCTGCTCCTATTTCTTATGTTCTTATGTTCTTATGTTCTTATGTTCTTATGTCTAGACAAATACATGAATAGGATGGGACTGGAGGGATATGGTCCCCAGAAGGTTTTAGTTCAGTCAGGCAGCATCGTCAATGCAGACTTGGAAGGCCAAAGAGCTGTATTTTTTTTATCCTATTTGTTCTTTTATTCTCATGCTTCTTTTCTAATTCTTTACCCAACCGCCACCCCCCCCCCCATCTTCTGTAATCTCCTCTAATCCCACAATTTTCCAAAATACGAGAATTCTTGTGATTCTGGCCTCCTGGATTTTTGTGTCTCAGCAGTTGGTGGCCAGGCCTTCCGTTGCCTAGGCCCCAAGCCCTGGAATTCCCTCCTCAAGCTCTCTACCCAGCTTTCCTCCTTTTTAATGCACTCCTTAAAATCTGCTTCACCAAGCTATACCTTGTTCCTTTCGTCAAACTTTGTTCTATAACGCTTCTGCGAAGCATCACGGGATATTTCATGACAATAGCTCCAAGTAAAGACATAAGTTGTTGCTGTACGTCAGTGTGGATTGTGAGCTCGGGTCTAACGGGACTTGAACCCACAACTTTCTCACTCTGGGAGTGTTAGCAAGAAGTACAGACCCAACCTGTTTAATCTTTCCTCGTATGGCAGTCCCTCCAAACCTGGGATTACCCTCATAAATCTCCCTCTATACTCTCTCCAGTGATAATATGGCTGGAATTCACCAGCTGTTCACATCTGGCCACCGCTGTCCGCCAGAACAGAGAACTTGGCGCTCAGCCGACTCTCTGTTCACTGCAGCGGGACTGGAAAATCCCAGATGTGGGGCGAGGTCGGGAAATCCCGGCCGCAGCCTTGCCCTGTCCTCCCTGCTTCTGGGAAATTATTCAAAACCATCCCTTTCAGTCTGATATTTGATTCCCTACCCTAGACTCTTCATTGCCCCCTTCATTGTGCCCATAGTCCCCTCCTTTGAAGCTCAAAACGAGGCCGTTCAGCCCCTCTATTCCATGCAAGGCTCCTTCCCCAAGATGGGGCGGTGATTGTCTCGCATTATCGCGCAACTCATTTACCATGTTTTCTAAAAATTTGTTTTCAGAGTCTAGAGCAATGAAGCGGAGGAGGCAGGAGTGTAAGACACGGAGGAGGCTATCGCTGAGGCAAATACCGGTGAAGTTAACCTTTCAGCCATGGCGGCTCCCCCTCAGGGACTCCCTTGTGAAGCCGCTGCTGTCGGAGAGGGGGGTGCCGGGTGTGAGGCCTTTTACTAGCAGGGCCCTGCTACCCAGTCGCTGCCTGGAGGTGAGGGGTTCGCGGCTCAAGGTGGAAAGGAGGCTGCGGGAAGTCAAAGTCAGGAAGAGGACTCAAAGGAGGAGGCCTGGCAGTAAGGCAGCCCGGAAAATGCCAATGAGGTGTTTCCCCAGAGGTGGCTCTTCGACATTCCCGAGGAAGAGGTCGAGGCTCAGGAACATTACCCAGGAGCCATCTGTCCCAGCTCGGAGATCCCCAGCCAGCATAAATCTTCTCTATGCATCTTAATATGGCGTTTACTGCAATAGAGCATTATATGACAGGCCAGCCTGTTAAATTCTAATTGTTATTGAATTATAAAGAGGAATAAAGGCTTACAATAAATCAAATTGCATAATATTCTGACTGATTTAAGTGTCTCTTCGATCTGCTCCCAAACAAGATGAGGGATGATCTTCCAACTTAGCTTTCTCTTTCCACATTATCCCCATTTCCCTTAAGTTCCCTGAGCATCTAAGAAATGTTTAAAATCAATTTCTTTTCGCAATATCTGACTGGCCAGCCCAACCCTCGGAGGTACAAAATTCCAAAGATTCTCAACCTTCTTCAAAAATGTGCGGGTTAGGTTGGTTGGCTATGCTAAAATTGCCCCTTAGTGTCCGGGGATGCGTAGGTTAGTGGGATTAGTGGGTAAATGTGTAGGGATGTGGGGATAGGGCCTGGGTGGGATTATGGTCAGTGCAGACTCGATGGGCCGAAGGGCCTCTTTCTGCACTGTAGAGTTCTATGATTCTATGACTGATTCTCACTGAAGACATTTCTCCTCACCTCAGCTCTAAAGTGTAGACAGTTTCGATCTCCTTATTAAAGAAAAAATTTAGGATCGGATTCTCTGATCTCGCCTGCAGCTGGGATTCTCCATTCCCACTGCAGCGAACGGAGATTGGGCTGTGCGCCAAATTCTCCATTCTCGTTGGCAGATTCAGAAGAGGAGCAAAACATGAACATATTTCTTATGTTTGCAAAGGAATTTTTCTCTTATAAATGTATGTTACTTCTAGCAAATGTGAATGAATCACATTACCAACTCAACTGGTTACTGGGGGTCAACCGGGGACAATATAGCAGCACCGTTGCTTCACAAAGCCAGGGACACAGGTTCAATTCCAGCCTCAGGTCACTGTCTGTGGGGTGTTTGCACATTCACCCCGTGTCTGCCTGGGTTTACTCCAGGTGCTCCGGTTTCCTCCCATAGTCTGAAAGACGTGCTGGCTATGTGCATTGACCCAAACAGCCGCGGAGTGTGGTGACAAGGGGAATTTCACAGTAACTTCATTGCATTATTAATGTAAGTAACTTTGAACTTTAATTTAACTTTACCTTAGATTGCTTGTAGGTGCAGCTACTGGCACACTCAGCATTGTTCAGTGAGTGCTGCCCATTAGAGGAACCACATCTGATTATCAACATTGTTTAGGTTTTGTAAGTGTCGGCTGGTTGATTATGATCTGCATTTTGCCTGTTACTAACAACTAAAAGGTTGTATTCAGACAGCCACAGGGAAGCATTCTCTACAAACACAAGGAACCGAGTGCAGGGTGTCGAAATTTGCTGATGACACCAAGATTGGGGGAAAAGCAAATTGTGCGGAGGGTGTGGATAGTCTGCAGAAGGATCTAGATAGGCTGGGCGAATGGGCCAGGAAATGGCAAATGGAATTTAATGTTGGCAAGTGTGAGGTGGTCCACTTTGGTAGGAGGAATGGTAGGAAGGACTATTACTTACGTGGCGAAAAACTGCAGCAGGCGACGGTGCAGAGGGACCTCGGGGTCCTTGTGCATGAGTCGCAAAAACCCAGCTTGCAGGTGCAGCAGGTGGTCAGGAAGGCGAATGGGATGCTGGCCTTCATAGCGAGGGGGATTGAATATAAAAGTAGGGAGGTCTTGCTGCAGCTGTATAGGGCATTGGTGAGGCCGCAGCTGGAGTACTGTGTGCAGTTTTGGGCGCCGCACCTGCGCAAGGATATTTTGGCCCTGGAGGGAGTGCAGAGGAGGTTTACTAGGCTGATACCGGAGTTGAGGGGATTGAGCTATGAGGAGAGGCTGAATAAACTAGGCTTGTACTCGTTAGAGTTTAGAAGAATGAGGGGAGATCTCATTGAGACGTATAAGATGATGAATGGGATGGATAGGATAGAGGTGGAGAGACTCTTCCCGCTCAAAAAAGACAGTAGGACTAGGGGGCACAGCCTCAAGATAAAGGGGAGGCGGTTTAGAACAGAGTTGAGGAGGAACTTCTTCACTCAAAGGATGGTGAATCTCTGGAATTCTCTGCCCGTTGAAGTGGTGGAGGCTGCCTCGCTAAATATTTTTAAGAAACGGGTTGATGGGTTCTTGATAAGAGAGGGGATTAAGGGTTATGGGGAGAGGGCCGGAATGTGGAACTGAGCCACGACAGATCAGCCATGATCTTATTGAATGGCGGGGCAGGCTCGAAGGGCCAGATGGCCTACTCCTGCTCCTATTTCTTATGTTCTTATTATCTATTGCCCTTGTTCCTCTTCTGAATTACCTGCAAGTTCCGTAGACCATAGTTCTCCAGTGCTTTCTACATGGCAACATCTTGGCCAATCAGAGTCAACTTGCCCTTCCCCCCCATAGTAGAAATTGTTGTGATGGTTTGAAACTTGGCACTCTTGTGTTTGTCCTGATGAGTGCCAGATGAAAAGTTTTGGCAATGTGTCTCTCTCTTTTCAGCGACATTCAAGTTCTGTCCCAGCAAGTGACTCTACCTCTCTTTCTCTCACAATGCAACATTTCATATCACTGACAGAGTCACTGCAGGACTTCAAATTCAAGGATATTTACAATCCTGCCTCTTACCGTCTGCTGCTGTCAGACTTTTGAATGAACCTTGCATGAAGTTGATTTTTCTCTCCTCCATCGCTACATTCTACACCCTTTCCTTTCCTTCTCTAGGAATAGTATGCTTTGTCTGTGTAGTGTGCAAGAAACAATACTTTTCATATGTGATAACAATAAATCAAATCAAATCAAATCAAAAAGACTCCTTGTTGTTACTGGATGATGTTTGACTGTCAACCGCAATGGGATTACTGGCATGTTACTGACAATGAACTCCATCTCTGTCACTATTGCTGACTTCAAGAATGTAGTTTCTATGCAACCTTTTCTTTGACACTAACAAGAAATTGGATTTATATAACTCTTTCCATGGGGAAAACATTTCCAAGGAGGCGGAGTAGTTTGGAATGGATGCAGGAAGAAAGGCCTCACAGAATTGTGGAATGGTTACAGTGGAGAAGCTGGCTTTTCAGCTCCCCGTGTCTACTCAGCATGTGGTTTGGGAAGCGGATATTTGAAAGTTTAGTCACGGAGGTGAGTTTTTAATATGGTGACAGCAATACTGAGGAAGATGCATTTTGGGAGATACATCCAGGGCAGAAGGGTTTGGGGACTGGAGGGCCCTGATACAAATGGCTGGATCACAGGATAATAAGAAGCCAGGTTAAAGTCCATCTTCAATCACATCTGTGTTTGTGGCCCTACAACCCTGCTGCAGCTAGAGTAGGGGATATGAAAGGTGCTATCTGAATGTAACTGTGTTTTACGGTAGCACAGTGGTTAGCACTGCTGTTTCACAGCATCAGGGACCTGTGTTCAATTCCCGGCTGGTCACTGTGTGGGTTTGCACATTCTCTCTGTGTCTGCGTGTGTTTGCACATTCTCTCCGTGTCTGTGTGGGTTTGCACATTCTCTCTGTGTCTGCGTGGGTTTGCACATTCTCTCCGTGTCTGCGTGGGTTTGCACATTCTCTCCGTGTCTGCATGGGTTTGCACATTCTCTCCGTGTCTGTGTGGGTTTGCACATTCTCTCCGTGTCTGCGTGGGTTTGCACATTCTCTCCGTGTCTGCGTGGGTTTGCACATTCTCTCCGTGTCTGCGTGGGTTTGCACATTCTCTCCGTGTCTGCGTGGGTTTGCACATTCTCTCCGTGTCTGCGTGGGTTTGCACATTCTCTCCGTGTCTGCGTGGGTTTGCACATTCTCTCCGTGTCTGCGTGGGTTTGCACATTCTCTCCGTGTCTGCGTGGGTTTGCACATTCTCTCCGTGTCTGCGTGGGTTTGCTCCGGGTGCTCCGGTTTCCTCCCACATTCTGAAAGACGCGCTGGTTAGGTGCATTGACCCAAACAGGCACTGGAATGTGGTGATTAGGGAAATTTCACAGTAACTTCATTGCATTGTTAATGTAAGCCTTACTTGTGATTAATAAATAAACTTTTATTTTTAAAGGCGGTATACCAATGCAATACTTTTTCACAGATCAACAATTGTCAAAATCATTTAAACGAGAAGTGCATCTTTTTCCAAGGGGTACGAACAATAAGAATAAAATAATAATAATAATAATGGTAAATAAATAAAAATCAGGTTGAAATTTCAGTCTCCGGCAGCAACATGCGGATTCCAACCTCTCTGCTGCAAACGCCACCTGTCAATCAGAATCACGTCCGGCAATGCCATTGGTCCGTTCTCCTTCAGTCACCATGAATGTGCCTCTAGTCCAATTGGAAGGACTCTAGGGGCGGTAGTCCTGCAGGTCCCCGCCTCCTACCTTCGCCAATCAGCAGCAGACCCGGTGTAAAGGGGCGGTCCCTCTGTCCGGCCTTCCTCCCTCCCCTTTACCCGATTGGACAGCAGGAGCAGGAAGCAGACCCAACCACCCCGTGACGTCACGCGTCTTCCAACGGTCGGGATCGGTGGTTGCCCTGGTGACGGTGCGAGCCGCATTTTTTGAATCTGACAGCGGGAGCGGCGGCTCGAGACAGGCGGCGGGGCGCAGGCGCGGGGCTGCAGGTGAGCAGCGGGGAGAGGGTACAGGCGGTGCTCCAGGTGAGCTGTTCCCAAGTGAGCTGTTCCCAGGTGAGCTATGTCTAGGCTTCACCAGGTTAAATGTCCCTGGCAGCGTGGAGGAGTTGTCAGATTGGGCACTGGAGCTGTAGGGAACTGGGGCTGAAACATTAGTTAAATACATCAATATAAAAGTTCAGGAAGGTTCGATTCCCGGCTTGGGTCACTGCCTGGGTGGCATCTGCACCTTCTCCCCGTGTCTGCATGGGTTTCCTCTGGGTGCTCCGGTTTCCTCCCACAGTCTGAAAGATGTGCTGGTTAGGTGCACGGACCATGCTAAACTGTCCCTCAGTGTACCCGAACAGGCGCCAGAGTGTGGCGACTAGGGGATTTTCACAGTAACTTCACTGCAGTGAAGCCTACTTGTGACACTAATAAAATTAACTTTAAACTAAACTTTGTCTTGCAGCAAATGTCATATTTTAATATTCGATTGCACTTGCATCATAACAGCCATTCCTATCTAGCTCTGCTTCCTAGATTTTAGTTTATTTTGTTAATATCATCAAAATCAAAGCAAAACAGTAGGCTCACATGAACACTGCAATGAAGATAGTGTGAAACTCCCTTAGATACCACACTCTGGTGCCTGTTCGGGTGCACAGGGAGAATTTAGCATGACCATTGCAATCTAACCAGTATGTCTTTCGGACTGTGGGAGGAAATCCATGCAGACACGAGGAGAACGTGCAGACTCCACACAGACAGGGACCAAAATTGGAAATCAAACCTGGGCCCCTGGCACTGTGAGGCATGCTGTGCCACCGTGCTGCCTTTATAAACCTTTGGGTAATTGTGGTGCAGACCAGCTCCTTTGATCAAGTTTCTCACAATTCAGTGTGAACCGTTGCTTTTTGCCCCATTATTGAGACATAGATTCTCATGGACCCTGACAGGGCAGATACTGAGAGGTTGTTTACCCTTGTGGGAGAGTTTAGGACCAGAGGGCAGACAGAGATGAGGAGAGTCCCGTCAGACGGTCAACTATCAGTGGAATTCTTTACTGCAAAGGGCAATAGAGGCTGGATCATTAACTATGTTCAAGACTGAGATAGACAATTTTTATTCAGTAAGGGAATCAAAAGTTATGGGGATAACGTGGGAAAGTGGAGTTGAAGATTATTATATCAGATCAGTAATAATTACACTGAATGGCGGAGCAGACTGGTTGGGCCAAATGACCTACTTCAGCTCCTACATGTTGTGGTCTGATTCTCCTCAAAGCCCACCTATTTGGAGAAACCTTTAAGTCATCCGCCTGAATACTTCTTGTCACTTCTTGTTTGAGAACCTGCTTGTGTGAAGTGTCTTAGGAATGAAAAAGGCACAAGATGTTGCTGAAGCGTGGTAAAGGTCTCCATCCTGATGCTAACAGGAATGCATGGGGCCAATGGTGGAATGCGGGCAGTCCTATCAGCACTCTCAGGTGGGTGTATGAGATCCCTCAGCAATGTTTTGGAGAAGGAGCAGAATTGTTTTCCTCAGTGTCTATGCTCAATGTTCATTCCCCAAGTCAGCATCACTACAAGACAGATGATTTGGACATTATTACGTTGCTGTTTGTTTGACCTGTCTGCTGCCTAAATACAACAGTGACGACACTGCACAAGATACATCATTACAATGTGCTGGGGTTGTGAAAGAAACTGTCAAAGTACAAGGCCCAAGAACGGCTAAAAATGAAGCACTTGGAGATAAGATTTCACATTGATGCAGACTGTATCTTCCTTTTCTCAACCAACAGTTTAATTTCTTAAACTTTTCATCGTAGATTGCAACAATAATGACTGGGAGACCTCGAGGAGCTGCCAGACGGAGGGGACAGACGCCAAGGAGGCGATCGCCATTGAGAATTTCTCCTGCAGTTTCGCCAGACAGGAGAAGACCACCAGCCAGGGCTTCCCCTGAGAGGTCTCCTGTAAGGAGGAGGACAATCACCAGACCCCAGAGGAGATCCCCAATTAGCCCACAGCGAAGACCAAGTAAGACAGTTTGAGAGCTTTTTATTTTCCCCCCCTTTTTATCTCCCATTTCTGATGAGTTGAGATGACTGACCACATCGTTTCCAAAATAGGACTTAGAGTGAAAACCAAAAAATCCAGTATGGAAGGATTCCCTAAAATGACCAAGCCAGCTTGAGAGTAGGAAAAGGGACAGGAACTGGAGCAGAAATTGGGAAGAAAGAGATGCAAAACTGAAAATCAACGACAATAATTAGTGAGTGGGTATGGAATGCCCAGAAACTACAAGTTAGAAAGTGGGGAATAAAGAGGTTCAGTGATGACTGGATTACATACTTCGATCTGTGAATGAGGGATCTGAGCTGAGAGTACAATAGACATTTGGAAGTATGCTGTCACAGCTATTAATGAAATGTGGCTTAAGGAAGGACAGCCATTACCAAGGCAGCTCGCTTTCCTCATATTTGCTGACAGGGTAGAGAGAAGGATAAAAAAGGAGTAGGCCACAATATTTATTCTAGAAATAAACAAATCTGTGCTTGATGGATTTATTAGAGTTCACTGAGGAATTAATAAACAGGATGGATAAAGGGGAACCAGTGGATGTGGAATACTCGCATTTTCAAAGGCATTTGAAAAGATGCCATGTTAAAGGTTTCTAGATGAAATGAGAACTCAGGGCATTGGTAGTAATATATTAGCATGGATAGAGGATTGAACAAAGACTTGGGATACATGGGTTGTTTTCAAGACAGAAAATGAACTAATGGAGTGCCACAAAGATCATAGCCTCTTCCTGCACTGTAGGGATTCTATCTGACCCATCGAGTCTGCACTGGGTATCCCACCCAGGTCCTATCCCGTCCACCCTATCCCTGTAACCCCACACATTTACCATGGCTAATCCACCTAACTTACACATTTTTGAACACGAGAGATTATCTATCATGGCCAATCCATCTAAATTGCACATCTTTGGACTGTGGGAGGAAACCAGAGCATCTGGAAAAACCGTGGAGACATGGGGAGATTATGCAAACTCCACATAGACCAGCCCTGGAAGAACTTTTACATGTTGCAATTAGATCCCAAGTCATTCTTCTAAACCCCAGTGAATACAGGATGAGTCAATCCAATCTCTCTGCATATGACAATCCTACCATCCCCGGAAACGATCTGGGGAACCTTTGCTGCATTTTCCCAATGCCAAGTATATTTTTTCTTGAGTAAGGAGACAAGATTGCACACGCTGCCCCAGTTGTGGTCTCACCAAGGCCCTGTACAGCTGCAGTAAGACATCCTTGCTTCTGCTATCAAGTTCTCTGTGAATGAAGGCCAATGTATCATTATGTCCTAACTGCCTGCTGAACCTGCATACTTGCTTTCAATCCTCAGAGGTAGCGAATTCCCAAGATTCACTAACCTTTGAGTGAAGACATTTCTCCTCATTCCCTGTCCTAATTAATCTTCCTCTTATCCTGAGACTGTGACCCCATCTTCTAGATTTCCCAACGGGGACAAACAACCTCAGTGTTTATCCTGTCAATCCCCGTTCAGGATCTTGTGTTTCATTGAGATGTCAGGATCCTATCTGGTGAAGAGCAGGGGAGATTCTCTCAGCCAGATTCATTGGAAAGGAAATCAGTTCCCTGGCTTTTCTCCCGTTGCGGTTTGTGGGAGTGTGCTGTGTGCAAATTGACTGCTGCGTTGTCTGACAGCAGGTACCATACTTCAACAAGGATTTCAGTAGCTGGAAAGAGCTTTTGCAATGTCCTGAGGTTTGGAATTATTTTTGAAATAATTTTTTAAATTCATTCTTGGGATGTGGGTGTCACTGGCTAGGCCAACATTTGTTACCCATCTCTCATTGTCCCAAGAAGGTGGTGGTGAGCATGGGGTGGCATGGTGGCAGAGTGGTTAGCACTGCTACCTCACAGCGCCAGGGATCTGGGTTCAATTCCCAGCTTGGGTCACTGTCTGTGTGGAGTTTGCACGTTCTCTCCATGCCTGCATGGGTTTCCTCCAGGTGCTCCGGTTTCCTCCCATCCTCCGAAAAACTAGTGCTAGGGAGGGAGCTCCAGGATTTTGACCCAGCAACATACAAGATCCTTCCTCCTTTACTTGCATTTTGCTTTGTTATATGTAACATATTTGATGTTTTCTCTCTGCCCTGTATAGGTGTGAATTATTGATCGAATGGTCAGTATAAAGATCACTGCTCTTGTTCACTGGATGTGAGCATGAGTGGTGTGCTGCTCTCAATTTGATCAGCAGATCTTCAAGGCACCTTGTGACATGTTGGCATCTCAAAGAATGAGGCCAAACTCCCTGAACCTTTCCACAGAAACTTTATTAGCAATGCCTGCTAAGCTTCCCTGGATCTGGGTGCTAGGCCAACTAATACGCGTCAGCATGCTGCTTGGAGGTTACTTTGTTCTTGTGATGGGTGTTATAAAGGGAGGCTTGCTTCTCGCTACCTATCTAGTGAAAAATATATCTGTCTATCTGCAGGAGTTCTGCCAACTCCCCAACGGAGACGGTTCCGCCCGGGCACCAGGGCTCTGATGGAGATCCGCAAGTATCAGAAATCCACGGATTTGCTTATCCGCAAACTGCCATTCAGCAGAGTGGTGAGTGGCAATAGAATTTGCGGCTGAAGGACAGGGGTCCAAGTGGGTCAGTCCCATGCGATGTGTCACAACGTGTTGCAAGGAATTCCAGTCACATGGGATCCAAATTTGGGTGTCGGGGGCAGGATATTAACCTTCTCTTCACTGGTGATTCAAAGTGATATATCAGGAGAGCTGTCTCGAATCAACAAATCATACAGCTGGGTGTTCAATTCAGTTTAATAGGAGAAAAGTGACCAGAATTTGGAAGGAATGGTAAAATTTCCAGAGAAACTGAGGCTGAAAAGGCTGAAAGGCTGAAGAGGCTGAAAGGGAATTGAGATATGCACGACTCTTAAAAGCAGGAAGTCTAGGATGAGTATTCCTCAATCCTACATTTTATAAATAGGCGCCAGAGGTTAAAACAGAAATGTAAATGCTGAAACACATGGAATATGATGTCTAGTTTTTGGAATGTTCCGCATTCAAGAAGGATGGCCACATCTTGTAGAGGGAACCGTGGAGATTATAAAGAAGATACCACTAGGGATGATAAGCTTTAGATATCAGGAAAATTGGCATGGGTAGAGGAGCTAAAATTGTGAGTGCCAAAGGGATGTATAGCATTGAAACATGCCTTTCGGCCCAACTCGTCCATGCCAACCAGGTTTCCAAAACGGAACCAGTCCCATTTGCCTGCGTTTGGCCGATATCCCTCCAAACCTTTCCAATCCATGTACCTGTCCAAATATTGTAATTGTCCCCACCTCTACCACCTCCTCTGGCAGCTCATTCCATATATGCACCACCCTCTGTGTGAAAAAGTTGCCCCTCAGGTCCCTTTTAAAACTTCCCCTCTCACCTTAAACCTACACCCTCTAGTTATGGGCTCCCCTACCCTGCGGAAAAGACCTTGGCCATTCACCTTCCCTATGCCCCACATGATTTGAGTACACGAGAAGAGTAAGACGCTTGGCACTTCAAGCCTGATCCTGTCATTCAGTAAGATCAATTCTGATCAAGTTGTGGTCTCAACTCCACTTTCCTGTCTGAATCCTCTGTTCTCCCACCTCCTGAATGAAAATTCAGTCTAACTCCACTTTGAGGGCCTGGATAAAACACACAGAGAGTCAGTGCAGACTCGCTGGGCTGAATGGCCTTCTTCAGCACTGTAGGGATTCTATAATTGATCAGTGGCCCAGCCTCCGCTGCTTTCTGGCGAATAGAATTTCACTCTAATGGCAGAGATAACAAATAAATTCTCCTCACCTCCGTCCTCAAAGTGAAATCTCTTATTTTCAATCAAAGCAAAATACTGCGGGTGCTAGAAATCTGAAATAAAGACAAAAAATTCTGAAAAAACTCAGCAGGTCTGGTGGAATTTGTGAAGACAGAAAGAGTTAACATTTTGCACTAGGTGACACGAGGAAGAAACAGAGTTAATGCTTCAGATCTGTGTGGCTCTTCTTCAAGACTTAAGAGTTATTAACTCCTTCCCCCTTAGCAGGAAGCTTCCTCCCACTACCCACCCTGGCAAGCCCCTTGGATGGACGAAGCTGGAAAAGGGATAAGGAGCACAGTGGAGAGAGCTGGGGGGTTGGGGGGAGGACAGTCAGTGCTTGAAAACAAATGGTCTTTTTGAATCCTTTCTTTCCAGGTCCGTGAAGTAGCTGCTCGTTTCACCCGAGGCATTGAGTTCAGATGGCAAGCCAGTGCTTTGCTGGCATTGCAGGAGGTAAAAGCATTTATCAAACACGTGTATCTTGATTTATAGACAAGTTTTTCCACTTGTACTCATGAGAACAAATACAAGAAAATCAAATTTCAAACAATCACAACAACTGACATTACAGGATAACTGTGTGCTGATTGGTTAATGAGTGATTCTGATTGGCTGATGTGTTGCCATGGAGAAAGCAATGGGGAGCTATAGGCCCCCCCCCCCCCCTCCAAGCTTTTGGGTAAGTAAAAGTGAGTGAAAAGGATTCTAATTATTTTTCTAAATCTTAATTTCTGATTACAATCTTTATTTTCTTTATAATGCCCAAAAGACAAGAAAGTTAAGGAGCAGTCTGAAATATTTGCTTGGCAATACAGAACTTGAAGATTGTGGAAAGGAGAGACATTTTGCTCAAGTTTTTCATCTTGCACTCATCAGGACAAATGCAAGAATGCCAAATTTCAGACCATCCCTACAATTTATACCGTAGGGAATTTATGTCGCAGGTTGGCAAGTTGACTGTGATTGGTCAAGGCAAATATAATCTCCCAAAGATCATTTAACTTGCTTGAAGCGACCTATAGACAAGGAGCCATTCTCTGCAAAGAAAAAGAATATGTTCTTTTTGGGGAATTGGGTACATTTTTTTAAATACCCAAAAGCTTGGGGGGCCTATAGTTCCCCATTGCTTTCTTCTTGGCAATACTTCAGCCAATCAGAATCAACTCACTGATCAATTAGTACTCTTTCCATTGTAGCATAGATCATTGTGATGGTTTGAAATTTGGTATTCTTGTATTTGTTCTGATGAGTGCAAGGGGAAAAAACTTTGGCAATATTTTCTTTTCTTCAGCAATCTTGAAATATCTTTGGAGGGAATGTAGTAATGTTGAGAATCACAAGTTTTAAACCATAAGAATGGACTGAGTAGTTCTAGTGAGGGGCGGAGTGTGTGAGAGTGTAAAAACAATTCAAATGGCTGTACAAGAAGCAAAGCTCAGGAGGGGCACAGAGGGATTTGGGATTAGTGTAGGAAGGTGGGCTTGAGCTGGAAGATCTGCCTTGATATTATTGAAAGGTGGAGCAGGCTTGAAGGGTTGAACAGTCAACTCCAGCTCCTATTTAACGTTTTCTTAAGCATTGAAAGAGGAGGGAACATTGAACAAGATAGCGACCAGTCAGTCCTGTCCTGATATCTCTCACCAAGGCTGTACTTGTGCTGGAGAACCTTCCTAGGTCTCACACAGACGTAATGGTCAAACCCACATTGTGAAGCACTGGAAAGAGACGGCAGTGTTAGAGGATCATAGAGACCTGCAGTACTGGAGGAGGTCACTCAGCCCCTCATGGTTGTGCTGGCTCTTTTAAAGGCTGGTTGTGCTTTGTGTCCTATCACTGAAGTTCCTCATTGAATCTGGTTGGTGTCAGGACTGCATTACCAATAAGTGATGTGGCGATGCCGGCATTGGACTGGGGTAAATACAGTAAGAAGTCTCACAACACCAAGTTAAAGTCCAACCAGTTTATTTGGTGGCAAAAGCCACTAGCTTTTGGAGCACTGCTCCTTCGTCAGGTAAGTGGGATTTCTGTTCACAAACAGGACATATAAATACACAAATTCAATTTATCAAATAATGGTTGGAATGTGAGGCTTTACAGATATAGAACCCTACAGTGCAGAAACAGGCCCTTCGGCCCATCGAGTCTGCACCGAACACAATCCCACCCAGACCCTATCCCCATATCCCTACACATTTTACCTGCTAATCCCTCTAACCTACACATCCCAGGACACTAAGGGGCAATTTTTAGCATAGCCAATGAACCTAACCCGCACATCTTTGGACTGTGGGAGGAAACCGGAGCACCCGGAGAAAACCCACGCAGACACGAGGAGAATGTGCAAACTCCACACAGGCAGTGATCCGAGCCGGGAATCGAACCCAGGACCCTGGAGCTGTGAAGCAGTAGTGCTAACCACTGTGCTACCGTGCCGCCCCATCAAGTCTTAAAGGTACAGAGA
Organism: Prionace glauca; assembly: GCA_037974335.1. Lineage (NCBI taxonomy): Eukaryota > Metazoa > Chordata > Chondrichthyes > Carcharhiniformes > Carcharhinidae > Prionace > Prionace glauca. The sequence continues at coordinate 130,162,705 of CM075729.1, read as the reverse complement.
ATCTGAGTAGAGAGAGGGTTAAGCACAGGTTAAAGAGATGTGTATTGCCTCCAGCCAGGACAGTTAGTGAGAATTTGAAAACCCAGGCAAGTGTTAAGGGTTATAGATAGTGTGACATGAACCCAGGATCCCAGTTGAGGCCATCCTTGTATGTGCGGAACTTGGCTATCGGTCTCCGCTCAGCGACTCTGCATTGTCGTATGTTGTGAAGGCCACCTTGGAGAATGCTTACCTGAAGATCAGAGGCCGAATGCCTGTGACCGCTGAAGTGTTCCCCAACAGGAAGAGAACACTCTTGCCTGGTGATTGTTGAGTGGTGTTCATTCATTTGTTGTTGTAGTTTCTGCATGGTCTTCTCAACGTACCATACCTCGGGACATCCTTTCTTTTATGGTACGTTGGGGAGACCATGCAGAAGCTACGACAACAAATGAATGAACATCGCTTGACAATCACGGGGCAAGAGTGTTCTCTTCCTGTTGAGGAACACTTCACCGGTCACAGGCATTCTGCTTCTGATCTTCAGATAAGTGTTCTCCAAGGTGGCCTTTACGACACACGACAAGGCAGAATCGCTGAGCAGCCAAGTTCCGCACACATGAGGACGACCTCAACTGGGATCTTGGGTTCATGTCACACTATCTGTAATCCCCAACACTTGCCTGGGCTTGCAAATTCTTACTAACTGTCCTGGCTGGAGACATTTCTTTAACCTGTGCTTAATCTTCTCTCCACTCAGATTGTCTGTACCTTTAATACTTGATTACCTGTAAAGATTTGCATTCCAACCATTATTTTATAAATTGAGTTTATGTCTTTACATGCCCTGTTTGTGAACAGAACTCCCGTTTGCCTGATGAAGGAACAGTGCTCTGAAATCTAGTGACTTTTGCTACCAAATAAACCTGTTGGACTTTAACCTGGTGTTGTGACACTTTTTACTGTGTTTACAACAAGTGCCCAGTGAGTGGCACTGCTGAGCTGCTGTGATAAATGTGAATGGTTTTTTTCCCCTCAGTCTCTGTGTTCCGGTGTCAAATCTTTGATTTGATTTTATTATTGTCACATGTATTAACATACAGTGAAAAGTATTCTTTCTTGCGCGCTATACAGACAAAAGATACCGTTCATAGAGAAGGAAAGGAGAGAGTGCAGAATGTAGTGTTACAGTCATAGCTAGGGTATAGAGAAAAATCAACTTAATACAAGGTAAGTCCATTCAAAAGTCTGACAGCAGCAGGGAAGAAGCTGTTCTTGACTTGGTTGGTATGTGTCTTCAGACTTTTGTATCTCTTTCCCGAAGGAAGAAGGTGGAAGAGAGACTGTCCGGGGTGTGTGATATCCTTGATTATGCTGGTATCTTTTCTGAGGTAGCAGGAAGTGTAGGCAGAGCCAATGGATGGGAAGCTGGTTTGCGTGATGAATTGGGCTACATTCACAACGTTTTGTAGTTCCAGAGTGGGATAATTCACCCGGATAGATCAGCATTCCCAGATTCCTATAGAATTGATAAATACACCAGTGTAACTATTTAAAAATAAATAATAATCAGGATGAAATGTTGGGCACCTGGAAACAGCAAAGACAAAACTCTGTGAAGAAGCTTTATGTTTAAATGGAGCTAAATTTACTTTTCTTTAAACTGTATTATGTATTTCCAGCACTTTCTATTTCCCTTTTTCGGGTTGCTAATTGTCCAGGATTATCCTGCAGTCTCCAGGAATTTAATCACCTGAATACAGCTGTGAGCAAAAGTTAAGAGATGGGTTTTTCTTTCTGTATGTGTGCAATTTCTATAAGATAGTGATTCTCGAGAGAATGAATATCCGAGATGGCCATATGGTGATAAAACCTCCAGAAATAGGCTCAATTAGTTGGCAGCCTCTCCTATGTGTCATTGTAACCCTAGGTGATAGGATTAACATAAAAACTGTTCTAAAACCTGTCAAAGTTTATACTAAGGAGACACAAACTCCTGTGTAGAAGAGCTGAGGGTTCTCCCTCAGTGCTCAGATCAAAGTTTATCCCTCCAACATGACACTGTTTAAGATAACGCAATGCATTACTTTGTCACCGTGTTGCTGTCTGTGGGATCTTGCTGTGTACATATTGACTGCTGCGTTTTTCCACCTGACGGCAGTGACTGCACTTCCATTAACTGCAAAGTGCTCAGGGATGTCCTGAGATTGTGGAAGATCTGTCTTTTCCTGTTTTCCCTTCAATCCTCTTCACTTCTCTCCTCAGAAACCACATCCTAATGCCCCCCCTTGGATTTGTTCTTCCTCTTGTTTCTCCCTAGGCCTCTGAAGCGTTTCTGGTGCTGCTCCTGGAGGATTCCTACCTCTGCGCCCTGCACGCCAAGAGAGTGACCCTATTCCCAAAGGATGTGCAGCTGGCCCGGAAGATAAGAGGCATCCAGGAGGGTCTGGGCTAAGGGAACGAGACAGACAGACAGAGAGAGGGAGAGTTCTCCATTCAACTTTGATCCTTTGCTGCTGTCTAATCCTCAAACTAACAAAACTGTACAGCGGAGGTAGAGGGCTATGAGAGTTGTGGTCTGGCACTGTGACCTGCTTAGCGTCCCTGCCATCCGACTCTTACACACACAGAGCCCATTGCATTACTGTAATGTAGCTCATTCTGGACTTGTGAATTTTAATCTTGCTATATTTTTGTACTGTCGCTCCGCTTTGCCAATGGAAGCACCACTGAGCAGCCTATTTGTTATTTAGTGTAGCCTCAACACCCTACAGTTTGCAATTCCCCTGTCTGATTTGGTGGCCCACTGGTTAGCATGGCTGCCTCACAGCACCAGGAACCCAGGTTCAATTCCAGCATCAGTGATTGTGTGGAGTTTGCACATTCTCCCCATGTTTGCGTGGGTTTCCTCCGGATGCTCCAGTTTCCTCCCACAGTCCAAGGGTGTGCAGGTTAGGTGGATTCGCCATGCTATATTGCCACTTAGTGTCAGGAGAGTTAGTGGGGTAAATGTGTGGGGAGACAGGGATAGGATAGGGCCTGTGGTCGGTGCAGACTCGATGGGTTTGAATGGCCTCCTCTGCGCTGTAGGGATTCTATGATTTTCTGGTTCCCTACCCCCTTGCTCTGCCCCTGCACACACCCACTGCTGACCCTGCCCAGTCTGGAGCTGTCACTTGTTGATCTATGGTTGTTGGGGTGCTGCTTGCCCTGGGGGCTGGGGGGGGGGAGGGGTGAGGTGATCACCTGCCAAGCATTCGTGTGCTTTGGCTGCAGATCTCTCCCTTCCTGCTGCCTGAGTTTTGTCTGTACCAAGGCAAAGCACTAAGTGTACAAACTCTCGATTGCTTTTGCTTCCAGCTGGGCTGCCTTTGATCCCAATGTAAATCAGGAATGGATAGGTTAAAGGATCGGAGCACTGCTCAGTCCACAACCACCAACGTGTAAATCTTCATAGAGGTGGAGAGGGGAGGGGGATGTTTACATCACTGTTTTAACCCCACTCCACCTCTGAGCTGAGTTAACTTTGATGCCAGCCCTGTCACCGATCACACTGACCTTTCCTCAGCGGCTGGAGGAGGAAGTGATAGGGGTGGGGGGAAGAGGGATTTCCAGCTGAGATTATGATCAACATGAAGTAAGTACTGACTGCTGTGTCACGAGATCAGGAGGAACAGAGCCAGAGCCAGCACTGGGAGGGGGGGTGAGAAGGGGGAAGAGGTCAGTTGTTGGGCCGTTAAATACAAGCCCACATCAGCTTTGCCTCCCGCCTCTTACACATGTATCGCACCAGCTGCTTCTAACTGCTGGATCTTTCTGTAGATAAACCAGATTTTTAATGTATATTTTTTAAGTTTTGAAGAGAAAGCAGCCTCGAGCACCTGTTGTCGCTGGTTTCAATGCAGGGTTAGTTTGGTGACCTCCAGTGGGAGGGAGCTAGTATTCAGGGAGAAATCCCAGATGGTAAAACCCATCCAAACCGTCAACTTCAGCCACAGGTCTTCCGCTGTCTCCCTCCTCTCCTGTCATGTTCTCTCTCTCTCTCTCTCTCGCATTCCCTCTCTCTCCCTCCACCGCTTGTTGGGTTTTAAGTGACTGGGTGTCACTTGTTCTGGCGATGGGATTGGGTGGAGTTCAATAAGTTGGGAGTCACTGATCTTCTTGGCTGCTCCTCAGTCCTCCTGCTCCCAAACAGAAAGGCCTCAGTAATGTCTCCTTCCACCCCTTACTCCCAACAGTTACAGATCACTTCAAGTTTTAAAAGAAGAACTGCTTAGGGGTGGGGGGAGAGGGCAAGGCAGCGGAGGTGGAGTGGGACAAGGGGGAACGGTAGCTGGGGGGGAGGAGTGAGGGGAGGGGGAAGGGTAGAAGGGGTGGAGCGAGGGAGAGGGAGTTGGGGATAGAGTGAGGGGGAGGAAGAAGGGCAGTGGGGATAGAGTGAGGGGGTGGGGGAAGGGCAGAGGGGGAAGGGGTGAATTGAGGGGGGGGGAATGGGTAGAAGGGGTGGAGCAAGGGGGGGGGAGAGCAGATTGGGGTGATGTGAGGGTGAGGGAGAAGGGCAGTGGGGTTGGGGGGAGGTTAGGGCAATGGGTTGGGGAGAGGGAGAGGGACAGCGATGCTGGAGGGAGGGGGAGGGAGCAGGGATGGGGTGTGGGGAGGTGGAAGGCAGCATGGGTAGAGTCGATTGCAGGGAGGGGGAGGGCAGCAGGGCTGGGGAGGCAGTAGGGGTGGAGTGTGGGGAGGTGGAGGGCAGCAGGGGTGGGGTTGGTTGGGGGGAAGGGGGCAATGTGCTGGAGTGACCCCTGACCTGTGTGATCAAAGACAGCAATGTTGGAAGCTCCCAGCGCTGAAGGATCTGTGAAGCTGTCATTCTGCTCCGACACCCATGGGACTGCACCCATTGTCTGGCGCCTGCAAGGCTGTATGTCTCTCTGGCACCCATGGGTCTACACCCATTGTGGGATAATGAAGAGCACAGATTAAAATGAATACCACAAGGAGTGTGGGTGAAGTATTTGTAGCTTTTTGTTTTGAAAGTATTTGGCAATTGGAGGAAACCATCCCTCTTCATTTTGTATTAATAAACCTGATCAGGTATCGCTAAAGTAGAAATGAAAAGTCCCACATTAAGCATTTTAATATTTTAGTTTAAACCACCTCTCCTTCTGTCTTTTACAATTTACTAATTAGTGTTTTTAATTGCTGATTTAACCCTTTTAAAACATACAATGAATCTATTTTTTATATAATTTACTCTTCCTTCCCAACCAAGCACTTTGACCAAACCACCCGGTTTAAAATCCTTCTCCAATTGGCTGAAAAACTGTCTTAAAAAGTCTTGTCCATTTTTTCCAGCCAATTAGAAGTTGGATTGCTGAAAAGTTGGCCCAGTCGTGTTGTCCGGGCAACTATATCTGATTGGCTTGCTGGATTTTGCGAGTGACGAAGGATCCAATGAGATTGCTTCCCTATCAGTCAGGTAGAATTAGCAAAGGGCGGTTGGTGGGTGGGAAACAGACTGATTAAAATTCCTTGTGCTCTGGGGTTCAGCTGGTCCGACCTGTTCAGTTTCCCTGGGTCAGAGAACCTATGGATAATTAGCTGTTCATTTTTTTTATATATACATGGCTTGAAGGGAAATAATTAGTAGAATATCCCTATTAGAATGTCAGTATCTTGTCAATAGAAGATCATGGGCCCAGGCAGTAGGCTTTGCCTGTCTGACCGTTCCCGTATATCTCCATTTATCAATTGTATATTCAATCTTGTAATTATGTGAAATTTTCAATGATTCCAAAGAAATATTGACTTGAACAACCTTGCCGTGGCCTGCTGAAATCTGGGAGAGAGAGGGGTTGTTCCCATTTGCCGCTTATATCATTAGGGAAATTAAACCATTAATCTTACAACACAGCTCGTCAAACTAACTTTCAGCCAATGTTTGAGCCATTATCTTTTTCAGGGAGCCACCGGCAAGCCGAGGGTAACCAACTACATTCCAAACACTTGCTGTGTACAAAGTCCCACTTTTTTTTATTTGTCCATGGGATGTGGGTGTCACTGGCTGTGCCACCATTTAATGGCCCATCCCTAATTGCCCTTGAACTGAGTGACTTACTCGGCAGCTAAGAGTCAACCACATTGCTGTGACTCTGGAGTCACATGTAGATTAGACCGGGTAAGGAAGGTGGATTTCCTTCCCTAAAGGACATTGTTGAACCAAGTAGTATTTTGCAACTTTTAATTCTATCTCTATTGAATTAAAATCCGGGATTCGAACCCGGATCTCCGGAGAATTGCTGCGGGTCTCTGGATTATTAGTCCAGTGACAATACTGCTATTCTCTATTCCCCCATAACACTGAAAATTTCTGCCGTTCACATTTCTATCCCTTTCCCTCTCACAAGGACTTGTCACAGATCCTAATGCACATCTACAGCATTACACCTGCTGATAGTTATTGATGCAACCAACTTGTACACAAGTGATTTATTTTACAGAGAGATCTTTCCCTGGACCTCTCTCCCTCCCTCTTCCCCTCTCTCCCCCCACTCCCCTCAGTCCTTTTTCCCTTCTCTGCCCTGCTCCCCTCCCTATCCCCTCCCACTCCTCAGCCAGATTTTGACTCCAGAATACTTTCAAAGGGTTTTCCAACAACAATAAAGAGGAGGAATTTGGAATCCGGTAGTAATTGATTAACCCTCTCTCTCTGTCTCTTCCTCTCTCCCTCTTAGCTGGGCCACACTGTGTTGGCAGTGAGGGAGGACAGTTTGGCCACCAGTCTGTAACCTGTATGCTGAACAGGAACAGCAGGTCAAGTCCAAGTTAAAGGTGCTCTTACCTCAACTTACTCAGATTGGAAAGTGAGACTGTTCTTCATACAGACAGGGAATCTGTGTATAGTCCAGTATGGAATGTATCCCAAGGACTTAAGTTTATAAATAGCGTTTAAATAATAACTGTGAGATTTTGTTCCTAAGTGAATTGATGAGGATGGGAGGGCGAGGTGAGATTGTTGTGGGAATTCTGTATTTTCACTGTGATGAACAATGTAATAAAAAAATTGAAATTTTAAATAGACATTGGCTCAGGTTAGAGTTTTGGGACAATTCTAAGAAGATTTTGTCGAGCCTTCGATATATGGAAACGATCACTTGACCTCAATCTCTCACTGTCAAGTGGAGAACTGTGCTGATTTTCCTTCAAAATATCAATTTAACAAGTTTATTCAGAGGTGTATCCTCTCTTCCTCAACAGGGTATGTTCAAACCAGCTAGGCGCAGGAGAAGGCCGTGCTGTGCCAATTCAGCAAGGTGGTGGCCTGATCATCAATCCCATCCTCAGTCCCTGCTGAACACCCACAGCTTGCTGGACGTTGGAGAATTTCAAAGATTCACATCCCTATGTGTGCATGAGGAAGTTTCTCCTTGTTCAGTAGAAACTGACCAGGCACCTACCCTTAGACTCCTATTTTGGGTTAAAACTAATTAAGCCCTTGAACTGAGTGGCTTACTGGGCTATTTCAGAGGACAGTTAAGAGTCAACCATATTGCTGTGGCTCTGGGGTCACATTTTGGCCAGATCAGGTAAGGATGGCAGATTTCCTTCCCTAAAGGACACTAATGAACCAGATGGATTTTTACGACAATCGATAACAGTCTCACCATGACTGAGGCAAGCTTTTAATTCCCGATTTATTAATTGAATTTAAATTCCACCAGCTGCCATGGTGGGATTTGAACCTGGGTCTCTCAGAGCATTAACGTAGGCTTCTGGATTACTAGTAAAGTGATGACATCCAATTAGCCCACTTTCTGAAAATCTTGACCTGATTTTTTGAGGGTGGGGTGTATAAACTAAGATAGGCTGACACTCCAGCACAGTGCCTGTCAGAGCTGCCAACCTCTGAATGAGACGTTTGACTTATTTCCTCACTCTGTGTCTGAGTAGCCCTGGCTGACTCTGTGGCCGCATCAGAGTGAGTTGATGGTCTGGCATGCACACTTCCCAGTTCTTTTGCCTAAAGTTAATCCTGAAGCAGGCCCAGGGACTCGCGGAGCCTTCTGGATTTGCATATTCCCTTGGGTTGATGTCAGAGAAAGGAAACCCCATGGGCACAATATGTTGAAATTGTGCAAGAAGAGCAAGGAGGGGTGGGGTAGGAACACTCCCCAGTGCTTAATATTTACCCTTCAACCAAAGAAAAACAATCTGGTTACAACCATATTGCTGTTTGTAGAACAAAGAAAATTAAAGCACAGGGACAGGCCCTTCAGCCTTCCAAGCTGCATCAACCATGCTGTCCAACTGAACTAAAACCCCCTCCCCTTCCGGGGACCATATCCCCTTATTCATGTATTCATGTATTTCTCAAGATGCCGTCTAAATTGTATCTGCTTCCACTATCTCCCCCGGCAGCGAGTTCCAGGCACCCAGCACCCTTTGTGTAAAAGAAACTTGGGGATGAAATAGAAAGGTTCGAGAGCTTCAAGGTTTTAGGCGTTCAGATCGACAACAACCTATCCTAGTTCCCCCCAATGCCAACACTATAGTAAAGAAAGCCCGTCAATGCTTCTACTTTCTTAGAAGACTAAGGAAATTTGGCATGTCAGCTATGACTCTCTCCAACTTTTACAGATGCACCTGAGAAAAAATTATTTCTGGTTGTATCGTGGCTTGGTATGTCTCCTGCTCTGCCCAAGACTTGCAAAGGGTTGTGAATGTAGCCCAATCCATCACACAAACCAGCCTCCTATCCGTTGACTCTGCCTATACTTCCTGCTGCCTCGGCAAAGCAGCCAGCATAATTAAGGACCCCACACAACTCAGACATTCGCTCTTCCATCTTCTTCCTTTGGAAAAAAGATACAAAAGTCTCAAGTCACGTACCAACTGACTCAAGAACAGCTTCTTCCCTGCTGCTGTCAAACTTTTGAATGGACTTACCTTGCACTAAGTTGATCTTTCTCTACACCTTAGCAATGACTGTGACACTACATTCTGTACTCTCTCATTTCCTTCTCTATGAATGATATGTTTTGTCTGTATAGTGTGCAAGAAACAATACTTTTCACTGTAAATACATGTGACAATAACAAATCAAATCAAATCAAAATCCTTTAAACCTTACTCCTCGCACCTTAAGAACATAAGAAATAGGAGCAGGAGTAGGCCATCTAGCCCTTCGAGCCTGCCCCGCCATTCAATAAGATCATGGCTGATCTGTCGTGGCTCAGTTCCACCTTCCCGCCCTCTCCCCATAACCCTTAATCCCCTCTCTTATCAAGAACCCATCAACCCGCTTCTTAAAAATATTTAGCGAGGCAGCCTCCACCACTTCAACGGGCAGAGAATTCCAGAGATTCACCACCCTTTGAGTGAAGAAGTTCCTCCTCAACTCCGTTCTAAACCGCTCCCCCCTTTATCTTGAGGCTGTGCCTCCTAGTCCTACTACCTTTTTTGAGCGGGAAGAGTCTCTCCACCTCTATCCTATCCATCCCATTCATCATCTTATACGTCTCAATGAGATCTCCCCTCATTCTTCTAAACTCTAACGAGTACAAGCCTAGTTTATTCAGCCTCTCCTCATAGCTCAATCCCCTCAACTTCGGTATCAGCCTAGTAAACCTCCTCTGCACTCCCTCCAGGGCCAAAATATCCTTGCGCAGGTGCGGCGCCCAAAACTGCACACAGTACTCCAGCTGCGGCCTCACCAATGCCCTATACAGCTGCAGCAAAACCTCCCTACTTTTATATTCAATCCCCTTCGCTATGAAGGCCAGCATCCCATTTGCCTTCCTGACCACCTGCTGCACCTGCAAGCTGGGTTTTTGCGACTCATGCACAAGGACCCCGAGGTCCCTCTGCACCGTTGCCTGCTGCAGTTTTTCGCCACGTAAGTAATAGTCCTTCCTATCATTCTTCCTACCAAAGTGGACCACCTCACACCTGCCAACATTAAATTCCATTTGCCATTTCCTGGCCCATTCGCCCAGTCTATCTAGATCCTTCTGCAGACTCTCCACACCCTCCGCACAATTTGCCTTTCCCCCAATCTTGGTGTCATCAGCAAATTTCGACACCCTGCACTCGGTTCCCTCCTCCAGATCATCTATATAAATGGTAAATAGCTGAGGCCCCACTACCGACCCCTGGGGCACCCCACTAGTCACCAACCGCCAATCCAAATAGCACCCATTGACCCCCACTCTCTGCCTCCTATTTGACAACCAATCCTCTATCCACGCTAACACCCTACCCCCAACTCCATGTACCCTGACCTTCTGCAATAACCTCTTGTGAGGTACCTTGTCAAACGCCTTCTGAAAATCCAGAAAGACCACATCCACCGGCTCTCCTCTATCCACTGCCCTAGACACATCCTCATAAAACTCCAGTAAATTTGTCTGACACGACTTCCCTTTAATGAAACCGTGTTGCGTCCGCCCTATCAAGCAATTCCCTTCAAGATTCCTCGCAATTTCCTCCTTAATGACGGATTCTAACATTTTACCTACCACAGACGTTAAACTAACCGGCCTATAATTCCCCGCCTTTTGCCTGGCACCCTTCTTAAACAACGGCGTAACATTAGCCGTTTTCCAATCATCTGGCACTTCCCCGGAATCCAGCGATGTCTGGAAAATAACCACCAAGGCATCCACTATCACCTCCGCCATTTCTTTTAGAACCCTCGGATGCATTCCATCCGGTCCTGGGGACTTGTCCACAATCAGCCTCTCCAGTCTGTCGAGAACCACCTCTCTAGTAACAGTAATGTCATTAAGACCTTCCATTCCTACCACCTTTCCATCGCTAACACCCAGCAAATAAACCTATGCCCCCAGTAATTGACTCGTCTAGCCTGGGAAAAATCTTCTGACTACCCATGCTGTCCATGTCCCTCATCATCTTATAGACTTCTATCAGGTCACCTCTCAACCTCTGTTGTTCCAGTGAGAACAAACCAAGTTTCTTCAACCTCGCCTCCTAAGAAATATCCTTCATACCAGGCAACATCCTGGTAAATCTTTTCTGTATCCTCTCCAAAGTCTCCATATCCTTCTGGTAATGTGGTGACCAGAGTTGAACACTATATTCCAAGTGCAGCCTAACTAAGCTTCTATACAGTTGCAACATGACTTGCCGATTTTTAAACTCAATGCTCTGGCTGATGAAGGCAAGCATGCCGTATGCCTTCTTGACTACCTTCTCCGCCTGCGTTGCCACTTTAAAGTTTATTTATTTATTAGTCACAAATGAGGCCTACATTAACACTGCAATGAAGTTACTGTGAAATTCCACTCAGTGACCTGTATACCTGTACACCCAGGTCCCTCTGCCAATCAATATTCTTAAGGGTTCTGCCATTTACCGCATATTTCCTATTTGTATTAGACTTTCTAAAATCCAATACCTCACTTTTGTCCGGATTAAAATCCATCTGCCATCTCTCCACTCAAGTCTCCAACCGAGCTGTAGCCTCTGATGGTCCTCACCACTATCTGCAAATCCACCTATCTTTGTGTCGCCCGCAAACTTATTAATCAAACTAGTTACATTTTCCTCCAAATCATTTATATATATTACAAGCACTGATCCCTGAAGAACTCCACTTGTCACCTGCCTTCCACTGCTACTTTCTATCTTCTATGACCGAGTCAGTTTTGTATCCACCTTGCCAGCTCACTTCTGATCCCATGCGACTTCACCTTGTGCACCAGTCTGCCATGAGGGACTTTGTTGAAGGCCTTACTGAAGTCCATGTTAACAACATCCACTATCCTACCCTCATCAATTATTTTCGTCACTTCCTCGAAAAACTTAATCAAGCTGGTGAGACACGACCTCCCCTTCACAAAACCATGTTGCCTCTCGCTAATGCGTCCCAAGTGGGAGTAAACCCTATCTCAAAGAATCCTCTCCAATAATTTTCCTACCACTGACGTAAGGGTCACCGGCCTGTAATTACTTGGATTATTCTTACTACCCTTCTTAAACAAAGGAACAATCTTGGCTATTTTCTAATTCTCTGGGACATCCCCTGTAGCCAGTGAGGATACAAAGATTTCTCTCAAGGCCCCAGCAATTTCCTCCCTGGTCTCTCTCAGTATTCTGGGATATATGTATCAGGCCCTGGGGACTTGTCTAGTTTAATGTTTCTCAGGAACCCCAATACCTCCTTTTTGATCTCAACATGGCTCAAACTATCTACACAACCTTTCCCACACTCATCATCCACCAAGTCCTTCTCTTTGGTAAATACTGATGCAAAGTACTCATTTAATACCTCGCTCATTTCCTCTGGCTCCATGCATAGATTCCTTCCCCTGTCCTTTAGTGGGCCAAACTTCTCCCTGGCTATCCTCTTGCTCTTTATATATATATATATATGACCCTTTTTAGTCCTCCTTACTCCTTGCTTAAGTTTCTTTTTACTTTCCTTGTATTCCACACTTGATTTGTGTGTTCCCTGCCTCCTAGCCTTGACAAATGCTGCCTTTTTCTGTTTGACTTGGCCTCCAATATCTCCCATTATCCAAGATTCCCAAAACTTGCCAAACTTGTCTTTCATCCTTACAGGAATGTGCCAGACCTGAATCCCTGTCAACTTACACTTGAAATCCTCCCATATGCCAGATATTGATTTACCTTCAAACATCTGCCCCCAATCTATATTCTTCAGTTCCTGCCTAATATTGTTGTAATTAGTACCTGAAATTAAGGATGACACTTATCTTTTTCCATCAGTACCTTAAAGCTTACTGAATTGTGGTCACTAATCCCAAACTGCTCCCCTACTGAAACATTGACCACCTGGCCAGGCTCATTCTTCAATACCAGGTCTGGTATGGCCCCTTCCCTAGTTGGACTATCTACATAACTGCTTCAGGAAGCTTTCCTGGATGCTCCTTACAAACCCTGCCCCATCTATATCCCTAGCACTAAGTGATCCCAGTCGACATAGGGCAAGTTAATATCTCCCATCACAACAACACTGTTACTTTTACACCTTGCCAAAATCTGCCTACATTTCTGTTCCCCTATCTTCCGCTGGCTGTTGGGTGGCCTATAGTAAACCCCCAACATTGTGACTACACCCTTCCTATTTCTGAGCTCTGCTCATACTGCCTCGCGTATGAGCCCTCCAAGGTTTTGTCCCACAGAACAATTGTGATATTCTCCTTATGATGTGGAGTTGCCAGTGATGAACCGGGGCGTTGGTCTGTATCTTTAAGACTTGATTACTTGTAAAGACTTGCATTCCAACCATTATTTTGTAAATTGAGTTTGTGTCTTTATATGCCCTACTTGTGAACAGAACTCCCACTTACCTGGCGAAGGAGCAGCGCTGCAAAAGCTAGTGGGTTTTACTATCAAATAAACCTGTTGGACTTTAATATGGTGTTGTGAGACTTCTTACTATATTCTCCTTAACAGTAGTTAGCTTTTACACCCCCCCTCTATCCCGCCTGAAGCATCTATATCCTGGAACATTAAACTGCTAATCCTGTCCTTCCCTTAACCAAGTCTCTGTAATTGTGACAATATCATAGTTCCAAGTACTAATCCAAGCTCGAAGTTCATCTGCCTTACCTGTTGTACTTTTCGCGTTGGAACAAATGCTCGAAGTTCATCTGCCTTACCTGTTGTACTTTTCGCGTTGGAACAAATGCACTTCAATCCACTTCATTTCAGTCTTTGATTAGCAACCCCACCCTGCCTGCTCTTTTTCTGAGTCTTTCTGGCCCTACTCTCTGGTTCCCCTTCAGTTGGTTCACCTTTTTTTGGTTCTCACCCCCTTGCCAAACTAGTTTAACTTAGTTGTGGGAGATTGCTGTGCGTTAATTGGCTGCCAGTACTTTTTCTGCCTTGCGTTTTCCTCAGTATGTTCTGAGGTGGCGTAGGGTGTTATATAAATACAAGTCTGTTCATTCATGTCCACCTTACAGTTAATGCCACATAGCCTGTGGACAGTTTAATAATGTTGATTGAGTTAAAAGGGCAGTGTGGCGGAGCTGGGACGGGGAGAGAAGGAATTGAGCAAGCCAAGGTGTTTACACTAAAGGGCAAGCTGACTGAGATTAATTGTGTTCGGATTAAATGAAGAGTTAACTACATTGCCGTGGGTCTGGGTCACATGTAGGCCAGACTGCGTAACGATGGCAGATTTCCTCCCCTAAAGGGCATTATTTAATCAGACAGTTTTTTACAACAATAGTCTCACGTTCACTGAGACTCAGTGTTTTTTTTTAGTTCAGATTTATTTAATTAATTGAATTTAAATTCCTCCAGCTGCCATGGTGGGATTTGAACCCCTGTCATGGGATCCCTAGCCCGGTAACATCACTGCTGTGCTCCCCTCTGTAGACGGCAATCATTATTTCTTCAGGTTGCTCAGAGTTTGAGACATCATATGGGCTGATACTCCTAACCTGGTGCCAGTTTGAGAGGCAATCACTTCTCTCCATGGTAACCAGACACTACGAGTAAGGCAGGAATGCCTCAGAGGGATGGGTGGGGGGCTGGGTGGGGAAAGTGCGGAGTGAAGGTTCTTTCTCTCTTGACATGGGCCCTGAATGAGAGCACGGACCCTAACCTGTCAGAGTGCAGTAACCTGAGCACACTTTGAAAGCTGTTTGTTAAAATTAGTCCCTAAAGCAGGTAGAGTGATTCCTAGAGTCAATCTCCCCACCCCCGCTGGAATAAGGCATACTCTGCTTAATTAGATAGTGGCTGCTTTTTGTGGGGGGAGTAACCAGTTTCAGATTTCATAGAATCACAGAATCCCTACAGTGCAGAAGGAGGCCATTCAGTCCATTACACCTGCACAGATCATCATCCTACCCACATCTTATCCCCACAACCCCATGCATTATCCTAGCTAATCACCCTGACACTAATGAGCAATTTAGCACAGCCAATCCACCTAACCTGCACATCCTTGGACTGTGCGAAGAAACCGGAGAAAACCCACGCAGACACGGGGAGAATGTGCAAACTCTGCACAGACAGTGGCCCAAACCGGGAATTGAACCTGAGTCCCTGGCGCTGTGGGGCAGCAGTGCTAACCATGCCACTCCCCTTTGAGTGATGAAGTGCTTCCTGATCCTCTCGCTGAACGGCCTCAATGAAATTTTAAAGGTGATGTCTCTTTGTTAAAGAACAAAGAACAATCCAGCACGGGAAACAGGCCCTTCGGCCCAACGAGCCCGCGCCGCCACATCACCCTGCACCTATTCTACCCTGCATATCTCTGAATGGAACCCTACTCAGTCAGATTCAGGGAAGAAATAGTGTCAATTTGGTAAAAACCGATTAGCCTGAGAGCACATTTTTGGGGTGTGGGAGGAAACCGGAGCACCCGGAGGAAACCCACGCAACCACAGACACAGGCCCAAATCCATGTGCTTGCACAGCCAGCAGTGCTAGTCACTGAGCTGTTGCGGCGCCCATCTACTGGTCCAGGATCAAGCACACACACCGACACGAAGTACTAGGCCACTCCTGGAACTTCCAAGAGCAGCCCAGGCACGACCCGCCGCGTGAATGCCCCTCGTTTGACACGAGGTGGACCTCCACCTGTGGAATAAAGTCAAAATATTAATCTTACTGCCTGCCTTTCCGGTGTCTCCCGAGGTTTAACCCTATTTAATATCTCCTACCATATCCCTCCATTCTCGTTTCACTCATGTGCCTATCTAACTGCATCTTAAACGAGTCCAATGTTCCTGCCTCCACCACCCTACTCGGTAGCGCGTTCCAGACCCCTACAACTCTCTGCGTAAAGAACCTTCCTCTCACCTCCAAATTATACCTCTCCCCCCTCACCCTTAAATGATGACCTCTCGTGTTTGTATCTAGTCTAGGGAGCAGTCTCTCACTATTAACTCTATCCATTCCCTTCATTATCTTATATACTTCTATCATGTCCCCTCTCAATCTCCGCCTTTCCAAGGAGAATAGTCCCAGTTTCTTCAACCTCTCCTCGTAACCCAGTCCCCCCCATGCCAGGCAACATCCTGGTAAACCTCCTCTGCACCCTTTCCAGAGACTCCACGTCCTTCCGGTAGTAAGGTGACCAGAACTGGACGCAGTACTCCAAATGCGGTCTAACCAACGTTCTGTACAACTGAAGCATTAGACAGCAGCTTTTATACTCTATGCCCCTTCCTATAAAGGCCAACATCCCATAAGCCTTCCTAACGACCTTCTCCACTTGTGATGCAACCTTCATGGATTTGTGAACCTGCACTCCCAGGTCCCTCTGTATGGCTATACTCCTAATCGGCCTCCCTTTAATCTCATAGCTCCTCTCTGCATTATTCCGTCCAAAATGCATCACCTCGCATTTGTCAGGATTAAATGCCATCTGCCACCTATCTGCCCACTGCACCAACCTATCTATATCCTGTTGTATCACCTGACACTCCAGTTCCGTACCCGCCAACCCTGCCATCTTGGTGTCATCAGCAAACTTGCTAATCACACCACCTACGCCCTCTTCCAAGTCATTTATGTAGACTACAAAGAGGAGAGGTCCCAGTACTGAGCCCTGCGGCACACCACTGGTCACTGGCCTCCAGCCCGACAAGGTCCCTTCCACAGCTACCCTCTGTCTCCTATTTCCCAGCCAGTTCTCAATCCACCTAGCTACCTGGCCTCGTATCCCATGCGCCTTAACCTTTTCTACCAGCCTACCGTGAGGGACTTTGTCAAACGCCTTACTGAAATCCATATAGATGACATCAACGGTTCTCCCATCGTCAACCGTTTTTGTCACCTCCTCAAAGAATTCCACCAGATTCGTAAGGCAAGACCTCCCTCTAACAAAGCCATGTTGCGTGTTTTTTGTTGTGGACACCCGTCACCACTGCACACATCCAGAGGAGGTAGCTTATCTCTCTCTGTCTCTATGCCATCAACCCTTTTAATCATCGTAAACACGTCAACTAGATCACCTCTTCACCTTCTGTACTCGAGGGAATTCAGACCTACTTTGTCCTCGTAATGTCAGCCTTTTGGCCCTGGCGTCGTGCTGACACCCCAAGGACTGTTTGACCGTGCCTTGTAGGAAATGTTGAGTGTTTTAAGGAGTGTGATGCAAGGCAATAAAACAAAGCCAGGGAGGGGAGGGGTAGCTGATTCTTGATCCTGATTTGGTTCCACATTCTTCCACCCCCCGCCCCCCCCCCCCTCACTACCCACAACACTCAAGAGGATTGAGGGACAGGAGTGAAAGTTTGTTGTGTTAATTTTCACATCTGGACATCCATTTACATCACAAAATGGTACTGGAGACTGCGAACGAGCGGCCATTCATCTTTTAGAGATAGGAGGGAATATGGGGAAAGAGAGGTCAGGACATGGACTCTCTCTTTATGATCTTATTGAATGGCGGGGCAGGTTTGAAGGGCTGGATGGCCTACTCCTGCTCCTATTTCTTATGTTCTTATGTCAAGGCATGAAGATTGGGGGCAGTTGGGGTGGGGGGTTTTCAGCCTATATAAGTTAGCCCTTTACCTGCAATGGACTTTGAAAGATTCTAAGGCACTACACAGGAAAAGGACAGTGACATCCGATTCACATTAAATATACAGAACAGAAGCAGTCCATTTGAGCGAGCCAGTTCATGCCAGCAATCTAGCTCCATCCGAGCCTCTTTTTAAAGTTTATTAGTGTCACAAGTGGGCTTACGTTAACACTGCAATGAAGCTACTGTGAAAATCCCCTAGTTGCCACACACTGGCACCTGTTCTTGTACACTGAGGGAGAATTTAGCATGCCCAGTGCACCAAATCAGTGCCTATTCTTTCAGACTGAGGGAGGAAGCCAGAGTATCCAGAAGCAGACATGGGGAGAATGTGCAAACTCCACAGAGACAGTGACCCGAGCATCGAAGCTGGGTTCCTGGCGCTGCGAGGCAGCAGTGCTAAGCACTGTGCCACTGTCCTCTCATCCATCTTCATCTAGCTCTGTATTAGCTGAGCTCTCTATTCCCTTCTCCTTCAACTCCTTGCTCAGCTTCCTCTCAAATGCTTCTTCCATGTCAGCTACACCCTGTGGTAGTGAGTTTGTAACCTCGTCACTGTCTGGGGAAAGAGATTTCTTCTGAATTCCTATGTATTTTCTTGGTGACTATCTTATATTGATGGTCTCTAGTTATGCTGCTCCCCCCAAGAGGCTGCATTCTCTCTGTGACCTCTCCATCAAAACCTTTCAGAATTTTAAAGATCTCTATTAGTTTATTCCTCAGCCGTCTCTTTTGAAGAGATGCTTTCTGTTAGTCTTTTCTGATGTATAACCTCACAGATCTGATATTATCCTCTTAGATCTATTTCTGCGCCCTCTCAAGTATCTTTATATCTTTCTTACGATATGTTGGCCAGAACCATACACAGTAAATCTTGATAAAGATTGCGTGAGGGTGGGATACTGCTGCCTAAAGGAGTGATAGAGAGATGAAGGTGACAGAAGAAAGGTTCAATGTCGTGTCGAGTCTGAAATTTATTGAGGTGAGGGTGTAAGGGGATAAAGACAGGGAAGGTCAGAGGGAACGTAGCAATGGCAGTAGAGGAAGGGAATGGGGTGAGAGGGGAGGGAAGGAGAGGATGGATTCAGTAAGTTGTTGGAGTCTGCATATCTAATCCTCATAGCTAACTCTATTCTTGGCTCTGTCCTCAGGATTCTGTCTCCTGTGATCACATCCTTCCTGTGACGTGGTGACCAGAACTGTATACCAGTCTCTCTTTCCAAGTAATTGGTTGTATGTGAGATATTTAACAAGAGCCGCACGAACGCACTGGAAAAGGGCGATTGAATGACAGGAGGCCGGTGTTATTGAGGTTGGTGAGGGAGAGATTGGTACACAACTCCTCTGTGCCTCAATTGAAGTCAAACAGTTGCAGTTTTGGAATGCATCTGTCTAACAAAATCATTGTTATTATCTCTTCCCCCCCCTCTCTCTCTCTCTTCCATCCTAATTGAGAGAAGATGGCAGTTAATTGCGTGCGATAGTTAATTATAAATTACTGGTGTTCACCTGGTAACCTGGTCTCCATGGAATCACAGGCTGGATTGCCCACGACAACCAGTATAAAGCAGCAATTATCCAGGGAGCAATTAAAGTCTGTGACGTCACCATGGAGAGCTTTATTGCGGCAATTCAATCGAGGCTGTGGCGTCCCTATATTCTTCTCCCCATCCCCCTACTTTCTGTCCTCTTAACTCCACCTACCTCGCCCTCCCCAATCTCTCTTCCTCCTCTCCCCACTTTGCCTCCCTCCCACCATCCCATCCCCCCACCTTCCCTCCCCTCCCCCAGCTTCCCATCCCCTTACTTCCCCTCCCCTTATCTTCCCTACTTTCCACCTCCTCTAACCTCTCTTCCCCTTCCCCTAACCTCCTCTCCCTTCTCCCCACCTCCCCTCCCCTCATCTCCCCTTCCCCTCTCCCCAACTCCCCCTCTCCCCACCATCCCATACCCCTACATCTCCCCCTCCCCTTCACCCCACTTTCCCTTCATTCCCCCACCTCCCCATCCCCCTATCTTCCCTCCCCATCATGATCCTACCTTTTCACCCCCTCCCTCCTTTCCCCATCTCCATATCCGCTCCCCCTTCGCCCTACCTTCTCTCTGCCTACTACCCTTCCCTCCCCTACCACCTATCCCTATACTTTATCTCCGAGATGTTGTGGTTTAAAGGAATTACCCTCAGCCTCAAAAATGGTTAAGCAATTGGAGAAGGACAGGAAGAGGTTAGATAGGATAAGAAGGAATTCAGTAGAGTGAGATGGGTTAGACTGTGTCGCTCCTGAGGCTATAGACAGAATGTCACAGAATCCCTGCAGTGCAGAAGGAGGCCATTTGGCCCATTAAATCTGCACCCACTCTCTGGCAGAGATTCTATCCAAGCCCAGCCCCTGCAACCCCACATATTTACCCTGCTAGT
Source organism: Prionace glauca (assembly GCA_037974335.1). Classification (NCBI taxonomy): domain Eukaryota; kingdom Metazoa; phylum Chordata; class Chondrichthyes; order Carcharhiniformes; family Carcharhinidae; genus Prionace; species Prionace glauca. The sequence goes on along the minus strand of CM075729.1, from coordinate 130,142,774 downwards.
CTCACTAATTTACACAGTAAATTCCTCCCTAACAGATTCAGGGAGGAAACCAGAGCACTCGGAGGAAACTCACGAGGACACAGGGAGAATGTGCAGACTCCACACAAAGTGACCCAAGACAGTGACCCAAGCCGGGAATCTTTGGTGCTGTGAGACAGCGGTGCTAACCACTGTGCCACACAGTGTCCTACTCCGGGAACCTGAGGATATAAATCAAGGCTGATACTGCAATGCTGCATAGCTGGAGGGGTTTGCTGTCTTTCTGGATAAGACATTAAACCAAAGGCCCTCTGTCTGTTCTCTCAAGCGAACACAAAAGCTCCCTCGGAGAAGAGAAGAGAGTTTTCCCAAGTGTCCTCATTAAAGTTACAGTACCCCTCAATCAACATTGCTGAGAAACAGATGATCTGGGTGATGATCACATTGCTGTTTGTGGAATCTTGCTGTGCATTGTTCATAGAGTCATAGACGTTTACAGAATGGAAACAGGCCCTTCGGCCCAACCTGCCCACGCTGCCCTTTTTTAAAAAAAACCCTAAACTAATCCCAATTGCCTGCATTTGGCCTATATCCCTCTATACCCATTATACATGTAACTTTCTAAATACTTTTTCAAAGATAAAATAGTACCCGCCTCCACTACTACGTCTGGCAGCTCACTCCAGACACTCACCACCCTCTGTGTGAGAAAATGACCCCTCTGGACACTTTTGTATCTCTTCCCTCTCACCTTAAACCTATGCCCTCTAGTTTTAGACTCCCCTACCTTTTGGGAAAAGATATTGACTATCTATCTGATCTGTGCCCCTCATTATTTTATAGACCTCTATAAGATCACCCCTCAGCCTCCTATGCTCCAGAGAAAAAAGTCCCAGTCTATCCAGCCTCTCCTTATAACTCAAACCATCAAGTCCCGGTAGCATCCTATTAAATCTCTTCTGCACTCTTTCTAGTTTAATAATATCCTGTCTATAATAGGGTGACCAGAACTGTACACAGTATTCCAAGTGTGGCCTTACCAATGTCTTGTACAACTTCAACAAGACGTCCCATCTCCTGTATTCAATGTTCTAACCGATGAAACCAAGCATGCCAAATGCCTTCTTCACCATTTTGTCCACCTGTGACTCCACTTTCAAGGAGCTATGAACATGTACCCCCTTGATCGCTTGTTCTGTAACTCTCCTCAATGCCCTACCATTAACTGGAGTAGTGGTATTGCAGTATATGCAGCTCAGTGACTGGATGGAGAGATGGGGCAGTGAGCCCAGTGAGCGTGCCTCTGCTACGTTGATTACTTAAAATGGAATCACTTGAAAACAAACAAACAAATTAAACCTATATTTCTTGACTCTAATTTCAAAAGATTTTGGTGTATTTTTGCCCCTTCTCCCTCTCTTGGGTCAACCTGCATCGTACACACCCTGGGTCAGTAAAACACATGGGTGCCCCTCCTCCCACCTCTCCCTCCTCCATCACTCAGGTTCCCCCCACCACAGCTCTTCCCTCATCACCTCGTCATTATCACATTGCTGATTGTGGGATCTCACTGTGCACAAGAGGCAAAAGCTTTGGCCTCCACTATGACAGTGGCTAAAAGTACTTGATTAGCAGTGGAGTGCTTTGAGACACACAGAGAGGGTAAAAGTGCTAGACAAATGCAAGTCTTTCTTTCCTTTTCTAACAGGAGAGGTAGTGGTGTAGTGGTGTTGTCACTGAACTAGTAATCCACTGACCTGGGTTCAAATCCCACCATAGCAGGTAGTGAAATTTAAATTCAATTTAAGATAAAATCCGGATTTATAAATTATAACTAAAAGCCTAATAGCTATGAATGGATTGTCGCAAAAACACATCTGGTTCACTATGAACTTTCAGGATTGGACTATGTGAAATGCTACTCAGGTCAGTAGGGGTGGACAGTAAATGCTGCCAGTAATGCCCACAGTGTGGAATGAATAAAAATAAAACCTTCATTTGATAACAAGAAATGGTTGGACACACTGGATACTGCAAAGACAATGAGCCCCGATAACATTCAGGCAATAGTACTAAAAACTTGCACTCCAGAATTTGCTGCTCCCCTGGCCAAGCTCTTCCAGTACAGGTCCAAGCTGGCATCTACCCGACAATGTGGAAGATTGCCCGGGTATGTCCTGTACACCAAAAAGCAGGACAAGTCCAACCCGGCCAATCAATGTACTCTCGATCATCAGTAAAGTGATGGAAGGGGTCATCGACAGTGCTATAGAGCAGCACCTGCTCAGTGATGCCCAGTTTGGGTTTCGCCAGGGTCACTCAGCTCCTGACATCATTCCAGCCTTGGTTCAAACATGGATAAAAGGGCTGACTTCTAGAGGTGAGGCAAGAGTGGCAGCCCTTGAGGTCAACTCCGCTTTCGATCGAGTGTGGCATCAAGGATCTCTAGCAAAAATGAAATGAATGGGTATTGAGGGCAAACTCTCTGCTGGTTGGAGTCATATCTGGTACATAGGAAGATGGTTGTGTTTGTGGACAACCGGTTATCTCAGCTCCAGGACATCTCTGCAGGAGTCTCTCAGGAGAGTGTCAATGAACATCCCTCCGTCAAAAGGTCAGAAGTGGGGATGTTCGCTGATGATTGCACAATGTTCAGCGCTAGTCGTGACTCCTCAGATAATGAAGCAGTTCATGTTCAAATGCAACAGGATCTGGACAATATGCAGGCTTGGGCTGGCACACCAGGCAATGACCTTCACCAATAAGAGATGCTCTAACAACCACCCCTTGACATTCAATGGTGTAACCATCACTGAATCAACATCCTTGGGGTTACCATTGACCAGAAACTCAACTGGATTTGCCATTAAACACATTGATGACAGCAGCAGGTCAGAGGCGAAGAATACTGTGGTGAGTAACTCACCTTCTGGCTCCCCAGAGCCTATCCATGATCTACAAGGCACAAATCAGGAGTGTGATGGAATAGTCTCCCAGTTTCCTGGATGGGTGCAGCTCCAACAACACTCAAGAAGCGCGACACTATCCTGGATAAAGCAGCTGGCTTGTTTGGCACCCCATCTACAAACTGTCAATCCCTCCATCACTGACGCTCAGTAGCAGCAGTGTTTGTCTATCTGCAATGTGCACTGCAGCAATTCACCAAAGATCCTTAGACAGCACTTTCCAAACTCACGACCACTTCCATCTGGGAAGACAAGGGCAGCAAATACATAGGAACACCACCACCTGCAAATTCCTCTCCAAGCCTCTCACCATTCTGTTACAGAGGTTTTAGTGTAGGTGCTGTTGTTACAGAGGTTTTAGTGTAGGTGCTGTAACACAGGTTTTAGTGCAGGTGCTGCTGTTACAGAGGTTTTAGTGTAGGTCCTGTTGTTACAGAGGTTTTAGTGTGGGTGCTGTTGTTACAGAGGTTTTAGTGTAGGTCCTGCTGTTACAGAGGTTTTAGTGCAGGTCCTGCTGTTACAGAGGTTTTAGTGTAGGTCCTGTTGTTACAGAGGTTTTACTGCAGGTCCTGTTGTTACAGAGGTTTTAGTGTAGGTGCCGCGGTTCCAGAGGTTTTAGTGTAGGTCCTGTTGTTACAGAGGTTTTAGTGTAGGTCCTGCTGTTACAGAGGTTTTAGTGTAGGTGCTGTTGTTACAGAGGTTTTAGTGTAGGTCCTGTTGTTACAGAGGTTTTAGTGTAGGTCCTGCTGTTACAGAGGTTTTAGTGTAGGTCCTGCTGTTACAGAGGTTTTAGTGTAGGCGCTGCTGTAACAGAGGTTTTAGTTTAGGTGCTGTAGTTACAGAGGTTTTAGTTTAGGTGCTGTAGTTACAGAGGTTTTAGTGTAGGTGCTGTTGTTACAGAGGTTTTAGTGTAGGTCCTGCTGTTACAGAGGTTTTAGTGTAGGTGCTGTTACAGAGGTTTTAGCGTAGGTCCTGCTGTTACACAGGTTTTAGTGTATGTGCTGTTGTTACAGAGGTTTTAGTGGAGGTGCTGCTGTTACAGAGGTTTTAGTGTAGGTGCTGCTGTTACAGAGGTTTTAGTGTAGGTCCTGCTGTTACAGAGGTTTTAGTGTAGGTGCTGTTGTTACAGAGGTTTTAGTGTTGGTGCTGTTACAGAGGTTTTGGTGCAGGTGCTGTTGTTACAGAGGTTTTAGTGTAGGTGCTGTTGTTACAGAGGTTTTAGTGGAGGTGCTGCTGTTACAGAGGTTTTAGTGTAGGTGCTGTTGTTACAGAGGTTTTAGTGGAGGTGCTGCTGCTACAGAGGTTTTAGTGTAGGTGCTGCTGTTAAGAGGTTTTAGTGTAGGTGCTGTTGTTACAGAGGTTTTAGTGTAGGTCCTGTTGTTACAGAGGTTTTAGTGTAGGTGCTGTTGTTACAGAGGTTTTAGTGTAGGTCCTGCTGTTACAGAGGTTTTAGTGTAGGTGCTGTTGTTACAGAGGTTTTAGTGCAGGTCCTGCTGTTACAGAGGTTTTAGAGTAGGTCCTGCTGTTACAGAGGTTTTAGTGTAGGTGCTGCTGTTACAGAGGTTTTAGTGCAGGTCCTGCTGTTACAGAGGTTTTGGTGTAGGTGCTGTTGTTATAGAGGTTTTAGTGTAGGTGCTGTTACAGAGGTTTTAGTGTAGGTGCTGTTGTTACAGAAGTTTTAGTGTAGGTGCTGTTGTTACAGAGGTTTCAGTGTAGGTGCTGTTGTTACAGAGGTTTTAGTGTAGGTCCTTTTGTTACAGAGGTTTTAGTGCAGGTGCTGTTGTTACAGAGGTTTTAGTGTAGGTGCTGTTGTTACAGAGGTTTTAGTGCAGGTGCTGTTGTTACAGAGGTTTTAGTGTAGGTCCTGTTGTTACAGAGGTTTTAGTGTAGGTGCTGCTGTTACAGAGGTTTTAGTGTAGGTCCTGCTGTTACAGAAGTTTTACTGCAGGTCCTGTTGTTACAGAGGTTTTAGTGTAGGTGCTGTTGTTACAGAGGTTTTAGTGTAGGTCCTGCTGTTACAGAGGTTTTAGTGTAGGTCCTGCTGTTACAGAGGTTTTAGTGTAGGTCCTGTTGTTACAGAGGTTTTAGTGTAGGTCCTGTTGTTACAGAGGTTTTAGTGTAGGTGCCGCGGTTACAGAGGTTTTAGTGCAGGTGCTGTTGTTACGGAGGTTTTAGTGTAGGTGCCGCGGTTACAGAGGTTTTAGTGCAGGTGCTGTTGTTACAGAGGTTTTAGTGTAGGTCCTGCTGTTACAGAGGTTTTAGTGTAGGTCCTGCTGTTACAGAGGTTTTAGTGTAGGTGCCGCTGTAACAGAGGTTTTAGTGTAGGTCCTGTTGTTACAGAGGTTTTAGTGTAGGTGCTGTTGTTACAGAGGTTTTAGTGTAGGTCCTGCTGTTACAGAGGTTATAGTGTAGGTGCTGTTGTTACAGAGGTTTTAGTGCAGGTCCTGCTGTTACAGAGGTTTTAGTGTAGGTCCTGTTGTTACAGAGGTTTTAGTGTAGGTCCTGCTGTTACAGAGGTTTTAGTGTAGGTCCTGCTGTTACAGAGGTTTTAGTGTAGGTCCTGCTGTTACAGAGGTTTTAGTGTAGGTGCTGTTGTTACAGAGGTTTTAGTGCAGGTGCTGTTGTTACAGAGGTTTTAGTGTAGGTGCTGTTACAGAGTTGTTTGTGTAGGTCCTGCTGTTACAGAGGTTTTAGTGTATGTGCTGCTGTTATAGAGGTTTTAGTGCAGGTCCTGTTGTTACAAAGGTTTTAGTGTAGGTGCTGTTGTTGCAGAGGTTTTGGTGCAGGTCCTGCTGTTACAGAGGTTTTCGTGTAGGTCCTGTTGTTACAGAGGATTTAGTGTAGGTCCTGTTGTTACAGAGGTTTTAGTGTAGGTCCTGTTGTTACAGAGGTTTTAGTGTAGGTCCTGTTGTTACAGAGGTTTTAGTGTAGGTCCTGTTGTTACAGAGGTTTTAGTGTATGTGCTGCTGTTACAGAGGTTTTAGTGCAGGTCCTGTTGTTACAGAGGTTTTAGTGTCGGTTGTGTTGCAAAGGTTTTGGTGTAGGTCCTGTTGTTACAGAGGTTTTAGTGCAGGTCCTGCTGCTACAGAGGTTTTAATGCAGGTGCTGCTGTTACAGACATTTCACCTGATTAGAAATCTGACACTTCCAACAGCACTGCCTTTTCGCAGTCAGTAATCTCTAACAGTGTTGCATTTTCCTCAGTCAGTGATCTAGAATCATACAGTGCAGAAAGAGGCTCCTCAGCCCATCGAGTCTGCACCGACCACAATCCCAGGCCCTACCCCCATATCCCTACATATTTACCCTGCTAATCCCTCGAACCTACACGTCTCAGGACACTAAGGGGCAATTTTAGCATGGCCAAACAACCTAATCCGCACATCTTTGGACTGTGGGAGGAAACTCACATAGACATGAGGAGAATGTGCAAACTCCACACAGACAGTGACCCAAACCGGGAATCGAACCCAGGTCCCTGGAGCTGTGAAGCAGCAGTGCTAACCACTGTGCTGCTCCTTTTTCCCTCTTTCACTTTGTTGCTGTACTTTAGCATCAATTGGAAATGATTTTGTAAAATCGCATTCCAAGCATGTGGGAGCCTCTCTGCCCACAGACCCATTTCTAAGAGTCACCTTGATAGTCCTCTGGCTCTCTCACAGTCTGGTGAATGTTGTTTTGTTGATACCATATCAGTCCACCACAACAACTCCTTGGCCCCCTCTCTCTCTCGCCCAACTATTCTCCAAAGAAGAAGTTAAAGTCCAATAGGTTTCTTTGGAATCATGAACTTTCGGAGCACTACTCCTTCCTCACGTTATCCTTCCAGTTAGATCCCAGAATGGAATTCTGTGCAACCGGAACTCTGGTCTGGGTGGTGCACAATGTCTAATGGTCTTTTGTTCTGTGTGGGAATTTTGCAGGATGATCACATTCACTGTTATTAAGTGGGGAAGTCAGTGTGACTCAGTGAGGTGGGGCAGGTTAATTTTCACTGCAGTAAGTACTCGATGAGTTCTAGACCACGCTGGCTCCAGGAACTGGCTAGTTTTATTCTTTAATCTGCTTTGATCGAGCAGAATCAGTCTCTAAGCCTGGCCCAGAGTGGGTAGCTCTGGGTAAATGTGTTTACAGGTTAAAAAAACAATCATTTAACAGCTTCATGATTGTGCACTCCACACCAGCCACTTCCAGCTCATTCATCTCTCCCCAGTGCCGATATTTCCTCGCTCCTCTTTAATCTAAACTCTTGTATCCTGACTGCTCTCTGGGTAAAGAATTTTCTCCTCAGCGTCATTTATCATCATTATCTTACATATGAACAATACGAAGATACGAATCAGGAGTAGGCTACTTGGCCCCTCAAACCTGTTTCACTATTCAATACAATCATGGCTGACCTGATTATAATCTCAATCATACGTTCCTCCTTAACCCCAATAACAGGGCATCGCAGTGGTTAGCTTTGCTGCCTCACAGAGCCACGGACCCAGGTTCAGTTCCAGTGCTGGGTCACTGTGGAGTTTGCACATTCTGCCTGTTTCTGTATGAAAGCAAATTACTGCAGAAGCAGGAATCTGAAACCTCACAGATGCTGCCAGACCCGCTGAGCCTTTCCAGAATTTGCTATTTTGGGCTCGCCATGTCTGTTTGGTTTCATAAGAACATAAGAAATAGGAGCAGGAGTAGGCCATCTGGCCCTTCGAGCCTGCCCCGCCATTCAATAAGATCATGGCTGATCTGTCATGGCTCAGTTCCACATTCCGGCCCTCTCCCCATAACCCTTAATCCCCTCTCTTATCAAAAACCCATCAACCCGCTTCTTAAAAATATTTAGCGAGGCAGCCTCCACCACTTCAACGGGCAGAGAATGCCAGAGATTCACCACCCTTTGAGTGAAGAAGTTCCTCCTCAACTCCGTTCTAAAACGCCCTCCCTTTATCTTGGAGCTGTGTCCCCTCGTCCTACTGTCTTTTTTGAGCGGCAAGAGTCTCTCCACCTCTATCCTATCCATCCCATTCATCATCTTATACGTCTCAATGAGATCTCCACTCATTCTTCTAAACTCCAATGAGTACAAGCCTAGTTTATTCAGCCTCTCCTCATAGCTCAACCCCCTCAACTCTGGTATCAGCCTAGTAAACCTCCTCTGCACTCCCTCCAAGGCCAAAATATCTTTGCGCAGGTGCGGCGCCCAAAACTGCACACAATACTCCAGCTGCGGCCTCACCAATGCCCTATACAGCTACAGCAAGACCTCCCTACTTTTATATTCAATCCCCTTTGCTATGAAGGCCAGCATCCCATTCGCCTTCCTGACCACCTGCTGCACCTGCAAGCTGGGTTTTTGAGACTCATGCACAAGGACCCCGAGGTCCCTCTGCACCGTCGCCTGCTGCAGTTTTTCGCCACGTAAGTAATAGTCCTTCCTACCATTCTTCCTTCCAAAGTGGACCACCTCACACTTGCCAACATTAAATTCCATTTGCCATTTCCTGGCCCATTCGCCCAGCCTATCTAAATCCTTCTGCAGACTCTCCACACCCTCCGCACAATTTGCCGTTCCCCCAATCTTGGTGTCATCCGCAAATTTCGACACCCTGCACTCGGTTCCCTCCTCCAGATCATCTATATAAATGGTAAAAAGCTGAGGCCCCAGCACCGACCCCTGGGGCACTCCACTAGTCACCATCCGCCAATCCGAATAGCACCCGTTGACCCCCACTCTCTGCCTCCTATTTGACAACCAATCCTCTATCCACGCTAACACCCTACCCCCAACTCCAAGTCCCCTGACCTTCTGCAATAACCTCTTATGAGGTACTTTGTCAAACGCCTTCTGAAAATCCAGAAAGACCACATCCACCGGCTCTCCTCTTTCCACCGCCCTAGACACATCCTCATAGAACTCCAGTAAATTTGTCAGACACGACTTCCCTTTAATGAAACCGTGCTGCGTCTGCTCTATCAAGCAATTCCCTACAAAATGCCTCACAATTTCCTCTTTAATGACGGATTCTAACATTTTACCTACCACAGACATTAAACTAACCGGCCTATAATTCCCTGCCTTTTGCCTGGCACCCTTCTTAAACAACGGCGTAACATTAGCCGTTTTCCAATAATCCGGCACTTCCCCGGAATCCAGCGACGTCTGGAAAATAACCACCAAGGCATCCACTATAACCTCCGCCATTTCTTTCAGAACCCTCGGATGCATTCCATCCGGTCCTGGGGATTTGTCCACAATCAGCCCCTCCAGTCTGTCGAGCACCGCCTCTCTAGTAACAGTAATGTCATTAAGACCCTCCAGTCCTACCACCTTTCCATCGCTAACACCCGGCAAATTATTCACGTCCTCCTCCGTGAAGACAGAAACAAAAAAGTTATTCAATACCTTAGCCATATCCCCTTCCCCTACCACTAGCTCCCCTTTCTCATCCTCTAAAGGACCAACGTTCACCCTAGCCAGCCTCTTCCTTTTTATATATTTATAAAAACGCTTGCTATCCTTTTTTATATTAAGCGCTAGCCCAGCTTCATAGTTTCTCTGGGTGTTTCAGTTTCCTCCCACATTCCAAGAGTGTGTAGATTAGGTGACCCTGACAAAGGACCATCTCGACTCGAAATGTTGGCTCTATTCTCCCTCCACAGATGCTGTCAGACCTGCTGAGATTTTCCAGCATTTTCTGTTTTTTTTCGGTTTCCAGCATCCGCAGTATTTTGCTTTTAGTTTGGGGGGATTGGCCATGCTAACTTACCTCTTAGTGTCCAAAGATGTGTAGGTTTGGGGGGTTTAGCAGGGTAAATGTGTGGGGTTATGGGGATAGAGTGGGAGTGGGCCTGAGTAAGATGTTCTTTTGGGGAGTGGGTGCAGATTCGATGGGCTCTGCCTTAAAAATAGTCAAAGACTCTGCTTCTCAAACAGATTCTCAAACGTCTGAGAGAAAATTCTCTCTGTGTCTGCATGGGTTTATTCTGGATGCTCTGGTTTCCTCCCATACTCTGAAAGATGTGTCAGTTGGGTGCATTGACCATGCTAAATTGCCCTCTATAGTACATCGGTCACGGCAGACATGCCAAATTTCCTTAGTCTCCGGAGAAAGTAGAGGCATTGGTGGGTTTCTTAACTATAGCAACTGCATGGAAGGACCAGGACTGATCTGGGCATTTAAAAACTTGAATCTCTGGACTCTTTCTACTTTGTTCCCATTAATATAAACCAGGGCATGTTTTCCTCTGTCTCTCTCCCTTCTCCCCCTCTGTCTCTCTCTGTCTCTCTCTCTGTTTCTTTTCTCTCTCCCTCTGTCCCACTCTCTCTCTGTCTCTCTCTCACTCTCTCTCCCTCCTCCCCCTCTGCCTCTCTCTCTCCCTCCTCCCCCTCTGTCTCATTCTCTCTCTCTGTTTCTTTTCTCTCTCTCTCTGTCTCAATCTCTCTGTCTCACTCTCTCTGTCTCTCTCTCTCTGTCTCACTCTCTCTCTGTCTCTCTCTCTCTGTCTCACTCTCTCTCTCTGTCTCTCTCTCTGTCTCTGTCTCTCTCTCTCTGTCTCACTCTTTCTCTCTCTGTCTCTCTCTCTCTCTCACTGTCTCTCTCTCTCTCTGTCTCTCTCTCTGTCTCTCTCTCTCTCTCTGTCTCTCTCTCTGTCTCTCTCTCTGTCTCTGTCTCTCTCTCTGTCTCTCTCTCTCTCACTGTCTCACTCTCTCTCTCTCTCTGTCTCTCTCTCTCTGTCTCTCTCTCTCTGTCTCTCTCTCTCTCTCTGTCTCTCTCTCTCTCTGTCTCTCTCTGTCTCTGTCTCTCTCTGTCTCTCTGTAGGGGGATTTTCAGGCTGCACTTGTCCCAGACTCGGAAAATCCTGCCTGAGGTCAAAGGATCGTTGCAGGGATTACTTCCCACCTGCTATGATCCCTGTGGCAGCTGAATGGGAAAATTACTCCCTCTCTCGCTTTATTCTTTTCTCTCCACACCCCCCATCTCTCGCTTTCTCTCTCTTTGACTCTGTTTCTGTTATCATCTTGCTCTCTCATCTCTCTATCTCCTTTCCTTTCTCTTTGTCCCTCCATCTCTGCATTTTTCCCTATCCTTCTCTGTCCCTATCTTTACGTCTTCCTGTCTCTCCTCTTTCTCTCAGTCTCTCCAATTATCGATAACGTTCTCTCCTTCACTTTGTCTTCTCGCACTCTCTATCTCTATTTCTCGACAGTCTCTCTTGGCTCTATCCCCACGTGTGTCTCTCTCTCTCTGTTTTTCTTTTTCTTTCTGTCCCGTCCTGCCACTTTCTCCTAGCCTCCCTCGCTGTGTCTCCCTCCCCTCTCTCTAGGTCTCTCTCTTGCTGTTTTTCTTTCTCTGGCTCTAACTCTGTGTCTCTTGCTGCCTCTCTCACAGTTCTGCTTTTCCCATTTCTGCTCTCATTATCTCAGCGTGATGCTTGTCTCTGGATCTACCTGTGCTTTGTATAATGTTGTGAGCTATAATTACTGAACTGAACAAGCTGGATTGAAGGAAGCACAAAACATGGGGCTTTCTGGGACTAATTAAAACTTGGCTTTCACCTCCCCCTCGAGGATTCCCAACACCATCTGCTGAAGGTCAGAGCCTGAGATCGAAACTAACTCCAGGTTGGAGAGCAAACCCGGACATTTCACTGCTAATCACCAGTGTGCTGGGCTCAAGGCTGCCTCCAATTACCCTCACACTCAGTGCAATCAAACTCATTACCCTCATTCCAATTACCCCCACTCCAGTTACCCCCACTCCAGTTACCCCCACTCCAGTTACTCCTACTCCAGTTACCCCCATTCCAGTTACCCCCACTCTAATTACCTCCACTCTAATTACCCCCACTCCAATTACCCTCACTCCAATTACCCCCACTCCAATTACCTCCACTCTAATTACCCCCACTCCAATTACCTCCACTCCAATTACCCCCACTCCAATTACCCTCACTCCAATTACCCTCACTCCAATTACCCTCACTCCAATTACCTTCACACTCAGTGCAATCAAACTCATTACCCTCATTCCAATTACCCCCACTCCAGTTACCCCCACTCCAGTTACTCCTACTCCAGTTACTCCTACTCCAGTTACCCTCACTCCAATTACCCTCACTCCAATTACCCCCACTCCAATTACCCCCACTCCAGTTACCCCCACTCCAATTACCCCCACTCCAGTTACCCCCACTCCAGTTACTCCTACTCCAGTTACCCCCACTCCAATTACCTCCACTCCAATTACCCCCACTCCAATTACCCTCACTCCAATTACCCTCACACTCAGTGCAATCAAACTCATTACCCTCATTCCAATTACCCCCATGCTAGTTACCCCCACTCCAAATACCCTCACTCCAATTACCCCCACTCCAATTACCCCCACTCCACTTACCCCCACTCCAATTACCCCCACTCCAATTACCTCCACTCCAATTACCCCCACTCCAATTACCTTCACTCCAGTTACCCCCACTCCAATTACCCCCACTCCAATTACCCCCACTCCAATTACCCTCACTCCAATTACCCTTACACTCAGTGCAATCAAACTCATTACCCTCATTCCCATTACCCCCATGCTAGTTACCCCCACTCCAAATACCCTCACTCCAATTACCCTCACTCCAATTACCCCCACTCCAATTATCCCCACTCCAATTACCCCCACTCCAGTTACCCCCACTCCAATTACCCCCACTCCAGTTACCCCCACTCCAGTTACCCCCACTCCAGTTACCCCCACTCCAATTACCCCCACTCCAATTACCCTCACTCCAATTACCTTCACACTCAGTGCAATCAAACTCATTACCCTCATTCCAATTACCTCCACGCTAGTTACCCCCACTCCAGGTACCCTCACTCCAATTACCCTCACTCCAGTTATCCTCACACCAATTACCCTCACTCCAATTACCTTCACTCCAGTTACCCTCACTCCAGTTACCCTCACACCAGTTACCCTCACTCCAGTTACCCTCACTCCAAATACTCTCACTCCAATTTCCCTCACTCCAATTACCCTCACTCCAGTTACCTCACTCCAGTTACCCTCACTCCAGATACTCTCACTCCAGTTACCCTCACTCCAGATACTCTCACTCCAATTACCCTCACTCCAATTACCCTCACTCCAGTTACCCTCACTCCAGATACTCTCACTCCAGTTACCCTCACTCCAGATACTCTCACTCCAATTACCCTCACTCCAGTTACCCTCACTCCAGTTACCCTCACTCCAGTTACTCTCACTCCAGTTACCCTCACTCCAGTTCTGCCCTTTATAATTACTGCCTTCTATGGGCCAATTTTGATGAGGTATTTTTGCTTGTTTGTGTTTTTTTTGACACACCCTGGTCTGTTTTCGATCCGGCCCACAGCTCGGTCACTCACCTTTCCCGAGTGAGCTAACCTGATGCTGATTCTCCCCGAGTGCTGTCCTGCTCACCACGGGGGGTCTGCCCACTTACCAGCTTTCTATCTGAATGCCACCCAGCACTGTGTCTGCAAAGCTTTTCTGTGCCCTCAGCACACTATGATTCCAACATTCTGTGATTTCAGCACACTATGATTTTAGCACTCTGTGATTTCAGTACACTATGATTTCAGCACACTGTGATTTCAACACTGATTTCAACACACTGATTTCAGCACTCTGTGATTTCAGCACACTATGATTTCAGCACTCTGTGATTTTAGCACTCTGTGATTTCAGCACACTATGATTTCAGCACTCTGATTTCAGCACACTATGATTTCAGCACTCTGTGATTACAGCACTCTGTGATTTCAGCACTGATTTCAGCACACTATGATTTCAGCACTCTGTGATTTCAGCACACTATGATTTCAGCACACTATGATTTCAGCACTCTGTGATTTCAGCATACTATGATTTCAGCACTCTGTGATTTCAGCACTGATTTCAGCACACTATGATTTCAGCACTCTGTGATTTCAGCACACTATGATTTCAGCATACTATGATTTCAGCACTCTGTGATTTCAGCATACTATGATTTCAGCACTCTGTGATTTCAGCACTCTGTGATTCCATTGCAGTTGGACCAGAACATCAAAGGTCGTTCCATACCATTTAGCACAATTTAAAACTGTTCACCAGTGCTTACTGATGACCATGGAGTTCAGCAAGAACCACCACTGCTGCCATGTTGCGTTATAATGGCACTAATTACTCATTTATTGGCTACATTTATTGAGACTAAGCGCATGAACATGCATGGATATAAAGCTTGAATAACCAGAGCAGCCGTGTTGTGTGCATGTGTTCTGCTCAAAACAAAAACCAAACTAAAACCAGATCGTCTGACATCCGGTCTAATGATGTCACGCTGCAATTCCTTTAAAGTACCTTACAACAGACTTTGTACTTTACCCGTGACAGATTTTCCTGAATCCTGCAATTTAAAACAATGGAAAACAGGATCCACTCCTATAGGAGCCACACACATGCAAACACACGCACATACACACACACACACACACACACACACACACACACACACACACACACACAAACACATACTCAGACTCACACTCACACACACACACACACACACACACACACACAAACACATACTCAGACTCACACACACACATACACAGACTCACACAAAGACAGACACACACACATACACACACATACACACATACTCAGACTCACAGTCATACACATAGACACACACATACAGACTCAGACTCATACACACACATACTCACATATACACACACACATACTCATACTCACACACATACATATTCACATTTACACACACACATACTCAGACTCACACACACACATACACACACAGACATACTCAGAGTTACACAAAGACAGACACACACACACATACTCAGACTCACACTCAGATACAGACGCACGCACACACACACACACATACTCAGACTCACAAACAGGCATACACACACACGCACACATACACACACACACACACACTCTCAGACTCACACATGGACACACACACTCTCAGACTCACACATGGACACACACTCACATACACACACACACACACACTCAGACTCACACATGGACACACACACATACACACACACACACACACACACTCTCAGACTCATACATGGACACACACACACACTCTCAGACTCACACATGGATACACACATACACACATACACACACACTCTCAGACTCACACATGGACACACACACACACACACAGACTTCCCTCCGTCTTGTTTATACTGAACTCCAATTTAATACTGGGGTGGCACGGTGCCACAGTGGTTAGCACTGCTGCTTCACAATGCCAGGGACCTGGATTCGATTCCCGGCTCAGGTCACTGTCTGTGTGGAATTTACACACTCTCTCCATGTCTGCGTTTCCTTTGGGTGCTCTGGTTTCTTCCCACAGTCTGAAAGATGTGCGGGTTAGGTTGATTGATCATGCTAAATTTCCTCTTCGTGTCAGAGGGAGTAGCAGGTAAATATGTGGGGTTATGGGGATAGGGTCTGGGTGGGATTGTTGTCAGTGCAGGCTCGATAGATTGAATGGCCTTTTTCTGCACTGTAGGGGTTCTATGAGTCAATGATGTACATGCAGAGATAGCAACAGGAAATTCTCCCAGACCACAGAGACTCTCTCTTTTCCAACTTAAAAAGACAACAGGACCCGTAAGGACATGGGAAATAGAACACTGGTTCAGTGGAAGGGATTCCCCACTCTCCTGACAAAGGAGCAGTGCTCCAAAAGCCAGTGGCGTTTGCTACCAAATAAACCTGTTGGACTTTAACCTGGTGTTGAGAGACTTCTTACTGTGTTTACCCCAGTCCAACGCCGGCATCTCCACATCAATGGAAGGGGTCAGGGAGGAGGCTACTGAAAGGTCAAGCTGCAGATTTCAAACAAGGGGCAATTCGATTTTCAGGAGTTGGCTCCGGTTAAATAAATCATAAAATGACACGGAAGGTGGCCATTCAGCCCAGCAAGCCTGTGCTGCCTCTTCAGATAATCCAATAAGGGATGTTCACGTCACGGTCATTTTATTGGGCTTGTCATTCCAAAGCTTCAGCTTCAGAGTTCAAATCCCACCCTGGCAGCTTGAATGAAGAAAATTGGAAGTTCCAGTGACTCCATACCCGGTGTAATGTGACTGACTTTTCTCTGTTCTGTGAAATAGCCGGGTGAGCCGTTGTACCAAACGGCAGCAGGTTCACCAGACTCACTCCAGAGGTGAGGGGTTTGTTTTATGAAGAGCGATTTAGGCCTATACTCCCTGGAGGTTAGAAGCAAGGGGAGATCTAACTGAGGTGTATAAGATGCTCAAAGGGATTAACGGGGTAGATGTGAAGAGGATGTCTCCTCTTGTTGGGCAACCAAGAACAAGAGGTTGTAGATTTAGGATGAGGGGGGGGGTAACAGATTGAAAACAGAGCCAAGGAGAAATTACTTCTCCCAAAAAGCCTCGTGGAATTCACAACAACACAAGATCACAAGGAATAAAGTTTAAATTTCACTCTGGCGCCTGTTTGGGTAACACTGAGGGAGAATTTAGCGTAGACAATGCACCTAACCAGCTCGTCTTTCAACCTGTGGGAGGAAACCAGAGGAAAGCCATACAGACAGAGGGGGAATGTGCAGACTCCACACAGACAGTGACCCGAGGCAAGAATTGAACCTGGGTCCCTGGCGCTGTGAGGCAGCGGTGCTAACCACTGTGCCACCGTGCCACCCCACCAGGCCTTTCAAGCCTGCCCCGTCATTCAATATGATCATGGCTGCTTGATGCTGGCCTCAACTCCTTTCCTGTACCATTTTCCCACAGCTCTCTCTCTGTGTTCTTCGATCTATCCAATATTTATTGGCCCCCACTGCCCTTAGGCACAGAGAATTCCAGAGGTTTACCACCCTCTGTGACAAGAAATTTCTATGCATCTCACTTTTAAATAACTAGCCTTTTATCTTGTAGCTTTGTCTCTTTGTTTGAAACTCTCCCACTGCTGAAAACATCTTGCCATCTACAAGCCTCCTCAGGATCTTTTTGAATAAAGTCACCCCTCGGTCTTCTAAGCTCCAAGGAATGCAAATCCAGAATATCTGGTCTTTCCTGATAGGACAATCCTCTCATTCCAGGAATTATCCTGGTGAATCTCCTTTGGATTGCCTGCAATGATACTATATTCTTCTTTAAGGTAAGGAGACGACAACTGTACGCAGTATTCCAGGTGAGGCCTCACCAACACCCTGTACAGTTGCAAAACCTCCCTGTTTTTAAACTCCAACCCCTTTGCAATGAAGGCCAAAATGCTGTTTGCCTTTTTGACCACTTATTGGACCTGGCTTTATGTCATTCACGTTTCATCTTAAAAATCTGTGACCAACACCATCTAGAAGGACAGGGCAGCAGATACTTGGAACACCACCACTCCAAGTCACTCACCATCCCAACCAGGAACTATAAGAATGGTTCCTTCACTGTCGCTGGGTCAAAATCCTGGAAACGGTTCAAGAAGGCAGCTCCCCACCACTTTCTCAAGGGGGCAATTAACGATGGGCAAGAAATGCTGGCCTAGTCAGTGACGCCCATATCCCTTAAATAAAAATCAGACCCATGCTACTGCTCTTTCTCCATCACCCTTCAAATTTCTCCTTTTAAAGTATTTATCCAATTCCTATTTGAAATGACTTTCCTCATCTTCCCTCATGGTCTTCTGTCAATCATTTAAATCTCTGTCCTCAGGTTACTGCCCCCACCTCACCATCCGTAAAAACAGTTTGTCCTGAGTTACTCGATCAAAACCCAGAGGAGGTGGTGGAGGTGGGGACAGGTACAACGTTTAAAAGACATTTGGACGGGTACATTGGAAAGGTGGGAAAGGTTTGGAGGGATATGGGCCAAACGCCAGCAAATGGGACTAGTTTGGTTTAGGAAACCTGGTCAGTATTGGATGAGTTGGGCTGGAGGGCCTGTTTCCATGCTGCATATCTCTATGACTCTATAAAACCCTTTTTAAACACACAGCAGTTTAATCAATCAGTCCTGTGTACAGTCTGTGTGTGTCTGACTGTAGGGTTTTTTACATGTACAATATACACTGAGTGATACATTAATAATTCTCTCCAGTCTGATACTGTACAGACTGTGTGTGTGCCTCAGTGTCAGCTCCTGTACTGGGTAAGAGACTAATAGGTCAGGATTTTACCTCCCTGTCCGTCACAGGATTCGAAGTGGGCGAGCGGGGGCAAAGGGAAGGTCCGATGACCTCAGGCGGGATTTTACCAGTTTCAGATTATTCGAGATTGTAACTCCCCCCATAATCTGCCTCTTCTCCCCTCTGAGTCTGTACGTGAGTGAGTTCGGTGTTACAGATCCTTGTCCCTCAGCGCGACGGGAATGAGAGGGAGTTACGTCGTGTGGTCCCTGACTGCGGTTCCCTGCTCACTAATTTGTGCAAACAGTGATTCCATTTTAGACACCGGTTTGCCAAGGGGGAATCTAACCACAGGCTAACAGGCCCTCTGATGGTCCTCTTGTGGCAGAATGTAATCCTCATCTTGAACGGATGGACAGATAATTCTAAACAAACTACCCGCACCCTCTTGGGATTTCAAGAACTTGTTAGTAGGTTGGCACAGTGCTGCTGCCTTCCTCGATACACCTGCAGGTTTAGCCTTGGTGGTTTATAATACCCGTGTCCCTCCTGCCACCATGGAAACAAGGCCTGCTAATACCTCTGAGAGAATCCTAGTAGGCCTGTGTGGTAGCTACTCGGCCATTTTAGGTGTTGCACTTTAGCCCAGCCCCGGCGAATGGTCTGGTAGAACGAACGGAAACAGCAGGAGGTTAACCTTGGTGTTCTGGTCAAACCGCAGGCCCCTGGCCACTGCAAAGCCAGAGGGCCAAGATGGCTGCTGAGGCGTCTGGCAATCTGCCCGAACAGTCCCCTGTGGCCTGGGACTACAGCGCTCCGGCACCAACAGGGTTAAGGCACGGGAATACGACAGGTTCGATTTGCTGCACTTCACTGGTCTCTCCCCACCCACCTCCTCACCTCCGCCCCAACACGCAACACCAACCCTCCATCTCCCAAGGCTCCCAATTACCTGGTAATAGATCAGCTGTCCTGTGGGTATCTCGGGGGAATAGGCCCAGCAACCAATGGGTTCTCGGCCTCTCCTCGATGTAAACAGGTGAGTGGAGGAGAGCGGGGCTCCGAGCCGATTGTTCCAGAGACAGAGGTCGTTCCAGGGGTCTTAACCTGGCAGAGAGACAGAGAGAGAGAGACTGCTTCCTGACTCAGCAAACTACCTCGACAATACTTAAAGAAGCTGCGGCAGGTACACCTCTGTCTTTCCGTTAGTGTTCACGCTTTTGTTCAAAGTGATTCTTGAAGTGATCTTTACCTGTGTGGGCAGGGAGGCTGGGAGTGGGTTCATGGGGGGATGGGAGTGGGTTTGAGGGGGTGTGGGAGTGGGTTTGTGGGGGAGTGGGTTCGCGGGGGGTGGGAGTGTATTCGCAGCGGTCTGGGAGTAGGTTTGCGGGGAGGGGGATGGGAGTGGGTTCATGGGGGGATATTGGGAGTGGGTTCATGGGGGAGTGGGAGTGGGTTCTCGGGGGTCTGGGAGTAGGTTTTTGGGGAGGGGGAGTGGGAGTGGGTTCTCGGGGGTCTGGGAGTAGGCTTTTGGAGAGGAGGATGGGAGTGGGTTCACGGGGAGGGGGATGGGAGTGGGTTCATGGGGGGATATTGGGAGTGCGTTCACGGGGGGGTGGGAGTGGGTTCACGGGGGATGGGAGTTGATTTGCGGGGGGGTGGGAGTGTATTCGCAGGGGTCTGGGAGTAGGTTTTTGGGGAGGGGGATGGGAGTGGGTTCTCGGGGGGATATTGGGAGTAGGTTTGCGGGGAGGGGAATGGGAGTGGGTTCATGGGGGTCTGGGAGTAGGTTTTTGGGGAGGGGATGGGAGTGGGTTCATGGGGGTCTGGGAGTAGGTTTGCAGGGAGGGGAATGGGAGTGGGTTCTCGGGGGGATTTTGGGAGTAGGTTTTTGGGGAGGGGGATGGGAGTGGGTTCTCGGGGGGATATTGGGAGTAGGTTTGCGGGGAGGGGAATGGGAGTGGGTTCATGGGGGTCTGGGAGTAGGTTTTTGGGGAGGGGGATGGGAGTGGGTTCATGGGGGTCTGGGAGTAGGTTTGCAGGGAGGGGAATGGGAGTGGGTTCACGGGGGTCTGTGAGTAGGTTTTTGGGGAGGGGGATGGGAGTGGGTTTGCGGGGGGTGGGAGTGGGTTCGCGGGGGGGTGGGAGTAGGTTTGCGGGGAGGGGGATGGGAGTGGGTTCATGGGGGGATATTGGGAGTGGGTTCACGGGGGGATATTGGGAGTGGGTTTGCGGGGGGAGAATGGGAGTGGGTTCGCGGGGGGATATTGGGAGTGGGTTCGCGGGGGGATATTGGGAGTGGGTTCGCGGGGGGATATTGGGAGTGGGTTCGCGGGGGGATATTGGGAGTGGGTTCGCGGGGGGATATTGGGAGTGGGTTCACGGGGGGATATTGGGAGTGGGTTAGTGGGGGAGTGGGAGTGCGTTCGCGGGGGGATATTGGGAGTGGGTTCTCGGGGGGATATTGGGAGTGGGTTCTCGGGGGGATATTGGGAGTGGGTTCACGGGGGGATATTGGGAGTGGGTTCTCGGGGGGATATTGGGAGTGGGTTCGTGGGGGGATATTGGGAGTGGGTTTGCGGGGGGAGAATGGGAGTGCGTTCGCGGGGGGATATTGGGAGTGGGTTCTCGGGGGGATATTGGGAGTGGGTTTGCGGGGGGAGAATGGGAGTGCGTTCGCGGGGGGATATTGGGAGTGGGTTCTCGGGGGGATATTGGGAGTGGGTTCACGGGGGGATATTGGGAGTGGGTTCTCGGGGGGATATTGGGAGTGGGTTCGTGGGGGGATATTGGGAGTGGGTTTGCGGGGGGATATTGGGAGTGGGTTTGCGGGGGGAGAATGGGAGTGCGTTCGCGGGGGGATATTGGGAGTGGGTTCTCGGGGGGATATTGGGAGTGGGTTCTCGGGGGGATATTGGGAGTGGGTTCACGGGGGGATATTGGGAGTGGGTTCTCGGGGGGATATTGGGAGTGGGTTCTCGGGGGGATATTGGGAGTGGGTTTGCGGGGGGATATTGGGAGTGGGTTCGTGGGGGAGTGGGAGTGGGTTCTCGGGGGAAGAGCACACATGGGTAGGGGTGGGTGGTGGGGGTGGGTACTTGTTTCGGTTTAGAGCTGAGTGTGGGCAGGGTGAATTGGGTGATGAATTCTTCAATCTGTTTTTAAAAGCAGGAGCGCTGTTGACAGAATGGCTGGTGTGTCAGTGAGACAGTTTGGGGTGGGTTAGGGGAGGCAGGGGGTTGTGTGTGTGTGGGGTGTGGGGGGGCGGGTGTGGGGGGCTGTTGCTAACGGTTTTGTGACGGGGTTTAGTGAGTGCGAACTCCCTCCTTGTATTTTACAAATACTAAAGGAATTAGCTCCCCCCCCACACAGCCCCCAGTGATGTTATGTCTGTGAGACGGATTGAGTCCTGTTAGCAACACACAACATATTCCCGCTCCCCCCTACCCCCATCCCCCACCGTATCGCCCCCCCAAACCAGAGGATTCGGTTTAAAGATGTGATAATTTTGTGGTTTATCACCCTCCCTCATCACACTTCCCCGTATGAAAGGTCTGTGTCCCTCGATACCAACCTCTCAGCACCATTTAAAGGGACATTACCCTTCTCATGCCAGGTGCAGCAGCCTAACAGCTGTGGGTGGAGATCCGTCACCACAGCAACAGGATATCCTGATCTCCTGGCTAATCCCAGGGAAGGAATGCTTTGCCTAAAACCTCTCCCGCGCCCCCCCAACCCCACTTCCTCCCCATTGCCCACAGGGGCTTGGCCTCTTTAAGAGCCTCCTGTTGTCCATCAGCTGCAGGAGGCAATGGCTTCTCCCCACAAGCAGAGAGAGTGGGGCTCACGGCTGGAAAGGGTAGTTAACTGAAGGTTAACGTGCACTCTCTTGGGATCACACTGCACCACAGCCACCCAGGTGTTGGGTGGGGACATTAATAAATAGCTACTTAGGGAATTGGAAAGACTTACATTTCTATAGCACCTTTCGCCATCTCACAATGCTCGAAGGTTTGCAGTACAGAATTTGGGTATTATTGAAAAAAGGCACATGCCATCAAAGCTTTTCATCTTCTACTCAACAGGTCAGCCACACAAGGGAAATTGAAAGGAAATTGTCATTCCCTTTGCTGTTGGATATTCCGAGGAAGTGCTGCACTGTCAGAGGATTAATACTGAGGGAGTGCTGCACTGTCAGAGGGTCAGAACTGAGGGAGTATTGAGGGGCAGGGTGAGACAGTGGGTCAGACACTGTCCTTTCCCCCCCTCTGGGACTGGGTGAGACAGTGGGTCAGACACTGTCCTTTCCCCCTCTCTGGGACTGGGTGAGACAGTGGGTCAGACACTGTCCTTTCCCTCTCTCTGGGACTGAGTGGGACAGTGGGTCAGACACTGTCCTTTCCCCCTCTGGGACTGGGTGGGACAGTGGGTCAGACACTGTCCTTTCCCCCCTCTGGGACTGGGTGGGACAGTGGGTCAGACACTGTCCTTTCCCCCTCTCTGGGACTGGGTGGGACAGTGGGTCAGATACTGTCCTTTCCCCCTCTCTGGGACTGGGTGGGACAGTGGGTCAGATACTGTCCTTTCCCCCTCTCTGGGACTGAGTGGGACAGTGGGTCAGACACTGTCCTTTCCCCCTCTGGGACTGGGTGGGACAGTGGGTCAGACACTGTCCTTTCCCCCCTCTGGGACTGGGTGGGACAGTGGGTCAGACACTGTCCTTTCCCCCCTCTGGGACTGGGTGGGACAGTGGGTCAGATACTGTCCTTTCCCCCTCTCTGGGACTGAGTGGGACAGTGGGTCAGACACTGTCCTTTCCCTCTCTGGGACTGGGTGGGACAGTGGGTCAGACACTGTCCTTTCCCCCCCTCTGGGACTGGGTGGGACAGTGGGTCAGACACTGTCCTTTCCCCCTCTGGGACTGGGTGGGACAGTGGGTCAGACACTGTCCTTTCCCCCTCTGGGACTGGGTGGGACAGTGGGTCAGACACTGTCCTTTCCCCCCTCTGGGACTGGGTGGGACAGTGGGTCAGACACTGTCCTTTCCCCCCCTCTGGGATTGGGTGGGACAGTGGGTTGGGCACTGTCCTTTCCCCCCTCTGGGACTGGGTGGGACAGTGGGTTGGGCACTGTCCTTTCCCCCCCTCTGGGACCAAATTTTACTCCAGAGACTCGAGTGTTTGTGCAGGAGTGAGGAGGTGCTGTGTGATCAGTGATGCCATTGTACAGGATATGACATTAAACCCAGGGTCTGCTCTCTCGGAAGATTGTAAATGTTCAATTCCCAGTATCTTGAAAAAATTGAGTCCTTAGCAGATAATCTGGCCTTTATCAAGTGGCTATTTGTGGGATCCTTCTGAGTATCAGTTGGCTGCTGTGTTTCCTGCAGTAAAACACTGACTGCCCATCAAGAAAAGTACTACATTGGCCGTGAAATGTTTTGGGGTTACTGAGAATGTGAAAGGCTCCATCAAAATGCAAGTAGTTGTTGCGTTGTGAGAGAGTACACAGTCAGGCTATCCTGGTGTGAGAGAGTACCGGGTGTAAGAGAGTGTCTGGGTGTGAGAGATTCCCAGGTGCAGAGAGTCCTGGGTGTGAGAGAGTCCTGGGTGTGAGAGAGTCCCGGCTGTGAGAGAGTCCCAGGTGTGAGAGAATCCTGGGTCTGAGAGAGTCCCGGGTGTGACAGAGTCCTGGTTATGAGAGAATCCTGGTTGTGAGAGAGCCCCAGGTGTGAGAGAGTCCTGGGTGTGAGAGAGTCCTGGTTGTGAGAGAGTCCTGGGTGTGAGAGAGTCCTGGTTATGAGAGAGTCCTGGTTGTGAGAGAGCCCCGGGTGTGAGAGAGTCCTGGTTATGAGAGAGTCCTGGTTGTGAGAGAGCCCCGGGTGTGAGAGAGTCCTGGGTGTGAGAGAGTCCTGGGTGTGAGAGAGTCCTGGTTATGAGAGAATCCTGGTTGTGAGAGAGCCCCAGGTGTGAGAGAGTCCTGGGTGTGAGAGAGTCCTGGTTGTGAGAGAGTCCTGGGTGTGAGAGAGTCCTGGGTGTGAGAGAGTCCTGGTTGTGAGAGAGTTCTGGTTGTGAGAGGGTCCCGGGTGTGAGAGAGTCCCAGGTGTGAGAGAGTCCTGGGTGTGAGAGAGTCCCAACTGTGAGAGAGTCCCAGGTGTGAGAGAGTCCCAGGTGTGAGAGAGCCCTGGTTGTGAGAGGGTCCCGGGTGTGAGAGAGTCCCAGGTATGAGTAGTGTCCCGGTTATGAGAGAGTCCCGGGTCTGAGAGAGTCCAGGGTGTGAGAGAGTCCCGGCTGTGAGAGAGTCCCGAGTCTGAGAGAGTCCCAGGTCTGAGCAGAGAAGCACACACACTGCAGTGCCCGTGACTAACTGCTGCCTTTGCCCTTTGAAGGAGCAGCACCCCCCACCCAGGCTGTGAGAACGCACTAGGCCGCAGCCTCGCCCTGGTCTGAGGGTTCAAAGATCGTTCACAAGATGGATGGGGACTGCAACTTCCAGTATTCCACCATGCTGCTCCACCAATTCCCAGAGGAAGAAATCCAGGGAACAGTGCTGGAGGAAGGAGATACTTCATATCAAGCCGGACTCAATCTGGAGGTCAACATGGAGGAGGTGAGTTATACCCGAGAGCTGGATTGTGACGCTGCAGCTGGCAGGACAGATGGAGACAGGACAAAGGAGCCATTCAGCCCATCGTCCCTCTGCTAGCTCGCTGAAAGAGTTCTTCAATTACTCCCCCTCAATGTCTATTCTCACTCTCTCCAACATCCCTCCACTCTCACTCTCTCCATCCTCATTCCCTCCACCATCACTCTCCATCCTCTGTCCACCTTCACTCCCTCCATGCTCACTCCCTCCACCCTCACTTGCTCCATCCTCACTCTCTTCACCATCATTCCCTCAACCGTCACTGTCCATCCTCACTCTGTCCATCTTCACTCCCTCCACCTTCATTCCCTCCACCTTCATTCCATCCACTCACTCCTGCCACCCTCACTCACTCCACCTTCATTCCCTCCACTCACTCCCTCCGCCCTTACTCCCTTCACCTTCATTCCCTCCACTGTCACTTTCCATCCTCACTCTGTCCATCCTCCTCACTCTCTCCACCCTCACTCTCCACCCTCACTCTCTCCACCCTCACTCTCTCCACCTTCAATCTCTCCACCTTCACTCTCTCCATTCTCACACTCTCTATCTTCACCTTCTCCATCCTCACTCTGTCCATCCTCACTCCCTCCATCCTCACTCTCTCCACCTTCATTCCATCCACCCTTACTCCCTCCACCCTCACTGTCTCCATCCTCACTCCCTCCACTTTCATTCCCTCCATCCTCACTCTCATCCTCACTCCCTCCACTTTCATTCCCTCCACTGTTAGTCCCTCCACCCTCACTCTCATCCTCACTCCCTCCACTTTCATTCCCTCCACTCTTAGTCTCTCCACCCTCACCCTCATCCTCACTCCCTCCACCTTTATTCCCTCCATCCTCCTCTCTCCACCCTCACTCCCTCCACCCTCACTCTCTCCACCCTCACTCTCTCCACCCTCACTCTCTCCACCCTCACTCCCTCCACCCTCACTCTTTCCACCCTCACCCTCTCCACCCTCACTCTCTCCACCCTCAGTCTCTCCACCCTCAGTCTGTCCACCCTCACTCTCTCCTTTTCAAAGTAGCCTTGCCATTTTTAGTGAGGTTTAATTTGCAAGTGATGACTCTGTGAAAGTTTCAGTTTACTTTTCTCTCTCTCTCTCTCCCTCTCTCCTCCCAGGGTTTGAGACTTGACCTCAGTGTGAAGGCTGCAGTGTGTGCTGGCTGTGGAGAATCTATCTATGACCGTTACGTGCTGTTTGCTGTGGATAGGCCCTGGCATGCTCGTTGCCTGAAGTGTTGTGTATGTGAACTGCCCTTGGGCTCCGAACTCACTTGTTTCTCCAAAGATGGAGACATCTACTGCAAGGACGATTACTACAGGTAAACACATCTTCACTCAGAGAGAGGGGCAGAGGGGGGAGAACGTCACATTCCCCCTCTCATTCATTTACTCTGTCTCTTTCATGCACACAGCAGATAACAAACTGAACCATAACAACTCAACTCTAATCCCCAAATCCCCGACATTCAACTCAACTCTAATCCCAAATCCCCAACATTCTACTCAACTCTAATCCCAAATCCCCAACATTCTACTCAACTCTAATCCCAAATCCCCAACATTCTACTCAACTCTAATCCCAAATCCCTAACATTCTACTCAACTCTAATCCCGAATCCCCAACATTCTACTCAACTCTAATCCCAAATACTCAACATTCAACTCAACTCTAATCCCAAATCTCCAACATTCTACTCAACTCTAATCCCAAATCCCCAACATTCAACTCAACGCTCATCCCAAATCCCCAACATTCTACTCAACTCTAATCCCAAATCCCCAACATTCAACTCAACTCTAATCTCAAAGCCCCAACATTCTACTCAACTCTAATCCCAAATCCCCAACATTCTACTCAACTCTAATCCCAAATCCCCAACATTCTACTCAACTCTAATCCCAAATCCCCAACATTCTACTCAACTCTAATCCCAAATCCTCAACATTCAACTCAACTCTAATCTCAAATCCCCAATATTCAAGTAAAGTCTAATCCCAAATCCCCAACATTCAACTCAACTCTAATCCCAAATCCCCAACATTCAACTCAACTCTCATCCGAAATCCCCAACATTCTACTCAACTCTAATCCCAAATCCCCAACGTTCAACTCAACTCTAATCCCAAATTCCCCAACATTCTACTCAACTCTAATCCCAAATCCCCAACATTCAACTCAACTCTAATCCCAAATCCCCAACATTCAACTCAACTCTAATCCCAAATTCCCCAACATTCTACTCAACTCTAATCCCAAATCCCTAACATTCTACTCAACTCTAATCCCAAATCCCCAACTTTCTACTCAACTCTAATCCCAAATCGCCAACATTCTACTCAACTCTAATCCCAAATCCCCAACATTCTACTCAACTCTAATCCCAAATCCCCAACATTCTTCTCAACTCTAATCCCAAATCCCCAACATTCTACTCAACTCTAATCCCAAATCCTCAACATTCAACTCAACTCTAATCCCAAATCCCCAATATTCAAGTAAAGTCTAATCCCAAATCCCCAACATTCAACTCAACTCTAATCCCAAATCCCCAACATTCAACTCAACTCTAATTCCAAATCCCCAACATTCAACTCAACTCTCATCCCAAATCCCCAACATTCTACTCAACTCTAATCCCAAATCCCCAACATTCAACTCAACTCTAATCCCAAATCCCCAACATTCTACTCAACTCTAATCCCAAATCCCCAACATTCTACTCAACTCTATCCCAAATCCCCAACTTTCTACTCAACTCTAATCCCAAATCCCCAACATTCTACTCAACTCTAATCCCAAATCCCCAACATTCTACTCAACTCTAATCCCAAATCCCCAACATTCTACTCAACTCTAATCCCAAATCCCCAACTTTCTACTCAACTCTAATCCCAAATCCCCAACATTCTACTCAACTCTAATCCCAAATATTCAACTCAACTCTAATCCCAATTCCCCAACATTCTACTCAACTCTCACCCAAAATCCCCAACATTCAACGCAACTCTAATCCCAAATCCCTAGCAATCAACTCAACTCTAATCCCAAATCCCCAACATTCTACTCAACACTAATCCCAAATCCCTAGCAATCAACTCAACTCTAATCCCAAATCCCCAACATTCTACTCAACTCTAATCCCAAATCCCTAGCAATCAACTCAACTCTAATCCCAAATCCCCAACATCTACTCAACTCTAATCTCAAATCCCCAACATTCAACTCAACAGTAATCCCAAATCCCCAACATTCAACTGAACTCTAATCCCAAATCCCCAACATTCTACTCAACTCTAATCCCAAATCCCCAACATTCAATTCAACTCTAATCCGAAATCCCCAAAATTCAACTCATCGCTCAACCCAAATCCCCAACATTCTACTCAACTCTAATCCCAAATCCCCAACATTCAACTCAACTCTAATCCCAAATCCCCAACATTCTACTCAACTCTAATCCCAAATCCCCAACATTCTACTCAACTCTAATCCCAAATCCCCAACATTCTACTCAACTCTAATCCCAAATCCTCAACATTCAACTCAACTCTAATCCCAAATCCCCAATATTCAAGTAAAGTCTAATCCCAAATCCCCAACATTCAACTCAAATCTAATCCCAAATCCCCAACATTCAACTCAACTCTCATCCCAAATCCCCAACATTCTACTCAACTCTAATCCCAAATCCCCAACATTCAACTCAACTCTAATCCCAAATCCCCAACATTCTACTCAACTCTAATCCCAAATCCCCAACATTCTACTCAACTCTAATCCCAAATCCCCAACATTCTACTCAACTCTCATCCCAAATCCCCAACATTCTACTCAACTCTAATCCCAAATCCCCAACATTCTACTCAACTCTAATCCCAAATCCCCAACATTCAACTCAACTCTAATCCCAAATCCCCAACATTCTACTCAACTCTCACCCCAAATCCCCAACATTCAACTCAACTCTAATCCCAAATCCCTAGCAATCAACTCAACTCTAATCCCAAATCCCCAACATTCTACTCAACTCTAATCCCAAATCCCTAGAAATCAACTGAACTCTAATCCCAAATCCCCAACATTCTACTCAACTCTAATCGCAAATCCCTAGCAATCAATTCAACTCTAATCCCAAATCCCCAACATTCTACTCAACTCTAATCCCAAATCCCCAACATTCAAGTCAACTCTAATCCCAAATCCCTAACATTCTACTCAACTCTAATCCCAAATCTCCAACATTCTACTCAACTCTAATCCCAAATCCCCAACATTCTACTCAACTCTAATCCCAAATCCCCAACATTCAACTCAACTCTAATCCCAAATCCCCAACATTCTACTCAACTCTAATCCCAAATCCCCAACATTCTACTCAACTCTAATCCCAAATCCCCAACATTCAACTCAACTCTAATCCCAAATCCCCAACATTCTACTCAACTCTAATCCCAAATCCCCAACATTCAACTCAACTCTAATCCCAAATCCCGAACATTCAACTCAACTCTAATCCCAAATCCCCAACATTCTACTCAACTCTAATCCCAAATCCTCAACATTCAACTCAACTCTAATCCCAAATCCCCAATATTCAACTCAAGTCTAATCCCAAATCCCCAACATTCAACTCAACTCTAATCCCAAATCCCCAACATTCTACTCAACTCTCATCCCAAATCCCCAACATTCTCCTCAACTCTAATCCCAAATCCCCAACATTCTACTCAACTCTAATCCCAAATCCCCAACATTCAACTCAACTCTAATCCCAAATCCCTAACATTCTACTCAACTCTCTCCCCAAATCCCCAACATTCAACTCAACTCTAATCCCAAATCCCTAGCAATCAACTCATCTCTAATCCCAAATCCCCAACATTCTACTCAACTCTAATCCCAAATCCCTAGCAATCAACTCAACTCTAATCCCAAATCCCCAACACTCTACTCAACTCTAATCCCAAATCCCCAACAATCAAGTCAACTCTAATCCCAAATCCCCAACATTCTACCAACTCTAATCCCAAATCCCCAACATTCAACTCAACTCTAATCCCAAATCCCCAACATTCAACTCAACTCTAATCCCAAATCCCCAACATTCAACTCAACTCTAATCCCAAATCCCCAACATTCTACTGAACTCTAATCCCAAATCCTCAACATTCAACACTACTCTAATCCCAAATCCCCAACATTCTACTCAACTCTAATCCCCAAATCCCTAGCAATCAACTCAACTCTAATCCCAAATCCCCAACATTCTACTCAACTCTAATCCCCAAATCCCTAGCAATCAACTCAACTCTAAACCCAAATCCTCAACATTCAACTCAACTCCCAATCCCAAATCCCCAACATTCTACTCAACCCTAATCCCAAATCCCCAACATTCTACTCAACTCTAATCCCAAATCCCCAACATTCAAATCAACTCTAATCCCAAATCCCCAACATTCAACTCAACTCTAATCCCAAATCCCCAACATTCAACTCAACTCTAATCCCAAATCCCTAACATTCTACTCAACTTCCAATCCCAAATCCCCAACATTCAACTCAACTCTCATCCCAAATCCCCAACATTCAACTCAACTCTAATTCCAAATCCCCAACATTCGACTCAACTCTAATTCCAAATCCTCAACATTCAACTCAACTCTAATCCCAAATCCCTAGCAATTAACTCAACTCTCATCCCCAAATCCCCAAGATTCAACTCAACTCAAATCCCCAACATTTATATAGCACCTTTAACACAGTAAAACCTTCTGAACCACTTCCTAAAGTGGTATAAGATTGAAATGACTGTCCACCACTTGAGGCAAGACTGACTCACCTGCCTCTACACTTCATATCTTCCGTTTATGACCAGAGATATCTTTCAGCCAGTGAAGGCTGTTTGTAATGTAGCAGTCAGTTTGTACACACTGCAATGAGATAATGACCAGATTATGTGATGCTGATTGAGGGATAAATATTGGCCAGGGTGCTAGGGGGAATATTCCCACTTCCCCTCCAAATATTGGCCGTGGAATCTTGTTAGTCCACCTGAGATGACTGAAGTGGCCTTGGTTTAATGTCACATTTGGAACATAGCGCCTCTGACTGTGTAACACTTCTTCAGTACTGCACCACCAGGAACAACAGTGTAGATTTTGCGGTGAGTTCCAGAGTTGGATTTGAACCCACTATTCGGAGGTGTGTGAAGTATCGGCTGAGCCACTGCCCACATTGTCTCTTTTCGCTCCTTTACCCAGGAGGTTTTGCGTTAAGCAGTGTTCCCGTTGCCACCTGGGCATCCCCGCCTCGGAGATGGTGATGCGGGCGAAGGAGGAGGTTTATCACGTCAGCTGCTTCACCTGTGCCATCTGTGGCGAGGCGCTGGTGACAGGCGACCTCTTTGGCACGCGGCAGGGCCTGGTGTACTGCCAGGCCCACTTTCAGCTACTGTGCCGGGAAGAGGATGAGGCCAGGCTGATGGAGGGCCTGACGGAGCTGGCACTGCGAGTCGACGAGGGCGTCACGGTGGCCCATGGGGACAGCGACTGGGTCAGCCGGAGGGGCAGTGCCCGCAAGCGGAGGGGCAGCAAGTACCACGCCGAGGGAGATGACTTTAATCAAGGTGTGTCTGACCTTTTAAACTCGTGCTCGGAAACGTTTGTGATTGAGTCGATTTAAAAAGAGTCCAGAGTATTACTACATATAATTAATCATTTTTCAAAAAAGATGTAGTGCCAGCTTCTTAATGTTAATTTAAAAACATGTTTAGAGTGTTATAGAATCCCTACAGGAGGCCATTCAGCTCATTGAGTCTGCACCCACTCTCTGTTAGAGTATCCCACCCTTCCCTGTCTCCATAACTCCACACATTTACTATGGCAAGTGGAGATATAGAAGGAACTTTTCCCCCTGGATTACAAAAATCACCTTTGATTGTGATTGTGAAAGGATTTGATAAGCTAGCTGAAAACAGAGTGTTTGGTTAGTGTTAGGTTCTAGGATTCAGGATGTTATCTAAGTATCAGAGACAGGCCACGCAAGAGAGAGAGTTTAGGAAATACTTCCTCAGACAAAGAGGGGATGGAAGTGTTAAATTCTCCCAAAAAAAGCAATGGATCAGAGGATTTGAGTGCTGGAGCTTACTGTACCTGTTCTGGAATGTTATGTACAGTTTCATAAGGACATACTTATCCTGGAGGAAGTGCAGTAAAGGTTCACCAGACTGATTCCTGGGATGGCAGCTATAAATCCTGGGATTGTTGTATGAAGAAAGGTTGGGTCCGCAAGGCCTGTGTTCACTGGAGTAAACAGGAAATGAGAGGAGATAAAGTGTATAAATGAGAGGAGATAAAGTGTATAAAGCTCTGACTGGGCTGGGTAGACTGGATTTAGGGATGTTGATTTCTCTCACTGGGGGTATGTCACAGGAGCTCACAGTCTCAGGATACCGGGAAAGCCATTCAGGATTGAGATGAGGAGAAACATCTTTACTCTGACCTGGTGAACCTGAGGAAGGCGTAGAGGCCAAATCACTGAATATATTTAAGGAGGAAATAGAGAGTTTAATACCAACATGTTCCCGAAAGGTATTGGGTGGGAGCTATAACTCCAGAGAACCCTGGATATCAAGGGAAAAGCAGGACTGGACAAGGAAAAAAAAGGAGGCTTATGTCAGGTTCAGGGGCTCGAATATCGAGAGTGCAGGAAAGTGAATAAAAAATAAATTCAGAGAGTGGAAAAAGGGCATGAAAAATACAGGGGTGTAAAATAAAGGAAAATCCCAATGTGTTTATAAATATGTTCAGGGCAGGAGGATAACCAGGGAAAGATCAGGGCCCATTAGGGACCAAAGTGGCAATGTATGTGTGGAGCCAGGAGGTATAGGTGAGATATTAGATGAATACTTTCCTTCTGTGTTCACAATGGAGAAGGACGATGTGGGGAGAGAAATCAGAGAGTGTGATACAATTCACAGAGCATTGACAGGGAGAGGGTGTTAGGGGGTGTAAACGTGGATAAGTCCCCAGGCCCAGATGAGATGTATCCCAGGCTGATGTGTGACGCAAGATAGGAGATTGCAACTGCTCCAACACCAATTTTCAAATCCTCGTTGGCCACAGAGAGGTGGCCATGATATGGAGATGCTGGCGTTGGACTGGGGTAAACACTGTAAGAAGTCTCACAACACCAGGTTAAAGGCCAACAGGTTTATTTGGTAACAAAAGTCATTAGCTTTCAGAGCACTGCTCCTTTGTCAGGTGAGTGGGAGTTCTGCTCACAAACAGGGCATATGAAGACACAAACTCAATTTACAAAATAATGGTTGGAATGCGAGTCTTTACAGGTAATCAAGTCTTAAAGGTACTCACATTGTGTTTAGATGAGCACTTGAAACACGAGGGTATGGACTGAGTACTGGAAAATGGGATGAGAATAGAAAGAGGATTATAATCCGTATAATCCCTACAGCACAGAAGGAGGCCATTCAGCCCATCAAGTCAGTACTGACTACAATCCCATCCGGGTCCTATTCCTAAAATCCCACATTTACCCCGCTAAACCCCTGAACACTAAGGGGCAATTTAATATGGCCAATCAACCTAACCCACATATGTTTGGATTGTGGAAGGAAACCCATGCAGACACGGGGAGAATGTGCGAACTCCACACAGACAGTGACCCGAGGCTGGAATTGAACCTGGGTCCCTGGTGCTGTGAGGCAGCAATGCTAACCACTATGACACTGTGCTGCTTGATTACTAACCAGCACAGACAGAATGGGCCAAAGGGCCTCTTCTAGTGCTATAAAACTCTCTGGGCATGATCTTGCGTGCTGTTGACACCACACTCCCACTGCAGCAGACTGGCAACAAGCCAAATCTCCATTCATTGCAGCAGAGTGGGAACGTCTCGCCAGTGAGGCTGGCGATAAGATCCTGGCCACAGGCTCTAACACTGGGCAGTGTGGGAGAATGATGCTGGTAGAGGATCAGTGATACAGGGCAGAATGGCCTCCTGCTACTATGATTTTCTGTGCTACAATTACAAAGCATTGTTTTAAACCTGAGATTGATCTTTGTTTTTTGCTGTTTAGTGATATAAAGAATAGGGAGCCAGAGTGAATGTGGGAAGTTAAGATTCAGACCCAGCATGTGTTCACTGTCTGTCTGTAGAGACGGGAGGGGCTGAATGGCCTCTCGGTGTGAGTTCTGGGATTGGGTGTGAGTGTTTCTGTGTTGTGTTCAGTCTGCCCCGATGTGGACCAGGGTCTGGATGAACCCCGATACTGCA
Organism: Prionace glauca; assembly: GCA_037974335.1. Taxonomy (NCBI): domain Eukaryota; kingdom Metazoa; phylum Chordata; class Chondrichthyes; order Carcharhiniformes; family Carcharhinidae; genus Prionace; species Prionace glauca. Next base: position 130,108,725 of record CM075729.1, on the reverse strand, counting down.
GCCAACAGAAGGCCAAGCGCATCCGAACCTGTTTCAAGCATCACCAGCTGCGAACCATGGAGTCTTACTTTGCAGTAAAGCACAACCCAGACGGCAAGGACTGGGAGCAGCTCTCCAAGAAAACCGGCCTTCCCAAGAGAGTCCTCCAGGTGAGAACCAGCTCCCAAAGTCCCTCAGGCAATGCTTAACGCTCGGAGGGAGATTAACTCAACAATGTAATAAGGTAAAGGGCACGTTAGCCTTTACTGACAGGGGATTGGAGGACAGCAACAAAATAGTAAAGCAAAGTACAGGGGAAGGGGATGGAGGGACATGTGGGAGCTGGGGGGAGTGAGGGAGGATGGGGGAGTGTGGGGGTGGAGTAGGGGAGTGTAGGATAGATGGAGTGTGGGGGGGGGGGAGAAGGGAAAAGTTGAGGGTAGGGGTGAGGGCTGTGGGGAGGAGTGGGTTAGAGGGGGCAGTGGTGAGGGATGGTGGGGGAATGGGGAGAGAGCAGTGGGGAGGTCGTGGGGGTAGTGGAGGGGTGGTTGGTCAGCAGGGAGGGGGGAATGTGGAGCGGGCAGTGGTGACCAGAATATAGAAACACAATCTTAACACTAGAGCAAGGCCATCAGGCTGTTTCAGCCAAGGAGTTGTTAGATTGTGGTTGGATTGTGTTTGGGTTGTAGTTGGATTGTAATTGGTTTGCAGTTAGATTGTGTGTGGATTGTGGTTGGATCGTGGTTGAGTTGTGGTTGAATTGTGTTTGGATTTGGTTGGATTGTGATTGGATTTGGTTGGATTGTGGTTGGATTTGGTTGAATTGTGGTTGGATTGTATTTGGATTTGATTGGATTGTGGTTGGATTTGGTTGGATTGTGGTTGGATTTGGTTGAATTGTGGTTGGATCGTGTTTGGATTTGGTTGGATTGTGGTTGGATTGTGTTTGGATTTGGTTGAGTTGTGGTTGGTTTGTGCTGGATTGTGTTTGGATTGTGATTGAGTTGTGGTTGGATTGCAGTTGGGTTGTGATTAGATTATGTTTAGATTGTCTTTGGATTGCAGTTGGATTGTGTTTGGGTTGCATTTGGATTGTGGTTGAATTGTGTTTGGGTTGTGTTTGGATTATGGTTGGATTATGTTTGGGTTGCGTTTGGATTATGGTTGGATTGTGTTTGGGTTACATTCGGATTGTGGTTGGATTGTGTTTGGGTTGCGTTTGGATTGTGTTTGGATTGTTTTTGAGTTGCATTTGGGTCGTGGTTGGATTATGTTTAGGTTGCGTTTGGATTGTGTTTGGGTTGCGTTTGGATTGTGTTTGGGTTGCGTTTGAGTTGTGGTTGGATAGTGTTTGGATTGTGGTTGGATTGAGTTTGGGTTATGTTTAGGTTGCATTTGAATGGTGTTTGGATTGTGGTTGGATTGTGTTTGGAGTGTATTTGGATAGTGTTTGGAGTATGTTTGGATTGTTTGGTGTGTGTTTGGATTGTGTTTGGAGTGTTTTTGGATTGTGATTGGATGGTGTTTGGATTGAGGTTGGATTGTGTTTGATGCGTGTTTGAATTATGTTTGGAGTGTATTTAGATTGTGTTTGGTTTGTGTTTGGAGTGTGTTTGGTTTGTATTTGGACCTTGTTTAGTGTGGGTTTGGATTGTGATAGGATGGTGTTTGGATTGTGTTTAGAGTGTGTTTGATTTGTGTTTGGTTTGTGTTTAGTTTGTGTTTGGAGCGTGTTTGGATTGTGCTAAGTGTGAGTTTGGATTGTGATAGGATGGTGTTTGGATTGTGAATGGAGTGTGTTTGGATTGTGTTTGGAGTGTGTTTGGAATATGTTTGGTGTGTGGAGTGTGTTTGGGGTGTGTTTGTAGTACGTTTGGAATCTGAACTCTCTTCCACAAATTGTACTTGACACTCACTCAGTTAATCATTTCCAAACCAGAGATCAACACATTCATAAGAACATAAGAACATAAGAAATAGGAGCAGGAGTAGGCCATCTGGCCCTTCGAGCCTGCCCCGCCATTCAATAAGATCATGGCTGATCTGTCGTGGCTCAGTTCCACCTTCCCGCCCTCTCCCCATAACCCTTAATCCCCTCTCTTATCAAAAACCCATCAACCCGCTTCTTAAAAATATTTAGCGAGGCAGTCTCCACCACTTCAACGGGCAGAGAATTCCAGAGATTCACCACCCTTTGAGTGAAGAAGTTCCTCCTCAACTCTGTTCTAAACCGCCTCCCCTTTACCTTGAGGCTGTGCCCCCTAGTCCTACTGTCTTTTTTGAGCGGGAAGAGTCTCTCCACCTCTATCCTATCCATCCCATTCATCATCTTATACGTCTCAATGAGATCTCCCCTCATTCTTCTAAACTCTAACGAGTACAAGCCTAGTTTATTCTGCCTCTCCTCATAGCTCAATCCCCTCAACTCCGGTATCAGCCTAGTAAACCTCCTCTGCACTCCCTCCAGGGCCAAAATATCCTTGTGCAGGTGCGGCGCCCAAAACTGCACACAGTACTCCAGCTGCGGCCTCACCAATGCCCTATACAGCTGCAGCAAGACCTCCCTACTTTTATATTCAATCCCCCTCGCTATGAAGGCCAGCATCCCATTCGCCTTCCTGACCACCTGCTGCACCTGCAAGCTGGGTTTTTGCGACTCATGCACAAGGACCCGAGGTCCCTCTGCACCGTCGCCTGCTGCAGTTTTTCGCCACGTAAGTAATAGTCCTTCCTACCATTCAGTATAATCAACAGGGATTGACCAATACCCTTCAGACCTTGAATATGTTCAAGGATGGAGCATTTCCATAGCAATGTGGGACATGCCAACACACTCCACAGCCAATGAAATATCTTTATTAGCCTTGTCATATAAGGACAAATGCTGGTAAATCTAAACACAGCAAGATCCCACAGTGACCCAAAGACCAGACAATGCTTTCATTTTCTTTTAGTGGTGTTGACTGAGGACAAGTACCAGTCAGGATACTGGAGGTGGGGGGCGTTCCACTGAGACCCGAGAGGATGGGGTGGGCCTGTGGGTCCATTCCGAAAGCGGCACCTCTGAGAGCGCTGCACCACCTCAGTGCTGCACTGGAACAGTCAGCCTTCATTGATGTGGTCAGACCCTGGGGTGGACTCTGACCTGTGACTAAGAAGCAAGATTGCTGCGAGCCCATAACAGTGTCCCAGTGCAAAGGTGGCGTGTCAGGCTGGGGAGAGGTGGGGAGGGAAAGAGGAGAAGCAGCGTGGGTGTGTAGGGTGGGGAGGGGGGTGTGAGCAAGGGAAGGGCAGGGGGATGGGCAGGTTTGCTGCAGGGAGGAAGGGGAGGGGATAGGGCAGAGTGGGGTTGGGTGTTCAGGGCAAGGAAGGGGTAGGTGTACAGGGTAGGGAGTGAAGAGAATATGCAGGTGAGGGAAAGGGGGCGCATAGGGTAGGGGCACGGTGGGTGAAGAGGGTGCGGAGTGGGTCAAGGCTCCGTGGGTGAAGGGGGTGTGGAGTGGGTTAGGGGACGGTGGGTGAAGGGGGTGAGGAGTGGGTCAAGGCACAGTGGGTGAAGGGGGTGTGGAGTGGGTTAGGGGACGGTGGGTGAAGGGGGTGTGGAGTGGGTTAGGGGACGGTGGGTGAAGGGGGTGTGGAGTGGGTTAGCGGATGGTGGGTGAAGGACGTGCGGAGTGGGTTAGGGGACGGTGGGTGAAGGGGGTGTGGAGTGGGTTAGGGGACGGTGGGTGAAGGGGGTGTGGAGTGGGTTAGAGGACGGTGGGTGAAGGGGGTGTGGAGTGGGTTCGGGGACGGTGGGTGAAGGGGGTGTGGAGTGGGTTAGGGGACGGTGGGTGAAGGGGGTGTGGAGTGGGTTAGGGGACGGTGGGTGAAGGGGGTGCGGAGTGGGTTAGGGGACGGTGGGTGAAGGGGGTGTGGAGTGGGTTAGGGGACGGTGGGTGAAGGGGTGTGGAGTGGGTTAGGGGACGGTGGGTGAAGGGGGTGTGGAGTGGGTTAGGGGACGGTGGGTGAAGGGGGTGTGGAGTGGGTTAGGGGACGGTGGGTGAAGGGGGTGCGCAGTGGGTTCGGGGACGGTGGGTGAAGGGGGTGTGGAGTGGGTTAGGGGACGGTGGGTGAAGGGGGTGCGGAGTGGGTTAGGGGACGGTGGGTGAAGGGGGTGCGCAGTGGGTTAGGGGACGGTGGGTGAAGGGGGTGCGCAGTGGGTTCGGGGACGGTGGGTGAAGGGGGTGTGGAGTGGGTTAGGGGACGGTGGGTGAAGGGGGTGTGGAGTGGGTTAGGGGACGGTGGGTGAAGGGGGTGTGGAGTGGGTTAGGGGACGGTGGGTGAAGGGGGTGTGGAATGGGTTAGGGGACGGTGGGTGAAGGGGGTGTGGAGTGGGTTAGGGGACGGTGGGTGAAGGGGGTGCGGAGTGGGTTAGGGGACGGTGGGTGAAGGGGGTGTGGAGTGGGTTAGAGGACGGTGAGTGAAGGGGGTGTGGAGTGGGTTAGGGCACGGTGGGTGAAGGGGGTGTGGAGTGGGTTAGGGGACGATGGGTGAAGGGGGTGTGGAGTGGGTTAGGGGACGGTGGGTGAAGGGGGTGTGGAGTGGGTTAGGGGACGGTGGGTGAAGGGGGTGTGGAGTGGGTTAGGGGACGGTGGGTGAAGGGGGTGTGGAGTGGGTTAGGGGACGGTGGGTGAAGGGGGTGTGGAGTGGGTTCGGGGACAGTGGGTGAAGGGGGTGTGGAGTGGGTTAGGGGACGGTGGGTGAAGGGGGTGTGGAGTGGTGTAGGAGACGGTGGGTGAAGGGGGTGTGGAGTGGGTTAGGGGACAGTGGGTGTGGAGTGGTGTAGGGGACGGTGGGTGAAGGGGGTGTGGAGTGGGTTAGGGGACAGTGGGTGAAGGGGGTGTGGAGTGGGTTAGGGGACGGTGGGTGAAGGGGGTGTGGAGTGGTGTAGGAGACGGTGGGTGAAGGGGGTGTGGAGTGGGTTAGGGGACGGTGGGTGAAGGGGGTGTGGAGTGGGTTCGGGGACAGTGGGTGAAGGGGGTGTGGAGTGGGTTAGGGGACGGTGGGTGAAGGGGGTGTGGAGTGGTGTAGGAGACGGTGGGTGAAGGGGGTGTGGAGTGGGTTAGGGGACAGTGGGTGTGGAGTGGTGTAGGGGACGGTGGGTGAAGGGGGTGTGGAGTGGGTTAGGGGACAGTGGGTGAAGGGGGTGTGGAGTGGGTTAGGGGACGGTGGGTGAAGGGGGTGTGGAGTGGGTTAGGGGACAGTGGGTGAAGGGGGTGTGGAGTGGGTTAGGGGACGGTGGGTGAAGGGGGTGTGGAGTGGTGTAGGAGACGGTGGGTGAAGGGGGTGTGGAGTGGGTTAGGGGACGGTGGGTGAAGGGGGTGTGGAGTGGGTTCGGGGACAGTGGGTGAAGGGGGTGTGGAGTGGGTTAGGGGACGGTGGGTGAAGGGGGTGTGGAGTGGTGTAGGGGACAGTGGGTGAAGGGGGTGTGGAATGGGTTAGGGGACGGTGGGTGAAGGACGTGCGGAGTGGGTTAGGGGACGGTGAGTGAAGGGGGTGTGGAGTGGGTTAGGGGACAGTGGGTGAAGGGGGTGTGGAGTGGGTTAGGGGACGGTGGGTGAAGGGGGTGTGGAGTGGTGTAGGGGACGGTGGGTAAAGGGGGTGTGGAGTGGGTTCAGGGACGGTGGGTGAAGGGGGTGTGGAGTGGGTTAGGGGACGGTGGGTGAAGGGGGTGCGGAGTGGGTTAGGGGACGGTGGGTGAAGGGGGTGTGGAGTGGGTTAGGGGACGGTGGGTGAAGGGGGTGTGGAGTGGGTTCGGGGACAGTGGGTGAAGGGGGTGTGGAGTGGTGTAGGGGACGGTGGGTGAAGGGGGTGTGGAGTGGGTTAGGGGACGGTGGGTGAAGGGGGTGTGGAGTGGTGTAGGGGACGGTGGGTGAAGGGGGTGTGGAGTGGGTTAGGGGACGGTGGGTGAAGGGGGTGTGGAGTGGGTTAGGGGACGGTGGGTGAAGGGGGTGCGGAGTGGGTTAGGGGACGGTGGGTGAAGGGGGTGCGGAGTGGGTTAGGGAACGGTGGGTGAAGGACGTGCGGAGTGGGTTCAGGGACGGTGGGTGAAGGGGGTGTGGAGTGGGTTAGGGGACGGTGGGTGAAGGGGGTGTGGAGTGGGTTAGGGGACGGTGGGTGAAGGGGCTGGGGAGTGGGTTAGGGGACGGTGGGTGAAGGGGGTGTGGAGTGGGTTAGGGGACGGTGGGTGAAGGGGGTGTGGAGTGGGTTAGGGGACGGTGGGTGAAGGGGCTGGGGAGTGGGTTAGGGGACGGTGGGTGAAGGGGGTGTGGAGTGGGTTAGGGGACAGTGGGTGAAGGGGGTGTGGAGTGGGTTAGGGGACGGTGGGTGAAGGGGGTGTGGAGTGGGTTAGGGGACGGTGGGTGAAGGGGGTGTGGAGTGGGTTAGGGGACGGTGGGTGAAGGGGGTGTGGAGTGGGTTAGGGGACGGTGGGTGAAGGGGGTGTGGAGTGGTGTAGGGGACGGTGGGTAAAGGGGGTGTGGAGTGGGTTCAGGGACGGTGGGTGAAGGGGGTGTGGAGTGGGTTAGGGCACGGTGGGTGAAGGGGGTGTGGAGTGGTGTAGGGGACGGTGGGTGAAGGGGGTGTGGAGTGGGTTAGGGGACAGTGGGTGAAGGGGGTGTGGAGTGGGTTAGGGGACGGTGGGTGAAGGGGGTGTGGAGTGGTGTAGGGGACGGTGGGTGAAGGGGGTGTGGAGTGGGTTAGGGGACGGTGGGTGAAGGGGGTGCGGAGTGGGTTAGGGGACGGTGGGTGAAGGGGGTGTGGAGTGGGTTCGGGGACGGTGGGTGAAGGGGGTGTGGAGTGGGTCAGGGCACGGTGGGTGAAGGGGGTGCGGAGTGGGTTAGGGGACGGTGGGTGAAGGGGGTGCGCAGTGGGTTAGGGGACGGTGGGTGAAGGGGGTGTGGAGTGGGTTAGGGGACGGTGGGTGAAGGGGGTGTGGAGTGGGTTAGGGGACGGTGGGTGAAGGGGGTGCAGAGTGGGTTAGGGCACGGTGGGTGAAGGGCTTGCGGATTGGGTTTGGCCCTGCCCAGTGGGTAGATGTTTATTTGTTCCTTTTGAACTGTTTCTAGGTTTGGTTTCAGAATGCTCGAGCTAAACTCAGGAAGAGTCTCCTGCAGGAGGAGACCACCGACAGCGACACTGTGTCTGAGCCTCACGAGCTGCCTCACTCGCCAGTACCACAGCATCCCCCCGGGGCCCTGGGGCCCCCCAGCCCTCTCTTCTCCAGCCCCACTGCTGCAACACCCTGCCCCCAACCAGCTAGGCCGACAATGGCTCCCATCTTCCTGAACTTCGACCCCAGCCAGTCTCCTGACTCACTCCAGACAATCGACCGCTCCAACCTGTGCTAAGAGCGCTTTTCCGAGGATCCGGCAACCGCACCAGAAACAAGGACTTCCTGTGGGATCTTGGCACAGCTGCACTGGGAAGCAGCTCTTGACAGAGGGTTTTTTTTGGGAATTATACATCGACACATTTCAAAGGGAGAAGCTGATTAAGCACATGAGGGGGAAAGGAATGAAAGATATGGAGATAGGGTGAGGCGGAGGGGAGGGGGAGGAGGCTCCTGTAGGTGCCTGATGGGCCCAATGGCCTGTAGCTGTGCTTTACTCAATTCAATGTAAGGCAAGTGAGGGGGTCAGGAACCAAAATATTGAAACTTGCTGCCAAGGAATTAATGGTCAAGGCGCAGGAAGTCCCACGTTCCAGTCGCACGGTACACGGAGAAGGTCAGATCACGGAGGTTTGGAATTAGATAGTCGTCAGCCTCCTCCCCTGTTCGGCAGCTGAGATCCCTGGCTCCCTCTCATTTAAAACGTCTCTCTCTGCCCCTCCTGTCTAATTTACCTCAGGGTCGATTTGGGATCATCCCAGCACTGCCAAGGGACCGTGCCAGTTAGACATCCATCGCCAAGGTTACCAACTCTCCAGTGGTTGCCCTGGAGATCCTAGCAGTGAAAGCTCCATCTCCAAGATAACTCAAGAGAGAGAGAACGAGAGAGAGAGAGAATGAGACTGAGAGAGAGAAATCATTAGAGGGAACATCACAAAAGGAAATATTTATTTTGCGTCACTTTCTTTCATCATTTATAAAGTACAGGGAGCTGGAACAGGCCTGAACTCTGCTGGAGAAAGTGAGGTAATTGGAGATTGGAGTACAAGGTTGGCAGACCTCCAGCAATCTGTCCCTCCAGGGTTCAGTTCTTTTCAATATCAGTCTCTGCTGGTTTGTGTTTGGTTTCGTGTAGCTGGTGATATCAAACTGTAGATGAAGCTTAATCTTTGAGAAAAGTGACTGAACTTGGTTTAAACTTCTGTATCAGAGAGAGCGATAGGCCTGAAATCAGTGTTATAACACAAAAGATGGCAAAGTTAGAGGGAGTTATGGAAACATACGGCTTTCACTGAGATATCTTATACACAGAGACACAGAGAGCTTGTTCATTAAAGAATTGTGTTAAGATTTATTGGGATTTTAGTGAATTGGATATAGCACCCCCTTTCTGGGGTCTCAGTGTGATAGATTTTAGAAAGAGAAAGATCTTTGAGAGAAAAGGCTGTTGTAAGATTCACTGATGTCTTAGTGAGATAGTCTTAGAGAGAGAGAGAGGTCCCGTTTATTAGGAAAATCTGTCATGTGTTTTATTGTGACTTTCGTGAGGTAACATAGAGAGAGAAAACTCTTTATTAAAGGATGTTATAGTGAGATAGTCTTAGTGAGATAACAGAGAGAAAGTGCCCTTTCTTAGAAAGAACTGTCTTCTGAGGTATTGGAATCTTAGTGAGAAACTTATAGAGAACTGATCTGCATTTACCAGCATTTCAGTGTGATAGAGTCTGTTTATTAGCAAGACTTGTAGAACAGTCCGTTGGGGTCTTTCTGAGGTAGAATAACTTAGATTGAGAAAGGCCCCCTGTATCAGAAAGCTGGAAAATAAAATGTGTTGGATTTTTAGTAAGCTTTGTTACACAGAACAAAGTGGCATCTTCATCGGATACCTTATAGGGAATGAGAGTCCCTCCTAATTAGGGAGGGCCCCAAGAGGGTGCATTGGGATCTTAGTGAGATTCAGAATACAGAGAAAAGTTTAACAGGGCCAGAGAACTGGGCAGAGATTCCCCAGCTTAGGGAACCTTATACTGAACTGGGACAGACACTGTTCTTTCCCCCTCTGGGACTGGGTGGGACAGTGGGTTAAACACTGTCCTTTCCCTCCTCTGGATCTGGTTCCACACCAATCCAGTGCAAAGTCTGCTCATTTCATTGGCTGTTATACTCGGTAATTTGAGACCTTTGCTCAGATACTTGTGTTTCTGACTTCATTCCAAAAACAGTCTCTAATTTCCCTCTAATCAGTAACCCAATTCACAGAGACAACAGGGAGAGCAGCAAAGTACAATCCAAATTGCCTGTCAGTACAGTACTGAGGTAAAATTGAGGCAAAAACTCACAGGCAGCACCCCAGTCACACTTTAACAGATAGCACCCAGTCACACTGTAACAGACAGCACCCAGTCACACTGTAACGGACAGCACCCAGTCACACTGTAACAGACAGCACCCAGTCACACTGTAACAGACAGCACCCAGTCACACTGTAACAGACAGCACCCAGTCACAATTTAACAGACAGCACCCAGTCACAATTTAACAGACAGAACCCAGTCACACTGTAACAGACAAAAGCCAGTCACACTATAAGAGCACCCAGTTACACTGTAACAGACAGCACTAAGTCATACTGTAACAGGCAGAACCCAGTCACACTGTAACAGACAGCACCCTGTCACACTGTAACAGACAAAAGCCAGTCACACTGTAAGAGCACCCAGTTACACTGTAACAGACAGCACTAAGTCACACTGTAACAGGCAGCATTCAGTCACATTGTAACAGACAGAATCCAGTTGCGCTGTAATAGGCAGCATCCAGTCACACTGTAACAGACAGGAGTAAACAGGCAGCAATATTCAGACCGCAGCAGATAACGTAGTCAGCCTGTAATAGGTGGCATCGGGTCAGAAGTAGTTATTAAGGTAAGTATCCTTGTGTCTACAATACAGACATATTTGATCTCATTTTTTAACCCCCTGAAGAGTTGCCCTTTTACTGGAAATTTAGTGGGAATATCAGGATTTATCTGTGACTGGATTTGTGGCCTTGTGAAGATTATCCCGATAGCAGCTTTACGCAGCAATGTGTTTTGATTCCGGTATCTGGCTGACCCACATTTACAGTAATGAATCTGCAGTACAGAATGTTTTGTGTGGTTCCTTTGTGAATAAACGCTGTGTATGAATCTTGCGATATCCTGTGAAATAGGAATTAAAATAAAATAATAAAGAGCATTTTGTACCCAATGCTCCTGATTCAGTCATTCACGTGTAAGATTTGTGCAAAGTCTGAGTTAGATTTACTACCTTTTCTGGCAGAGCTCAGGACAATTTATATAAACCACTCTATAAAACATCCGCTTCATGATCAGAACCTCATGTGTAGTATGTGAATAAATGGACATTGTGTAATGTTTTTAATCAATAACAGGGATGTTTTGCATTTGGAAAACACTGCTCGTGCAATATAACACCCTGAGTGTCTTCAGGGAGAGATCAACAAACACAATTAGATATTGACTGCGCATCAGTTGGGAGATACTGGGAAAGGTGCCCAACATCTGGTCAGTGTGGAGCCTATAGGAAAAGGTTTTTAAATTCATTCCTGGGATATGGGCATTGCTGGCTGTGTCAGCATTTATTGTCCATCCCAAGTTATCCGAGGGCAGTTGAGAGTCAACCACATTGCTGTGGCTCTGGAGTCACATGAAGGCCAGACCAGGTAAGGATGGCAGATTTCCTTCCCTAAAGGACATTCATGAACCAAATGTTCACTATGACTGAAACTAGCTTTCAATTCCAGATTTATTAATGACATTTCTAAATTCCACCAGCTGCCATGCTGGGATTTGAACTCCTGTCCCCCAGAGTATTAACCTAGGTCTGTACCAATGTGTGTGTGTATATTACCTATATGTGTTTATGTGTGTATCTGCATGCATATATCTGTGTGCACATGTGTGTTTGTGTGTGTGTGTGTCTGTGTGTGTTTACCATAGGGTCATAGAGGTTGACAGTGTGTAAACAGGCCCTTCAGCCCAACTAGTCCATGCCGCCCAGTTTTTACCATGAAGCGAGTCCCAATTGCCCGCATTTGGCCCATACCCATCTTACCCATGTAACTGTCTAAATGCTTTTTAAAAGACAAAATTGTACCCGCTTCTACTACTACATCTGGCAGCTCATTCCAGACGCTCACCACCCTCTGTGTGAAAAAATTGCTCCTCTGGACCTTTTTGTATCTCACCCCTCTCACCTTAAACCAAAGCCCTCTAGTTTTAAACTTTGGAAAAAGATGCTGACTTACTTTATCTATTCTCCTCATTATTTTATAGACTTCTATCAGATCATCCCTAAGTCTCCTATATTCCAGGCAAAAAAGTCTCAGTCTATCCAGCCTTTCCTTATAACTCAAACCATCAAGTCCCGGTGGCATTCTAATAAATCTTTTCTGCACTTTTTCTAGTTCAATAATATCCTTTCTCTAATAGGGTGACCAGAATTGCACACAGTATTCCAAGTGTCTTCACCTTAGTGATGGAAAGGGATAGGCATGAACCTCGGGTCAGTAGTTTCAGCTGGGGGAAGGGTAATTATGAGGCTATTAGGAGAGAATTAGGAAGCATTGGTTGGAATGGGAGATTACAGGGACTGGGAACATCCGAGATGTGGAGATTTTTCAAGGAGCAGCTATTGCGGGTCTGTGATAAGTATATCCCTGTCAGGCAAGGAGGATTTGGTAGGCCCAGGGAACCGTGGTGCACCAAAAAAGTTGATTCATTGGTTAGGAAGAAAAAGGAGGCTTATGTTCGGATGAGGCTTGAGGGCTCAGGTAGTGCATTAGAAAGTTTTAGATTGGCTAGGAGGGAGTTGAAGAGGGAGTTAAGAAGGGCTAAAAGATGGCATGAGATGATTTTGGCTGATAGGATTAAGGAGAACCCTAAGGCGTTTTACAGGTATGTCAAGAACAGAAGGTTGGTTAGGACAAGATTAGGGCCAGTTACAGACAGTAGAGGGAAGTTGTGTGTGGAACCGGAGGAGATTGGAGAGGCGTTGAACCAATATTTCTCTTCGGTGTTCACACAAGGGGACAGGAATGTAGCTGAGGAGGACACTGGGGTGCAGGGGTGTGAAATAGATAGTATTGCAGTTGATACGGGGGATGTGCTGGATATTTTAGAGGGATTGAAAATAGATAAGTCCCCTGGTCCAGATGGGATTTACCCTAGGATTCTTTGGGAGGCAAGAGGGGTGATTGCGGAGCCTCTGGCTCTGATCTTCAGGTCGTCGTTAGTCTCTGGTATAGTACCAGAAGATTGGAGGACAGCAAATGTTGTCCCATTGTTTAAGAAGGGGAGAAGGGACTTCCCTGGGAATTATAGACCGGTGAGTCTTACTTCTGTGGTGGGTAAGGTTTTGGAAAGGATTATTAGAGACAGGATTTATAGTTATTTGGAAAGTAATGAGTTGATTAGAGACAGTCAGCATGGTTTTGTAGCGGGTAGGTCATGCCTTACTAACCTTATCGAGTTCTTTGAGAAAGTGACCAAAGAGGTGGATAGGGGTAAGGCAGTTGATGTGGTGTATATGGATTTTAGCAAGGCGTTTGATAAGGTTCACCATGGTAGGCTTCTGCAGAAAATGCAGATGTATGGGATTGGGGGTGATCTAGGTAATTGGATCAGGAATTGGCTAGCAGATAGGAGACAGAGAGTGGTGGTTGATGGGAAATATTCGTCATGGAGTTCGGTTACAAGTGGTGTGCCTCAGGGATCTGTTTTGGGGCCACTGCTGTTTGTAATTTTTATTAATGATCTGGATGAGGGTATAGTTGGGTGGATTAGTAAGTTTGCTGATGACACCAAAGTCGGAGGTGTGGTAGATTGTGAGGAAGGGTGTCATAGTTTGCAGGATGACTTCGAAAGGTTGCAGAGCTGGGCTGAGAGGTGGCGGATGGAGTTTAATGTGGAGAAGTGTGAGGTAATTCATTTCGGTAGGAATAACAGATGTGTTGATTATAGGGCTAACGGGAGGACTTTGAATAGTGTGGAGGAGCAGAGGGATCTAGGTGTATGTGTACATAGATCCCTGAAAGTTGGGAATCAAGTAGATAAGGTTGTTAAGAAGGCATACGGAGTTTTGGCGTTTATTGGTAGGGGGATTGAATTTAGGAGTCGCAGCGTCATGATGCAACTGTACACATCTCTGGTGCGGCCGCACTTGGAGTTTTGTATGCAGTTCTGGTCCCCACATTACAGGAAGGATGTAGAGGCTTTGGAGAGGGTGCAGAGGAGGTTTACCAGGATGTTGCCTGGTATGGAGGGGAGATCCTATGAGGAGAGATTGAGAGATTTGGGGTTGTTTTCGCTGGAAAGAAGGCGGCTAAGAGGGGATCTCATTGAAACATATAAGATGATTAGAGGTTTAGACAGGGTAGATAGTGATAGCCTTTTTCCTAGGATGGAGAAAGCTAGCACGAGGGGGCACGATTTTAAATTAAGGGGGGGTAGTTATAGGACAGATGTCAGGGGTAGGTTCTTTACCCAGAGGGTGGTGAGGGACTGGAATGCCCTGCCAGCTGCAGTTGTAAATGCACCTAGTTTGGGGGCGTTTAAAAGATCTGTGGATAGGTTTATGGATGAAAAGGGATTGGTTTAGGCTAGTGAGTCATTGTTTTGTAACTGGTCGGCGCAACATCGTGGGCCGAAGGGCCTGTTCTGCGCTGTAATGTTCTATGTTCTATGTTCTATGTCTTGTACAACTTCAACAAGACATCCCAACTCCTGTATTCAATGTTCTGACCAATGAAACCAAGCATGCTAAATGCCTTCTTCAACGCTCTGTCCACCTGTCACTCCACTTTCAAGGGGCTATGAACCTGTCCCCTTGATCTCTTTGTTCTGTAACTCTCCCCAACACTCTACTATTAACTGAGTAAACCCTGCCCTGGTTCAATCTACCAAAATGCATCACCTCGTATTTATCTAAATTAAACTCCATCTGCCATTCATCTGCCCACTGGATCCTTTACAATCCTAGATAACTTTCTTCTCTGTCCACTATGCCACCAATCTTGGTGTCATCTTCAAACTTACTAACCATGCCTCCTATATTCTCATCCAACTCATTAATATAAATAACAACAGTGTTTGTGTCAGTGAATGTCTGTGTATATCTGTGTGCATGTGTGTGTGTGCACATCTACATGTGTACATGTGTATCTGTGTCTACATATACACAAGTGTGTTTGTGTGTGTACCAGTGTATCTGTTTTCTCTGTGTATATCAATGTTTGTATGAATATATATCTGTAGGTGTGTGTGTATCAGTATATCTGTGTCCAAGTGTGTATCAGTGTGTGCATGTATATATGTGTGTGTGTCATGTATGTGCATCAGTGTGTGTGTGCACATACGTATGTAAGTGTGTTATTGTGTGTCAGTGTATGAATCAGTATGTGAGTGTGTGTGTGTGCCACTTTGTGAGTGTGTGTGTATATACATATATGTTACTGTGGGTGTATCTGTATGTGTATCAGTGTGTGACTGTGCATATATATATGTATGTTATTATGCATGTATCAGTATGTGTAACTGAAAGTGTGTGTGCGTGTGATCATAGAAATCATAGAAAGCCTACAGTGCAGAAAGAGGCCATTCGGCCCATCAAGTCTACACCGAACACAATCCCACCCAGGCCCTACCCCCATATATTATACCCACTAGTCCCTCTAACCTATCCATCCCAGGACACTAGGGGGCAATTTCTTAGCATGGCCAATCAACCTAACCGGCACATCTTTGGACTGTGGGAGGAAACTGGATCACCCAGAGGAAACCCACGCAGACACGAGGAGAATGTGCAAACTCCACACAGACAGTGACCCGAGCCGGGAATTGAACCTCGGTCCCTGGAGCTGTGACGCAGCAGTGCTAACCCACTGTGCTACCGTGCCTCCCATAATGTGTGTGCATCAGTGTGTGTATCAGTATGTGTGTGCGTGTAAGTGTGTGTGTGTGTGTGTGTGTGTGTCTGTGTGTGTGTAAGTGTGTGTGTGTGTGTAAGTGTGTGTGTAAGTGTGTGTCAGTGTGTGTGTGTGAGTGTGTGTGTGTGTGTGTGTAAGTGTGTGTGTGTGTAAGTGTGTGTCAGTGTGTGTGTGTAAGTGTGTGTGTGTGTAAGTGTGTGTGTGTGTAAGTGTGTGTCAGTGTGTGTGTGTAAGTGTGTGTGTGTGTGTGTGTGTAAGTGTGTGTGTGTGTGTGTGTAAGTGTGTGTGTGTGTGTGTGTAAGTGTGTGTAAGTGTGTGTCAGTGTGTGTGTGTAAGTGTGTGTGTGTGTGTGTGTGAATGTGGCCCTGATCCTGACAGGCTGGGTTTAGCAGCTATAATTCTGATTGATTCCTCGCTCTGAATATATCGCTCACTAACTGTCAGTGAGATTAACCTGAGCGAAATCAATATGTTGGGTCAGGGTGAGCACTTCATCACATTTCTCCAAAGATAGTGAAAAATTCCATTTGGCAAGGAGTTGTTCTGGGGAGGGAGAGGAGGAAGAGGGGAGGGAGAGGGATGGAGAGGGGAGGAGAGGGGGAGGGAGAGGGGAGTAGAGGGAGGGGGAGGACAGGGGGAAGGAGAAGGGAGGGGAGGAGAGGGGGAGGGAGAAGGGAGAAGAGGGGGAAGGAGGGGGTGAAAGGGAGGAGAGGGGAGGAGAGAGGGAGGGAGTGGGGAGTAGAGGGGGAGGGAGAAGGGAG
The DNA here is from genome assembly GCA_037974335.1 of Prionace glauca. NCBI lineage: Eukaryota > Metazoa > Chordata > Chondrichthyes > Carcharhiniformes > Carcharhinidae > Prionace > Prionace glauca. Next base: position 130,092,846 of record CM075729.1, on the reverse strand, counting down.
GGGAGGGCCGGGGAGTAGAGGAGAAGGAGAGGGGAGGGGAGTGGAGGGACAGGGGAGAGGAAGGTGGAGGGGGACTAGATTCCTGTTGATCCAGTTGCTCTCATTCTCCCCCAGCCTCGCACTTACCCTCAGCTGGGCAGAATAACCAACCTGCAGCAAGGGTAGGATTTAATGGACAGTCGAACATCACCAGGTATGAAACTTGCTGTGATAGGGTGAGAGTGAGAGTTGTAAACATTATAAAATGGTGACGTGGCCACCACCCAATCCCATTATTACAGCTGGAACCTTCATTAACAGATTTACTGTCATAGAATCCTACAGTGCAGAAAGAGGCCATTCAGCCCGTTGAGCCTGTACTCACCACAATCCCACCTAGATGCTATCCCCATAACTACATGCTGGTCCCCCTGGCCCTAAGGGTCAATTTAGCACAGCCAATCCACCTAACCCACATATTATTGGATTGTGGGAGGAAACTGGAGCACCCGGTGCAAACCCACACAGACACGGGGAGAATGTGCAAACTCCACGTAGTCACCCACGCTAGTCAGCCATGGGCTCCTGCAAGTGAAAGTATCACTGGTTTAGAAATCCTGAGGTCCAGGCTAATTCTAGGGGAACCCAGGTTCAAACCCCACCACAGCAGCTGGTGGAATTTAAATTTGCTGAATAAAATTTGATTTGACGCGGTGAATATGAAACCATTGCCAATTGCTGTAAAAACCCATCTGGTTCACTGGTGTCCTTTAGGGAAGGAAATCTGCCATCCTTACCCAGTCTGGCCTACATGTGACTCCAGAACCACAGCAATGTGGTTGACTCTCAAATGATCTCTGGAAAGGCCCAGAAAGCTACTTAGTTCAAGGACAACTTGGGATGGGCAATAAATATTGGCCCAGCCTCAGACACCCATATCCCATGAAAAATATTTGAGTCTGATTAAAATTTAGCAGCTTTTCTGTGTTGAGTTTTGCTCGTGTGAGATGTTCAGGAAAGGGATTACCTTTCCAGCACTCCTTGTGGGTCAGGTAGGAATAGAGATAGAATTCTCCCCCATCACCCCGGCAACCATCATGGCTGCTCAAAATTCACTTTGGTGTTACTCTCTGTGATTGATGGTTTCTACCCCACCCAATTTCCAACTCCCTTCCCAATCTCTCTCACTCTCTAACAGGAATAGAGGAAATAGGAGCAGAAGGTGGCCATTCAGCCCCTCCAGCTTGTTCTATCATCCAACTAGATCATAACTGATCATTTATCTCAACACCATTTCCTGCTATCTATCAATCAGGAATCTATCACTCTCAGTCTAGAACTTACTCAATGACTCAACATCCACCAGCCTCTGGAACAGAGAATTCCAAAGATTCGCCACCCTCTGAGTGAAGAAATTCCTCCTCATCTCCATCAGATCCTAAAACGTAGGAGACAGGACTCTCACCAACTTTTACAGATGGACCATGGAAAAGCATCTTTTCTGGTTGTATCCAGCTTGGTATGGGCTCCTGCTCTGCCCAAGATCGCAAGAAACGACAAAAGGTTGTGAATGTAGCCCAATCCCTCACGCAAACCAGCCTCCCATCCACTGACTCAGTGTACACTTCCCACTGCCTCGGAAAATTAGCCAGCATAATCAAGGATCGCACGCGCCCCGGACATTCTCTCTTCCACCTTCTTCTGTTGGGAAAAAGATACAAAAGTCCGATGTCATGTACCGACCGACTCAAGAACAGCTTCTTCCCTGCTGCTGTCAGACTTTTGAATGGACCTGTCTCACATTAAGTTGATCTTTCTCCATGACTGTAACACTACATTTTGTACCTTCTCCTTTCTCTCTCCTCTATGTACTCTATGAGCAGTAGACTTTGCACAGTGTGCTAGAAACAATACTTTTCACTGAATGTTAATGCATGTGACTATAATAAATCAAATCAAAGGAGCAGAAGTAGACCGTTTAGCACATCGAGTCTGATAATCCCAAACCCCACTTTCTCGCCCTATCCCCTGATTCTCTTACTGATTACAAATCTGTCTATCTCCGCCTTGAACATACTTAATGACCCAGAATCTACAGCCCTTTGCACTAAAGAATTTTAGATTCGGAAGGTTGTTTAGCTTGACATGTCAGTGCGGTACTGAGGGAATGCTGCACTGTTGGAGCTGCTATTTTAGTGATGAGACATTGGGCACAGGGATAAGTTTCACAACAACAGGTTAAAATCTAACAGGTAACCTAACCGATCGGCCGAGGAGGGTGATGCGTCACAAGGATGGTCTATCGGCCAACCAATAGGCAAGTCATGTGACAAAGTGTCAAGTAATCCATTTAATCAGAGCCTGTAGGCTGAACTGACCCAAGCTGACCCTCCCAAATCTGAAGGACACTGAGCATCACTCCGACATTACCACATTTCACAGCAGCCTCACTGCAACAAGAGAACATCTCACCATGATAACCATCTTCCTACTTAGCTTTCTCTCCCTCTTTGTAGCTCTAAAGTTATGGAGGTGTGGAAGTTTCCAGAAGAAATACAGCCGACAGGAACTGCCTGGTCCACCTTCACTGCCTCTGATAGGCAACCTGCAGGATCTGCGACGGCAGAACCTCCATCTCCACCTCACTGAACTGGCCAAGAGGTTCGGGCCAATCTACAGACTGTGGGCTTGGAGACAAGGTTTGTAATGTGGGAGTCTCAGTGTCGGGGAACACTGACAATACTGAGATACCGAGAGGTACCAGAAATGATCGAGAGACTGGGGGCAGTAACCAGGTTAGAGTGTGAACATTAATAGTCATGTATGTGTGAATGAGAGTGGGTGGTGTGTGTGTGTGTGTGAATGAGTGTGAGTGCATGTGTGTGAGTGTGAGTGCATGTGTTTGTGTATGAGTGTGTGTGTGTGGGTATGTGTGTGTATATATATGTATGACTGTGTGTGTATGTGTGTGCGTGTGTGTATATGTGTGTGCGTATATATGTGTATGAGTGTATGTGTATGTGTGTGAGTGTGTGCGTGTATGTGTGTGTGCGTGCCTGTGTATGTGTGTGTGTATATATGTGTGTGTGTATATATATGTGTATGTGTGTATATGAGTGTGTGTGTATGTGTGTGCGTATATATATGTATGAGTGTATGTGTATGTGTGTGTGTGTGCGTGTATGTGTATGTGTATATATGTGTATGTGTGTGTGTGCGTGCCTGTGTATGTGTGTATATATGTGTATGTGTGTGTGTATATATATGTGTATGTGTGTATATGAGTGTGTGTGTGTGTGCGTGCCTGTGTATGTGTGTATATATGTGTATGTGTGTATATGAGTGTGTGTCTGTGTGTGTGAGATCGTACATTAGGAGTGAGTTTACTGTCAGTTGGATTATAAATTTTTACCTTTGTTTAAGTAATTCCTTTCCCCGGAATCTCGGATGTGACCTTACCGATGGGTCACACCTCGCTCACTCTGCAGCGAGGTCGGAGAGTTTGACTCCCAGCCGAATCTCCGTGCAGCAGGTTGGGAAAATCCTGCTGGCCTGAACACTGGTAATACTCTGGCCTTTAAATCAATAAGTGTTCGGGTCAAAGGGTTTCTGCTAAATCCTGTTAATATCTTAGATATTCCTTATCTTTATGTATTAAAGGCTGTGCACTGCACTGGCCTGCAGCATCAATGTGACAGTCACAAGTAAATGCAGGGAGGTGATTGGGGAATATCTTTACCCGGAGAGTGACTGTGGGATTGGCGGAGTGGTTATAGTGAACTGTCTGGGTGTGTTTAAACTGAGGCTGCACAAACACAGGAGGGATGTGTTGATAGTCTGGGTGTGGGGTGTTAAGACCAGCATGGTTGGGCTGAATGGCCTGTCTCTGGGCCGTAAGCCCGTTGTTAATATTCATACTGAAAAATGCCAAACCATTGACTGTGTTGCAGAAATCGTGGTGCTGAGCAGCACGGAGCTGATCAGAGAGGCTCTGCTCAAGAGAGCGGCAGATTTTGCAGGAAGGCCCCAGACGTTTATAGGTATCACACATTCAATCATTCCACTGCCCGGAGTGGGGGGGGGGGTCAGCTCAGCTTGCTGGGGGGTTAAAGGGCTGACCACAGTGTTCCTCTGAACCCTGATACACTGGGCTGGATGAGTGTGTGGGAGGGAGTAGCTCAGAGGGTCAGTGTTCAGACTGTCTGTCTGGCTGCGATACTCAGGGGATGGAGGCCAGCTCTGTCCAAGGGGGAAGATTCAGCAGCTTTAACCGTACATCCAGCAAAATAACATAAAACACCGAGCTGACACCCAATCCTCAAACTTGGAACCATTTCCACAATGATTCATATCTCCGACTCTCCTCTCCTCTCCAATCTCTCCTCTTCACTCTCTCTCCTTTTCACTCTCTCCATTTCTCTCTCCTCTCCTTCTCTCTCTCCTCTTCCGTCTCTCCTCTTCTCTCTCTCTTCTCTCTCTCCTCTTCTCTCTCTCCTCTCCTTCTCTCTCTCCTCTCCTTCTCTCTCTCCTCTTCTCTCTCTCTCTCTTCTCTCTCTCCTCTTCTGTCTCTCCTCTTCTCTCTCTCTTCTCTCTCTCCTCTTCCCTTTCTTCTCTCTCTCTCCTATTCTCTCTCTCTCCACTTTCTCCTCTTCACTCTCATGTTCCTCTTTCCTCCCTCCCCCTTCATTCTCCGCTCTCTCCTCCACTTTCCTCCCGTCCACTCTCTCTCCTCTTTACCCTCTTCTCTCTCTGTTCTCTTCAATCCCCCTCTCCTGGTTGATTCGATGGGCAGAATGGCCTCCTCCCATAGATGATCTGTCCCATTGGGCCTAATGTTCAGCCCCTTGTCTTTGGGCAGAGTTTATAATGGATGCTCGGTGGGGGGGGGGGTGGTGGTTACAGCCTTGGTGGGGAGTGGGGGTGGGGCGGGAGTTACAGCTTTGGGAGGTGGGGGGGGTGGGAAGGTTATAACCTGGAGGAATGGGTGATGGGCGGTCACAGCCTGAGGGTGCTGGGGGGGGTGGTGGGGTTATAACCTGGAGAGGGGGAGAGTTACAGCTTGGGAGGGGGCAGGGGAGGGGGTTACAGCCTGGGGGGGTGGGGGCGATGATGGGTTACAGCCTGGGGGGGTGGGGGCGATGATGGGTTACAGCCTGGGGGGGTGGGGGCGATGATGGGTTACTGCCTGGGGGGGTGGGGGCGATGATGGGTTACAGGCTGGGGGGCGGGGGGGGGGTGATGGGTGGTTACAGCCTGGGGGTTGGGGGGGGTTACAGCCTGGGGGGGTGGGGGCGATGATGGGTTACAGCTTGGGGGGCTGGGGGGGTGTTCGGTGGTTACAGCCTGAGGGGCGGGGGGGGGTCATGGGTGGTTACAGCCTGGGGGGTTCGGGGGTGGGGTTACAGCCTTGGGGGGGGTGCTCGGTGGTTACAGTCTGGGGGGGGTGGTGAGGTGGGGGTTACAGCCTGGGGGGGGTGGGGGGAGTGACAGGAGGTTACAGCCTGGGGGGGGTGGTGAGGTGGGGGTTACAGCCTGGGGGGGATGGGGGGAGTGACAGGAGATTACAGCCTGGGGGGTGGTGGTGAGGTGGGGGTTACAGTCTTGAGGGGGTTGGGGTAGTCGGGGGCATTACAGTCTGGGGGGTGGGGGGAGTGACGGGAGGTTACAGCCTGGGTGGGGGGTAGTGAGGTGGGGGTTACAGCCTTGGGTGGGTGGTGAGGTGGGGGTTACAGCCGGGGGGGGGGGGGGCGGGTAGTCGGGGGCGTTACAGTCTGGGGGGTGGGGGGAGTGACAGGAGGATACAGTCTGGGGGGTGGGGGGAGTGACGTGAGGTTACAGCCTTGGGGGGGGTGGTGAGGTGGGGGTTACAGCCTGGGGGGTGGGGGGAGTGACGGGAGGTTACAGCCTGGGGGGTGGGGGGAGTGACGGGAGGTTACAGTCTGGGGGGTGGGGGGAGTGACGGGAGGTTACAGCCTGGGGGGTGGGGGGAGTGACAGGAGGTTACAGTCTGGGGGGTGGGAGGAGTGACGGGAGGTTACAGTCTGGGGGGTGGGGGGAGTGACGGGAGGTTACAGCCTGGGGGGTGGGGGGAGTGACGGGAGGTTACAGCCTGGGGGGTGGGGGGAGTGACGGGAGGTTACAGTCTGGGGGTTGGGGGGAGTGACGGGAGGTTACAGCCTGGGGGTGGGGGGAGTGACGGGAGGTTACAGTCTGGGGGGTGGGGGGAGTGACAGGAGGTTACAGCCGGGGGGTGGGGGGAGTGACGGGAGGTTACTGTCTGGGGGGTGGGGGGAGTGACGGGAGGTTACAGCCTGGGGGGTGGGGGGAGTGATGGGAGGTTACAGCCTGGGGGGGTGGGGGGAGTGACGGGGGGTTACAGTCTGGGGGGTGGGGGGAGTGACGGGAGGTTACAGTCTGGGGGGGGGGGGTGGGGTAGTCAGGGGCGTTACAGTCTGGGGGGTGGGGGGAGTGACGGGAGGTTACAGTCTGGGGGGGGGTGGTGAGGTGGGGGTTACAGTCTGGGGGGTGGGGGGAGTGATGGGAGGTTACAGCCTGGGGGGGGGTAGTGAGGTGGGGGTTACAGTCTGGGGGGGGTGGGGGGAGTGACGGGGGGGTTACAGCCTGGGGGGGGTGGGGGGAGTGACGGGGGGGTTACAATCTTGGGGGTGGGGGGAGTGACGGGGGGTTACAGCCTGGGGGGTGGGGGGAGTGACGGGAGGTTACAGTCTGGGGAGTGGGGGAGTGACGGGAGGTTACAGTCTGGGGGGTGGGGTGAGTGACGGGAGGTTACAGCCTGGGGGAGGGTGGGGGGAGTGACGGGAGGTTACAGCCTGGGGTGGGGTGGGGGGAGTGACGGGAGGTTACAGCCTGGGGGGGGGTGGTGAGGTGGGGGTTACAGTCTGGGGGGGGTGGGGGGAGTGACGGGAGGTTACAGTCTGGGGGTGGTGAGGTGGGGGTTACAGTCTGGGGGGAGTGACGGGAGGTTACAGTCTGGGGGGTGGGGGCAGTGACGGGGGGTTACAGTCTGGGGGGTGGGGAGAGTGACGGGGGGTTACAGCCTGGGGGGGGTGGTGAGGTGGGGGTTACAGTCTGGGGGGGGTGGGGGGAGTGACGGGGGGTTACAGTCTCGGGGGTGGGGGGAGTGACAGGGGGTTACAGTCTCGGGGGGGTGTGGGGAGTGACGGGGGGTTACAGTCTGGGGGCTGGGGGGAGTGACGGGGGGTTACAGTCTGGGGGGGGTGGGGGGAGTGACGGGGGGTTACAGTCTGGGGGGGGTGGGGGGAGTGACGGGGGGTTACAGTCTGGGGGGGGTGGGGGGAGTGACGGGGGGTTACAGCCTGGGGGGTGGGGGGGGAGTGACGGGGGGTTACAGTCTGGGGGGGGGTGGGGGGAGTGACGGGGGGTTACAGTCTGGGGGGGTGGGGGGAGTGACGGGGGGTTACAGCCTGGGGGGTGGGGGGAGTGACGGGGGGTTACAGTCTGGGGGGTGGGGGGAGTGACGGGGGGTTACAGTCTGGGGGGGGTGGGGGGAGTGACGGGGGGTTACAGCCTGGGGGGTGGGGGGAGTGACGGGGGGTTACGGTCTGGGGGGGGGTGGGGGGAGTGACGGGGGGTTACAGTCTGGGGGGGGTGGGGGGAGTGACGGGGGGTTACAGTCTGGGGGGGGTGGGGGGAGTGACGGGGGGTTACAGTCTGGGGGGGGTGGGGGGAGTGACGGGGGGGTTACAGACTGGGGGGGGTGGGGGGAGTGATGGGGGGTTACAGTCTGGGGGGGTGGGGGGAGTGACGGGGGGTTACAGTCTGGGGGGGGTGGGGGGAGTGACGGGGGGTTACAGCCTGGGGGGGGTGGGGGGAGTGACGGGGGGTTACAGTCTGGGGGGGGTGGGGGGAGTGACGGGGGGTTACAGTCTGGCGGGGGTGGGGGGAGTGACGGGGGGTTACAGACTTGTCTTAACCTTTGACCTGTTCCCTGCAGGAAATTTCATCTCCTTTGGTGGGAAGGACCTGAGCCTCGGAGATTACACCGACAGCTGGAAAATCCAGAAGAAACTGGTGCACGGAGCCATCCAGCAGAGTC